>OY744551.1:41322720-41337720 GCA_963556195.1 Sepiola atlantica | reverse complement strand
ATTTTTTCCAACGGGAAACAAATTTACTTATTCCATTATCATAAAAATCCAGAGTTCTGAAAGCGATGAAGGCATTAAAGGCCGATTCGGAACCATCTCGGCTTTTGAAGCATTTCTCGCACAGGATGTTGTCGAGATGCTTGAAAAAGTGATAATCGGTGGGCGAGAGGTCCGGTAGAATATGGCGGATGAGGCAGAGTCTCGTAGCCCAATTCGTTCAGCTTCCGTCTGAATATGAAATAGACCAGAGGTGATGATAAAAGAAAATTCCTCGAACTAAAGGTTGAGAATCAAGATAGGGCCGTTTCAAAAATTGGAACACATAACAGAGGAGCAGGTGTTTCAAGAATAGACGGTTTATTTACCCTGCTCTTCCTACAGTACCTCCCCACCTGCACGACCACCGGCGTCTCAACATCGCCGTTAGTTCTCCGTTAACAGATTTTGATGTAGGACCCATCCGACTAAACTACAACCGTCTGGTGTGTATTTTGTGTTATTTGTTCGTATTTTTGGCACGACCATCTGCTTGTTGGCAACGGAAGACTGACGGCGAAATAATACAAGGGGAAGACACATGGCTTCACCGTTATGTCTATTTGTTTCTCCTCTTTTTTTTTTTTTTTTTTTTTTGAAGCTTGCCTCTTGTTGTTTTCAGGGGATGAATACGCTTAAAGCAAAGAAGAAGAAGACGAAGAAGAAGACGAATAATAATAATAATAATAATAATAATAATAAGAAGAAGAAGAAGAAGAAGAAGAAGAAGAGGGAGAGGGGGAGAAGAAGAATAAGAGGGAGAGAGAGAAGAAGAAGAAGAAGAACACAAAAAAGGGAGAAAAAGAAAAAAGAAAAATAGAAGACAAAATTAAAAAAGAAGTCAAGTAAAGAAAAAAGAAAAGAACAAGAAGGAATAAATGAAGAGAAAATAATAATAATAATAATAAAAATGTATAAGAAGAATAATAATAAAAATAAAAATTAATAATAATCATAAAATAATAATAATAATAATAATAATCATAAAAATAATAATAATAATAATAATAATAATAAAAATAAAAATAAAAATTAGAAAAAATAAATAAATAATAATAATAATAAAAATAATAATAAAAATAAAAATTAGAAAAAATAAATAAATAATAATAATAATAAAAATAATAATAAAAATAAAAATTAGAAAAAATAAATAAATAATAATAATAATAATAATAATAATAATAATAATAATAATAATAATAATGGTGGTAAAATAAAGAAAGAGAAGAATGAGTTAACGAAGAAGAAGAATTAGGAGAAAAAGAAGAAGAACAGAAGAAAAAGGGCAAAAAGAACGAAAAAGACAAAGAAAAAGGAACAAAGATGAAAGAAAATAATAACAATGACAAAAAGAAAAAGAAGACAAAGAAGAAAAGCAAGGTTCAGACGACAACGACAAAAAAAGAAGAAGAGAAGGAAAAACAAAGAAAAGAAGAAGAGGAGGAAGAGAGGGAGGAGGAGGGGAAGGTTATGACGACGAAGACAAAAAGAAGAAAAAAGAAGAGGAAGACGAAAAAAAAGAAGAAGAGGGGGAATAGAAAAAGTAGAAGTAGAAGAAAGAAAAAGAAAAAAATGAGTAAGGCGACGAAGACAAAGAAAAAGAAGAAGAAAAAGAAGAAGAAAAAGAAACAGAAGAAGAAGAAGAAGAATAAAGGAGAAAAAGAATAAAGGAGAAGAAGAAGAAGAATAAGAAGAATAAAGGAGAAAAAGAAGAAGAAAAAGAATAAAGGAGAAAAAGAAGAAGAAGAAGAATAAAGGAGAAAAATAAGAAGAAAAAGAAGAAGAAAAAGAAACAGAAGAAGAAGAAGAAGAAGAAGAAAGAAGAAAAAGAATAAAGGAGAAAAAGAAGAAGAAGAAGAAGAAGAAAGGAGAAAAAGAAGAAGAATAAAGGAGAAAAAGAAGAAGAAGAATAAAGGAGAAAAAGAAGAAGAAGAATAAAGGAGAAAAGGAACAAGAAGAAAAAGATGAATAAGACGATGCAAAATATGTTTATTGTCGAACCAAATAGAAATAGTGGAAGAGTTGTGATACTAAACGAAACTGAATTGGCGATGAGAGCAACGAATGACCGCGGGTGGTCCACCATGTTGCACAGTTGGGGGAAGAAAAATCTGTTTTCATCGGGTGACAACCCACAGACACATGTTTGATAAAACACAGACAATAACTCGTTCTTTTAAAGTGTTGCTTTTATCTCCTCTTTTTTCTTGTGCGTGATTTCCTAACAAGTATCTCATGTTAAAATCGAGTGCGCGCAAAGATTCTCGAAAAACATATCTCCATCCTAATAACAAATACAACAGAATCACCGCAAGGACCCGTGGCGCAACGGATATAAGTGCTGAGTATAATCAGTTTTAAGTGACAGTTTTGTGGGGGTTGAAGGTTCAATCTTCAGTACTATTTACCACCTCTTCAGGTAGTTAGGCACAAGGCCATTTTTATCTTACTCCCACAAGGTAAGATGTGACCCAAGGTCGGGTCGGAAAGGGGGGCTTGAAAAGCCAGCGCCCGAGAAGGTGAGCACTCTAGCTATTAAAAATTGCCTGGGGAGCCCGGTCGGAATTCCCCGGTAGGGGCGCCTCAGACAGTAAGCAATAAACTTACTCCTCCCCAAAGAGGGGAGGCAAAGCCTGGGAGGGTGAACCTCCTAGAACTGTACAGGACAGACCCATAGACCGGCGTTAATCAAGCCCCGAAGGCCAAGACGATACCAGTCTATCGGGTGCAGTATCCATCGGAACAGATACTACACTTTGATCCCAATCTTCAGTACTGTTGGTATTTCTATCCGTTCAAATAAGGGACGATATTTCGGCTACGTTGTATAGGAAAACACGGCTTACAAAACAAGTGACGTGGAAAGAAAGAAGTACGAGGTCGTTATATAGAAATATTATGTAACTTGGTATGGTAGTTTTGTTTTACGGCATATCAACCCTTTTTGGGTTATTTAATGCCGAATCTGGTCATTATAGTGAAAGTTTTTATGCTTCAAGTTCTTTATATCTTCAAATGTTTAATCAGGGTTTTTGGTTTTGTTTTCTTCTCTTTTTTGTTTCTTTCCCCTTTTAATATCTGTTTCTATTTAACCCATTGTTGGGACCCTAACAGGTACTACCACTCCGGGTCAGGGTGGACCTGGGAGCAATGGTAATTAAGAGGAGGCTCCACATTCCCCAAAGTCCGTAAGCCGGATCTCACCATCGGATGTAGTTATAGGTCATATCCAGGACCGGGAGTAGGGTAGGAAAAATAAAATAAAAAGGGGAGGGAGAAAGGGAGAGGGGCTGTTGTTTTTGTTTTTGGTTTTTGTTTTTGGTTTTGTAGAACATAATTAAGTTTTACAAAAAAAAAAAAAACGTCAATGTAGGTGAATTTCGTCCTAGGGAGCCACAGGGCAGCCTGATCTGGTATCACCAGATTATGTAACTTAAAAGAGAGGGGGGGGTAAGAAGAAGAAAATGGTTGTTTGCAAAAAAAGGGGGTACTTTTTGCGGACTTAACTGCACATTAGTATTTCAGTAGTATTACTGTTGGATTTCTAGATGTGGGTGTGCGTCTTAGAGACATAATTAGTTATCGTTGCTCTTCAGCACTGAGCTTTTTACAACTACTTATGGTTTAATGGTTGGGGGTGTCTGGATTGGTAGATAATCAATACACATTTCAGTTGGTGGGTAAATTCCAAATATTTTATACGAATAAGAGGCTTCATGTTCGCCCACATGCGTACACTACACAGGGTATGACATGCTGGATGCCTGCTGGACAAGGAACCCGTTTTTTCCGCGCCCGCTTGGTCGAGTGAGGTAGGACAACAAAAAAAAAGAGGAAAGGAGTTTGAAAAACCCGCTCACGTGTGGGTCGGCAGGTGTTGTAAATAGTGGTCTGTGATTAGTTGTTTTTCATCGAAATCAAACGAGCACGTAATGAACAACCCCGTTATAATGGTTTTCAATTGTACGAGCGATACTAAACACACAATTATAAATTACTTAAGACTTCTACTCGGCGATGGCTGACGGAAAAAGAACTAGTTATCTACGTGGATTAAATAAAGGGTTCCGTTCGAAATTCATACAGACAGACAGATACATAATCTCTATTATTAATAGATATATACATATATACATATATATATATATATATATATATATATATATATATATATAGATATATACATATATATATATAGATAGAGAGAGATGGAGATATATACATATATATAGAGAGAGATATATACATATACATATATATATATATATATATATATATATAGATATATACATATATATATATATATATATAGATATATACATATATATATATATATATATATATATACATATATATATATATATATATATATATACATATATATATATATATATAGATATATACATATATATATATATAGATATATACATAGATATATACATATATATATATATATATAGATATATACATATATATATACATATATATAGATATATACATATATATATACATATATATACAGATATATACATATATATATACATATAGATATATACATATATATATATAGATATATACATATATATATATATACAGATATATACATATATATATACATATAGATATATACATATATATATATAGATATATACATATATATATATAGATATATACATATATATACATATACATATAGATATATATATAGATATATATATATATATATATATATATATATATATATATATATATATATAGCACTCTATGAAGTGAAATGATAAAATAAGGTGCGAATCAAATTTTATTAGAATTCAATGTTCAAAGTATGTTTTGGGCCGATATATTTGATGTTTTATATACTTTTATGTATTTTATATATATTTTTGTATATATTTTCAAAGTTTAATTTTATTACCTGCAGTAATGTCATTGCGGTAATGGTCCTCTGAGAAGAAGATTTTCTTTGAAAACTCATGAGTTAAGGACTTTAAAGCACTTTGCTTGAATATTGAATTCTAATAAAATTTGATTCGCACCTTATTTAATTCTTTCACTTTATCTAGTGCTATTAATGTTCTATCCAGTATATTGAGCTTCAGTTTTATCCGGATGTTCACTAATTAAAGATATTAGTTGCCTCTTATATCTTTTGTTGTATTAAACTTATATATATATATATATATATATATATATATATATATATATATATATATATATATATATATATATATAGTGCAGAGTGGAATGGTTTCGATGGGAATCCGAGTAAAAGAGCTCCATGTACTTATTGACAGAGCCGGAATAAATTTAAAGGAAATAAACTAAACAAACATTAAGGCAATCCGCATTATGAATTATTTCGACCTAGGTTGATCTCATCAGACGCATAAACAGCCACAATTTGTTCAGTTCGCAAATGTGGCTGTTTATGCGTCCGATGAGACCCACCTAGGTCGAAATAATCTATAATGCGGAGAGCCCTAATGTGTGTTTAGCTTATTTTCTTTTAATATATATATACGTATATATATATATATATATATATATATATATATATATATATATATGTATATATAGTCCTGACGAGTGCTTTTTCAGTCGAAACTTAGTTGAATTTCAATAAATAAATATTTATTTAAAACAAAATATACGCATTGTTTAGCTTCAAAACACAATGCTTTATCCATAATTCCCAACGCTTTCAAAACGAGAACCAATTTCTAATACATCTAAGCACGCCTGCGCTCCCTTCATGATAAAGACATTTTAAAAAACTGCACAGTAACAAATACACACGGATCTTCTCGTGATATCATGTCACGAAAAACAAAGATGGAAAAAAATGTTACTATTTCCTGACGAGGATTTTTTAAGTCGAAACTTAGTTGAACTTTAATGAATTAATATTTATTTAAAACAAATGTACGTGTTGTTTGGCGTTAAAAGACAATTTCTTGTTTTTAATTCCCAACGCTTTCAAAACAGGTGTCAACTTCTAATATATATATATATATATATATATATATATATATACATTTATTTTGGTACAGAAAAATTAGTACAACATTCGTACCGTCGGTTTCAAGCACAGAACGACTTAGCCATCCGGTTCTCAGAAGCTGAAGAGAGCCGGATGGCTAAGTCCTTCTGTGCTTGAAACCGACAGTACGAATGTTGTACTAATTTTTCTGTACCAAAATAAATATTACGCTCTTAATTTTTTATTTTTTATTTTAATTCTCAATTAATCAAGCACTCTTCTGGGATTTCTCCTGCTATATTACAAAGAGGTTATTTATATATATATATATATATATATATATATATATATATATATATATATATATATATATATATATATATATATATATATAGGATGGGCCAAAATAAGGGTCCTATCTTTAAATTTGAATAACTTGAATTTGAATAACTTCCACAAAATAAAAGTTAAACTCACCAAACTTTATGTGTGTGTAGACTGACCCTTCCGAGATTTTTTGAAATAAACAAAACAAATTTTAGCCGAAAAACACTTCTTAAAACTTACAAAAACTAAAGTATTGTTTTTTACACTGTTTTGAAATTTTTAAGCAAAAATAATGTTTTCTAAATGAGGGTACGTTCCTTAGGGCTAATACGGCTCATGCTTGCTTCAGAAGGGGTCCTTTACTTATTCTAAAAAAAAAAAAAAAATCAATAAATAAAAAAGTTATGAATTTTTAAAAATAGGACCCTTATTTTTGCCCACCCTATATATATATATATATATATATATATATATATATATATACAGAGAGAGAGAGAGAGAGAGAGAGAGAGAGAGAGAGAGAGAGAAGAACAAAAAGAGAAATAAAAAATGTAAGAATGATAAATCTATTTCATCTTCAGTTGTCCAATGCAAGGTGTATTTTTTGTAAATCCAGGAGGAATTAACCCAACAAAATAATATGTGGTTCTGCCGTAGAAAAAAGGTGGTTAGGATATATATAATATATATATATATATATATATATATATATATATATATATATATATATATATATATATGATTATTTTTATTCACACAGACATGTACAAAATCTGCGACACTGGCATGTCGATGTTATCGATCAACAGTTATTATAAACTGAGATCTCATCAGGCAGAGTTAGAATCCGATTTTAACCTCAGATCATATTTGGAGAGAATTAAATGGAGAGAAAAAGAAGAAGTAGAAAAGAAATTTAAGATTTCAGAATTTAGGGAGTCCCGTGGTTTAGGACAGTTAAAAATCAATAGAAGGTTAAAATCTAAAATCTAAAATAAAACAAAACAAAACAAAACAAAATAGAACAAATAAAATAAAATAAAATTAAGATAAAGTGAAAAGAGAGACATATAATAACAAGGCTCGGATAAAGATAGATAAATAGAAAGATAGATATGTAGATAGATAAATAGAAAGATAGATAGATAGATAGATAGAAACAATGAAAACGTCTGTTGATTCAGACAGAGAGTGGAGAGGGGAGAGGGAAGATAACATGCAAGTGAAAGTGTCAAGAAATCGACAGTTACTTCTATTTTGTTCTTCATTTCACCCTCTTTTCTATTATCTTATCGTTTCTTCTCTCTCTCCCTTTCTCTATCTATCTTACTATCTATCTATCTCTCCATTATTATATATGTTCTATCTCCCTTCCTCTCTTTCTATCTCTCTCTCTCTCTTTCTCTCTCTCTCTCTCCATATTTTTTTCTATCTGTTTTCCCCCTTAACAGAACGTATGGTTTTCAACAAGTTAACAGATGTTAAACGTCGTGAATGCGACAAATACTCCTGTGAACCGGGAAGAACTACACATGAAAAGACAGAAAATACGGAAACAAAAAAAACAAAATGGCGACCGATAAAACCCATAAAACGCGCGAAACAGAAATTTAACACACAAAAAAGAAAACAACAAAATCAAAAACCTCTCGGCCGAAAGCGACAGGAAATATTCCGTGCTTTGTCTACAAGTCTTCGAGAACTTCTAGACGATTCCTTAATCTCTTCTATTCGATTAACGTTTTTTGTTCATTTTCGCTTATCGTTTTTAGTTTTGAGATGAGTCTTTTTATTTCTATGAGAAGATTTTTCCAACTGGTCGACCGCTCCGTGGGTCCGTCGCTCTGTCACACCTCCGTTTAAAATAGCATTTGCAACGTTAAGCACGAATATTTAATGGACGTATCTTAGTTTACATACATCCAAGCGTCTTTTTAAAAGTTTGTGTCCGTAGGTACGTCTGTCACGTTTTCATTTGAAATATCAAGTTTGTAGTCTGCAGAACTTACGTTTTAAAATACTATTTTCTTTTGAGTACCAGACTTAAGTCTGAAATGGAATGTTTGTTTATCTGTCACACTTAAATTGGAAACAACATTTTTGTTGGTCTGTCACGCTTTAGTTAAAAATGGTAATTACGTTTTCATTTGAAATATCAAGTTTGTAGTCTGCAGAACTTACGTTTTAAAATACTATTTTCTTTTGAGTATCAGACTTAAGTCTGAAATGGAATGTTTGTTTATCTGTCACACTTAAATTGGAAACATGTTTGTTGGTCTGTCACGCTTAAGTTAAAAATGGTAATTACGTTTGTCTGTCATACTGAAGTTTGAAATAACATTTACGTTTTTCTGTCACGGTTAAGTTTTAAATGACAATTTTGTTAATCTGTCACGCTATAGTTTGCAATGGCATTTACGTTTGTCTGTCAAACTTAAATTTAAAATAACATTTACGTTTGTCTATCACGCTAAAGTTAGAAATAACATTTCCATTTGTCTGTCACGTTTAAGTTTGAAATGCTATTTTCATTGTTCACATCTAAGCTTTTATATATAATGTAATTTTGTCTGTCGCGCTTAAATTCGAAATGGCATGTTCGTTGATTGGTCACACTTAAGTTTAAAATAACACTTGTCTGTCACGCTTAAGTTTGAAATGGCGCTTACGTTTATTCTCCATGCTAAAATTTAAAATACATGTACATAGATCTGTCACACTTTAGTTCGAAATATCATGTTCGTTAGTCTGTCACATTAAAGTTTGAAATGCTATTAATGTTTGTCTGTCACGCTTGAATTTGAAATATAATTTTCAAAGCCAAATACACAGATGGTGAATGCATCTCGGGATTACGCTTCGTTGTTAGTTTTTGCTCGTTCGTTTGTTTGTTTGTTTGTCTTATTTTGTTTTCATCCTCAATATACAATTGACAAAAGACCCCATTACTCATACTTGATGTTGCTTTCAAAAATCTTGTCCAGTGTTCAAGAATTTTCAAGAACCCATCGTGCAAATTACCAATTCGAGATCTTTCTTTTTTTCCCCTCATTTATCGTTTGAAATCTCTATTTCGCTAATTTTTTATTTTTTTTTATTCATCTTTTTTTTTTCTTCTACAAAAGATCAATCTTCAATTTCTTCGTGCCTGGTTCTCATGCATTTTCCTTCCGGTAATTTTTTCATTCGTTCTTTTAACTTGCTTTTCCATTCTTTTTTATTCTTTCGAAGTTTTCTTCTTTTTTTTCGTTCGTCCTTTTAAATTGTTTTTATATTCTTTTTTTTTTCTTTCGAAATGTTCTTCTTTTTTTCTTCATTCGTTCTTTTAAATTGCTTTTCCATTCTTTTTTTTCTTTCGAAATGTTCTTCTTTTTTTCTTCATTCGTTCTTTTAAATTGTTTTTATATTCTTTTTTTTTTCTTTCGAAATTTTCTTCTTTTTTTTTCATTCGTTCTTTTAAATTTCTTTTCCATTCTTTTTTATTCTTTAGAAGTTTTCTTCTTTTTTTTCGTTCGTCCTTTTAAATTGTTTTTATATTCTTTTTTTTTCTTTCGAAATGTTCTTCTTTTTTTCTTCATTCGTTCTTTTAAATTGCTTTGCCATTCTTTTTTATTCTTTCGAAGTTTTCTTCTTTTTTTTTCGTTCGTCCTTTTAAATTGTTTTTATATTCTTTTTTTTTTCTTTCGAAATTTTCTTTTTTTCATTCGTTTTTTTAAATTACTTTTCCATTCTTTCGAAATTTTCTGTTTTTTTTCATTCGTTCTTTTAAATTGTTTTTCTATTTTGTTTTTTTCTTTCGAAGTTTTCTTCTTTTTTTGTTCGTTCTTTTACATTGTTTCTACATTCTTTCTTTTTTCGTATTTTTCAATGTTTTCATTCGTTCTTTTCAATTGTTTTTCCATTCTTACTTTTTCTTTCGAAGTTTTCTTCTTTTTTTGTTCGCTCTTTTAAATTGTTTTTACATTATTTCTTTTTTCGTATCTTTCAATGTTTTCATTCGTTCTTTTCAATTGTTTTTCCATTCTTTTTTTCTTTCGAAGTTTTCTTTTTGTTTCATTCGTTTTTTTAAAATTGCTTTTCCATTCTTTTTTTTTTCGAAATGATCTACTTTTTTTTTCATTCGTTCTTTTCAATTGTTTTTCAATTCTTTTTTTTTCTTTTGAAGTTTTCTTTTTGTTTCATTCGTTTTTTTAAATTACTTTTCCATTCTTTTTTTTTTCGAAATGTTCTTTTTTTTCATTCGTTCTTTTAAATTGTTTTTTCATTCTTACTTTTTCTTTCGAAGTTTTCTTCTTTTTTTGTTCGTTCTTTTAAATTGTTTTTACATTATTTCTTTTTTCGTATCTTTCAATGTTTTCATTCGTTCTTTTCAATTGTTTTTCCATTCTTTTTTTCTTTCGAAGTTTTCTTTTTGTTTCATTCGTTTTTTTAAAATTGCTTTTCCATTCTTTTTTTTTTCGAAATGATCTTTTTTTTTCATTCGTTCTTTTAAATTGTTTTTCCATTCTTTTTTTTTCTTTCGAAGTTTTCTTCTTTTTTTTTGTTCGTTCTTTTAAATTGTTTTTACATTATTTCTTTTTTCGTATCTTTCAATGTTTTCATTCGTTCTTTTCAATTGTTTTTCCATTCTTACTTTTTTTTTCGAAGTTTTCTTCTTTTTTTGTTCGTTCTTTTAAATTGTTTTTACATTATTTTTTTTTTTCGTATCTTTCAATTTTTTCATTCGTTATTTTCAATTGTTTTTCCATTATTTTTTCCTTTCGAAGTTTTCTTTTTGTTTCATTCGTTTTTTTAAATTACTTTTCCATTTTATTTTTTTTTCGAAATGTTCTTTTTTTTCATTCGTTCTTTTAAATTGTTTTTCCATTCTTTTTTTTTCTTACGAAGTTTTCTTCTTTTTTTTGTTCGTTCTTTTAAATTGTTTTTACATTATTTCTTTTTTCGTATCTTTTAATGTTTTCATTCGTTCTTTTTAATTGTTTTACCATTCTTTTTTTCTTTCGAAATTTTCTTTTTGTTTCATTCGTTTTTTTAAAATTGCTTTTCCATTCATTTTTTTTTTTCGAAATTATTTTTTTATTTTCATTCGTTCTTTTAAATTGTTTTTCCATTCTTTTTTTTTTCTTACGAAATTTTCTTCTTTTTTTGTTCGTTCTTTTAAATTGTTTTTACATTATTTCTTTTTTCGTATTTTTCATTTTTATCGTATTTTTAAATTGCTTTTCGATTCTTGTATTTTTTTCATATATATTTTTTCATTCGTTGGTTTAAATTGGTTCTTCATTCGATTTTTATCATACTTTTCTTTTTTTTCATCTGTTCTTTAAAATTGCTTTTTTATGCTTTCGGTTTTCGCATTTTTCATTTTTTTAATTCGTTCTTTTAAATAACTTTTTATTTGTTTATCATATTTTTTATCATTCGTTCATTTTAATTGCCTTTTGATTCTATCTTTTTCTCATATTTTTATTTTTTCAAATTCCTTTTTCATTCTTTTTTAACATATTTTCTTTTTTCATTCGTTTTTGTAATTGCTTTGCTTTTTCATTCATTTTATAATATGTTTCATACATTGAAGACTACATGGTCGTCTTCAACTTCAATTGCAAAATATATTTGTCGAGCCGTCCTCTTAAGTGATCTACTTTTGTCCATTCTATTCATCGTTTCAATCCTCTCATAATATTGTTCATCATCTGACAATCCCTTCGTCTCCCTACATTGTTTTTACTTTTATTCCCTCTTTTTTTTCCTTTTCGTCGTTTTTCATCACTTTTAACCTAATAGTATACGCATTTTTACAAATGTCCACTCTCGCTCCACGATCTAAATATATTGATATGGCTCAAACGTGAGTGGCGAAACGAAATCTCCAGTTGTTTACAGAAAAAAAAAGCTAGCCGCTACATCCAAATTTTAGTAGCCAGATTCCCACCAAAATCTCCAGATCCATCAGAAAAATCGCTAAATTGACAACACTGATTAGTGAGATTTTAAATTGGTTTGGTTAGATTTCCTACATATCAATGGGCTATCTAATGCCAAATAAAGTTGTCAAATATAATTCTATATGTAGGATAATTATTTCTATCTCTAGAATACATTACTCTCCCGAGACATTACTCTCTGAAGACATTACTCTTAAAGATGAAATATAAAAAAAAAAAAATTAATTTTTGTTAACAGTCCAACTTCTTTGATGAAGTCTAAGATTTTTATCGGAGTTTTGTCTTTAAATAGTTGTAGTATTTCCTTCGGCTTTGTTGCAGATCCTTACAGTCTATTAATATATGTTTGACTGTATAAGATTCTTGACGTGATATACACATTGGAGACTCTTCACCTTCTAATAAAACCAAGTTGTAACCAGCAGGGAAGCAGTCTCGCGGTAATGTGTTTCACAGAGGGGAAGCCCTTTGCAAAGAAGCTCCGTGTATAAAAATTCCCCTGACGCTAGGCTCATAGAGGGAGAAGAGAAAATCTACTTTCTATGTAGTAGAAAACGAGTTTCTGGGGCGAATGTCTTACATGGAAGAACCAAAGATTTGAGCTCAGACGAGTATTTTCCAATGTAACAACGATAGAGCAGAGAGAGACTACCAATGTGTATTCTGTAAAAAATAAGGTTGTAGCAAAGAGAAAAGAAGAGATAACTCCCCATCAGATTTGAAGATGACTATGTCGTCATTTGCAGGAAAGCAGTCCTGTGGTAATGTGTTCCACTAATTGGAAGTTCTTGGAAAGAAACTTTGTTCATGGAGGAACCAGAGATTGGAGCTCAGTCGAGTATCTTCCATGGGAATAAAGATAGATTGGAAAAAGATTAGCAATGTATTCTCGTTGAGATAGGTGCCGTAGGGAAGAATAGGGATCACGCTCCACTAGAGTACAAAGTCATTTTTATTTTTTAAGGCTCACATCAGGTGTCATGTAAGTTTGGAGGCAGAAAAATGATCTGTTTATTTATTTATAGAACTTACTCGTTGATCTTTTCTCTTGGCCTTTTGGCTAAGATTAAAGTGTAGTATCTGTTCCGATGGATACTGCACCCCATACTGGTATTGTCTTGTCCTTCGGAGCTTGACTTTGCCGGTCAATAGGATTGTCCTGTGCAGTTCTAGGAGGTCCACCTTCCCAGGCTTTGCCTCCCCTCTTTGGGGAGGAGTAAGTTTATTACTTTCTGTCTGAGGCGCCCCTACCAGGGAATGCCGATGGGGCTGCCCAGGCAATTTTTAAATGGCCAGAGTGCTCACCTCTCGGGCGCTGGCTTTTCAAACCCCCACTTTCCCGACCCGACCTTGGGTCACATCTTACTTGTGGGAGTAGGATAAAAACTGGCCTTGTGCCTAACTCCTGGAGAGGAGTAAATCAATACTCGTTGGCCTATTCGCTAGGAGCAAAGTGTAGTATCTGTTTCGATACTAAACGTTGTCTTTTCTGTCCTCGGCCAGTGAAGGTGCAATCCTTCGAGACTTTGGTACTTTTGTATTATTTTTGGCTCAATGCAGAGTGCTCCTTTTGAGGGAGCATGATTTTCACCACGTTAAAAACTGGCCTTGCGTCTAACTCTGCCCACATGGGGAGACAAGCAACTCAAAACTTAGTCGTTTGTTCATAATTTTTCTTTCTCTTTTTCTATTTTCCATTCCCCTCCATTCTTCTACATGTCTTCCATTTTCTTCCATTCTCTCTTCTTTGATTCTTCCAGACATTTAAACTTCTATGAGTGTCTGTGTTATTCTCTATATAATTTCAAACATAAAAGCAACACATAAAAACACTTTAAAAGAAAGAATTGGTTATCAAGTCGTATTTTCGTTTGTGTCATCTCCATCCTCCCATCCATCCCAAAATTAGCATTCATTTTTTTTATTTTATTATTTTACATTTCCAACTGAGCAGCTGCAAGTAAAACGATTTCTTTCTCTTTTTTGTTTCAAAAATGTAATTTTATTGAAACCAATGCCATAACTTTAAGCGCCATTGTTGATTAAACTTCCTGTGAACACTTGCAACTGGCCAGATTTCGAATGACTAATATGAGAAGCGCGGAGAGAACAGTGAGAACTGATCAGCCGTTGCTTGAATAGAAAAAGGTTGAGTGACAATCTTAGGGTCAGAGGCGACCCCGGAACACGGCAGTCGACGAAACAACGTGGTTCATGACGGAAAATTTCCGTCTCTTTGGCTGGCGGGACTTCAAGCAGAAAATACGTGTTGGGTGCTGTCCCCAGTTTATATATATATATATATATATATATATGTATATATATTTTAACGTAGTTCACCCCAAACAAGGCAAGCCGCCACTGTAGACGTAAGGGGCTACTGAAAAGAAAGAATTGGGGAAAAGGGTGGGGGTCAACCTAAACTGGGATCTGCACAGCGAGATGTATCTTTACATTAATTTTAAATTCCTGCATGTCAGTACTGTCGGGGAAACAGGGGGCAGGGAGGGAGTTCCAGAGGCCAGCAGCACGAGGAAAGAAGCTATTTGAGTAGAAAGCTCTCCGGCATCTGGGGACCGCCACAATGAATGGATGGAATATATATATATATATATATATATATATATATATATATATATATATATATATATATATATATAATATCATTTTATTCGTTGGTTTTCTATAAACTGAAAACTTTAGACC
>OY744551.1:41277720-41320220 GCA_963556195.1 Sepiola atlantica | reverse complement strand
GAAGGGAGAAAGAGAGAGAGAGAAAGAGAGAAAAGGAAAGAGAGAGAGAATAAGAGAGAGAGAAAGAGAAAAATAGAGAGAGAGAAAGAGTGAGAGAAAGAGAAAGAAAGAGAGAGAGAGTAAAAGGAAAGTTCTTTGCTGTGGTTGTAACTAGACGAGTTCTTGCTGTGAATGTTTTAAAAGAGAGAAACAAAGTTAGAGCTCAGTCAAGCACCTACATACGGAAAAACCAAGACTTCGATTGAGGCTGTCTTTTACTCTTTGACCCCAAACCACACACTCAATTCAAATCTTCAATCTTTGCCAAAAATCTAATCAATATATCCCCCCCCCCTCAATGAAAAAAAAAAAACACGAATAAAACGATGCCGTTAATCAACGATGGATATCGTAAATTAAGAATTGAGGAAGAGTCTTGTCGGATGTTGGCTTTTATATAATTTCCTGTCTGTCCAATATGTTGAGAATATTATATTGTTGTCACGTCTGGTGCACCGCCTCGAACTAAGCCAAGAAAATCTGACTGAAAACAAATGAAAATTAAACAAAGTTTCGAGATAAATCAATCACGACTCGTCTCATATTTTAGATTAAAATTTTTAAAGATTAAATTAAATTTAAAAAAAAAACAACAGCATTTTGTTTTTAAATTAAAATAAGAAAGAATTCTTCTTCGCTAAGAGTTCGGATATATTTATATATTTATATATTTCTATCAAATTATTATTTTTAATTGAAAAAAAAAAAACGACGGATGAAATTGATAATGGAAGAATACGAAAACGAGACTGAAATGACAATGTAAGGTTTATTTTCTATCGAAATTAATTTTATTTACATAATTTCTATTATTGTATTGTATAACAATTCATTTATTATTATTTGAAGTAGTAGTAGTAGTAGTAGTAGTAGGAGGAGGAGGAGGAGGAGGAGGAGGAGGAGGAGTAGTAGTTTACTATTGAGCAAGTAAACCCACCCGTATATAAGACGGTTAGTCAAGAATAACCGGAAATGAAAGTTCAGTCCAGGGAGGGGAGCACCTTGGTGAACTCGAGGTTAGTTTTTACTCGGCTGTGTGAATTGCTAGAAACGGGTGTGACGTCACCTGGTACAAAGAGAGAGTGGGGGAGAGAAGAAGGGAAGTTTCTTGGAAGCACTAGGAGTGTGAACATGTGATTTTAAAAAAAGGCGCTGATAAGATATGATTAAACGGTGATTCTCTCTCTCTCTCTCCCTCTCTCTCTCTCTCTCTCTCTGTCTCCCACATCCTCACTCATCTGTCAGTGGTTTTAAACGAAGAATAAGGCGACTAAACCTACTTTGTCTTCAACAGTTTTGTTTTGTCTTAGTCCTTTCCCCGAGGTATGAAAGAACCTATTTGCAAGCGACGTTTCATCAGTCTGGAAGGACCACATAGGGGGCGCGTACAGAAACACGCAGCTAACAAGGTAACATTATGCGCTTTCATGTATGAAATAACATTGAAATACAACAGTATTATTATTATTATTATTATAATTATTATTAATATTATTATTATTATCAGTAGTAGTAGTAGTAGTAGTAGCAGAAAGTTGACCTTGGGTTTATTTTCGGCAGCCTCGCAACTCTCGCTTCCCTTATTTTGTCCTTTAGTCCTCACATTCCATATGCGATGTTTCCGACAAAGGGGGAAGAATTGCTGTTTTTGGGGTCGGAATCTATCCATCTAGCACTTATCGTTGGATATTTTTTTACCTTAAAATAGTTTATATTTTTACGCCTTACATCAAGTGGTTTCACGCCTTGTCTGGAGCAATTTCCATAAAAATGTAGTAGTAGTAGTAGTGGTAGTAGTGGTAGTAGTAGTAGTAGTAGTAGTAGTAGTAGTAGTAGTAGTAGTAGTAGAGTCCTACTGGGGTTATTTTGTCCAGATCACGACACTGAACTGCCTCGTACACCCTTGGGCAAGGTGTTCGCCTTTAAAACACCGATTTCCCCCAAAATAATTTTTATCAGTTTTAATACCTTTTTACTGCCTACCCTATTTCCCAACCCTACCAATTAATTAAGCACCTGTTCTGCGTATGATACAAAACTGAATCCGATGTTCAGGCCCCAATTTGAGAGCTTTGGGGTGGGGGTCGCACATGAGTTAGCATTACTCTCAGGTCCACTCTGACCCGGAGGAGTGGTAGTACCTGTCTATGTTCCATCTACGATTTAAAAAGAATCTTTCTTTTACAGTGAATTTGTTTTAAAAATATATACACCTACAGAACAAATGAATCTACAAACGAATTGTTTACAAGAAAGAGAGATGCGACAGGGACTGGAGTTTGGCAGACAGTGCGGGAACTATTAGATTAAGAATTTTTTTTTTTAAACTTGTCAAAAAGAGAGAGACGGGGGGGGGCTAATTGTTGGTGTACCAGTTCAAATGGACGGGAGACCTGTTGGTCTGGAGCCGGTGGCGATCTTGCCGAATGGAATGTATTTATGTGTTGAGGCCCCTAATTTGAGTGCTCTGGGTTGGGGTCACACGTTAGTTTGCATTACTCTCAGGTCCAATCTGACCCGGAGGAGTGGTAGTACCTGCCAAGGTCCCATCTATGAGTTAAATAGAATCTTTCTTTTACAGAGTATTTGTTTACAAAACTAATCTACAAACTAAGTGAATAGAAAACACATGTACGATTTCGGTATATAATAATCCAACGTTAAAATAGACCACAAACAAATTCTTTCTCTCTTTCGTCTTCTCAGATGTTAAGTGATTTTTATCTCTCTCTCTCTCTCTCTCTCTCTCTCTCTCTCTCTCTCTCTCTCTCTCTCTCTCTGTGTATCTCTCTCTCTCTTTCTTTTTCATCCCCTTAAATATTAAATTCACTCTCTCTCTCTCTTTCTTTCTCTCAGATATTTAGTTTCCTCTCTCTCTCTTTCTCTATCTCTTTCTTCTTCTCAGATGTTAAGTGACTTCTCTCTCTCTCTCTCTCTTCCCCCACTCTCCGTATCTCTCTCTCTCTTTCTTCCCCTTAAATATTAAATTCCACCTTCTGTCTCTAACTCTCTGTCTTTCTCTCAGATATTTAGTTTCCTCTCTCTCTCACCTTCTCAGATGTTAAGTGCCTCCTCTCTCTCTTCAACTCTCCGTATCTCTCTCTTTCTTTCCCTTCAATATTAAATTCCCTCTCTCTCTCTCTCTCTCTCTCTACTTTCTTCTCAGATGTTAAGTTTCCTCTCTTTCAAACTCTGTCTTTTTCTCTGTCTTTCTCCTCTGTATAAAAGCTCGCTTTTCAAATCCTCATATGTTCTAATATATATATATATATATATATATATATATATATATATATATATGGATGTATGTTACTTCTTTCCTTTCTTTCCTTAAAATATATTAAAAATAATTTTATATTACTAAATTTCTAAAACATTAAAAATAACCGGTAAATAATTTAATTATGACAAAAAAAAATTTAAAAAACCTTTCTTTTTTTTTAATATTTAAGAAAATATGTGTTAAATTAAAAGCAAATAATGAAAAATAAAAATGAAATAATTCCCAAAAGAAGAAAGATCTGAGCCTGATGATCAGCAGGTGCTCCTTTGATAGTCAACATGGGTGACCGGTTCGTATCCATCGAATATTGTCCTTTCTTACTTAAGGTAACAGAAAACAACATATTTAATACAGGTAAATAAGTATGATCTACACAAACCAAAGACCACACAGAAAAAGGAAATGGATCACAAAGCGAAGTAATGGAGTGCTATTAAAAAACACCACCACACAAAGACGCTCGGTTACATGCATAAAACATAATCCCAGTGCCATCGATTTACCAAACACCAGGTATATTTCGTTAGTGCTATTATAGTCTACATCGTATGTCAAGTAAGTAAAATTGTTATTTTTAATGTATGTACTTAGAATTATCAAAATAAAACGCTGTCTGACTGGTTAAAAGGTTGAATTATACAAATGTGGGAACGGAAAAGAGAATGTGGCAATCAAAAAAGAGATATACAATTTGGGAAGAGCGAGAGAGAATTTCAAAGTAATGAGTTAACGACAAGAGAGCAAGTCGAAAAATCGTATGAAAATAAGTGAAATTCTTTTCTCGGCCTTTTGGCTAAGATCAAAGTGTAGTATCTGTTCCGATGGATACTGCACGCCTGTCCTGTGCAGTTCTAGGAGGTCCACCCTCCCAGGCTTCGCCTCCCCTCTTTGGGGAGGAGTAAGTTTATTGCTTACTGTCTGAGGCGCCCCTACCGGGGAATGCCGACGGGGCTGCCAAGGCAATTTTTAAATGGTCAGAGTGCTCACCTCTCGAGCGCTGGCTTTTAACCCCACTTGCTCGACCCGATCTTGGGTCACATCTTACTTGTGGGAGTAAGATAAAACTGGCCTTGTGCCTTACTCCGCGAGGAGTAAATAAACATCTCCCTCATCGCTGTGTCTATTTTATGTGAAAAAAACACTGTACAAATATAAATAGTCTTGGAGTTTTTTGTATTAATTTACAATTAACGGTTGAATGTCTTTGTAATAAGAAGTTTGATGCGTCTTAATGTTTCAGACAAACACTTTGAAACGTTTTAATGTTTCAGACTTACATTTTGATGCGTCTTAATGTTTTATTCCAACACTTAGATGTTTAATGTTTCAGACCAACACTTAGATGCGTGTTTATGTTTCAGACAAACACTTTGATGCGTGTTTATGTTTCAGACAAACACTTTGATACGTGTTTATGTTTTAGACAAACACTTTGATGCGTTTTAATGTTTCAGACAAACACTTTGATGCGTTTTATTGTTTCAGACCAACACTTTAATGCGTTTTAATGTTTCAGACAAACACTTTGATGCGTTTTAATGTTTCAGACCAACACTTTAATGCGTTTTAATGTTTCAGACCAACACTTTGATGCGTTTTAATGTTTCAGACCAACACTTTGATGCGTTTTAATGTTTGAGACCAACACTTTTATGCGTTTTAATGTTTCAGACCAACACTTAGATGCGTTTTAATGTTTCAGACCAACACTTAGATGCGTTTTAATGTTTCAGACCAACACTTTGATGCGTTTTAATGTTTCAGACCAACACTTAGATGCGTTTTAATGTTTCAGACCAACACTTTGATGCGTTTTAATGTTTGAGACCAACACTTTGATGCGTTTTAATGTTTGAGACCAACACTTAGATGCGTTTTGATGTTTAAGACCAACACTTTGATGCGTTTTAATGTTTTAGACCAACACTTTGATGCGTTTTAATTTTTCAGACCAACACTTTGATGCGTTGTATTGTTTCAGACGAACACTTTGATACGTTTTAATGTTTCAGACCAACACTTTGATGCGTTTTAATGTTTCAGACCAACACTTTGATGCGTTGTATTGTTTCAGACCAACACTTTGATGCGTTTTAATGTTTCAGACCAACACTTTTATGCGTTTTAATGTTTCAGACCAACACTTTGATGCGTTTTAATGTTTCAGACCAACACTTTGATGCGTTTTAATGTTTCAGACCAACACTTTGATGCGTTTTAATGTTTCAGACCAACACTTTGATGCGTTTTAATGTTTCAGACCAACACTTTTATGCGTTTTAATGTTTCAGACCAACACTTTGATGCGTTTTAATGTTTCAGACCAACACTTTGATGCGTTTTATTGTTTCAGATCAACACTTTGATGCGTTTTATTGATTCAGACCAACACGTTGGTACGTTTTAATTTTTCAGACCAACACTTAGATGCGTTTTATTGTTTTAGACAAACACTTTGATGCGTTTTAATGTTTCAGCCAAACACTTTGATGCGTTTTAATGTTTCAGACCAACACTTTGATGCGTTTTATTGTTTCAGACCAACACTTTGATGCGTTGTATTGTTTCAGACCAACACTTTGATTCGTTTTTAATGTTTCAGACCTACACTTTGATGCGTTTTATTGTTTCACACCAACACTTTGATGCGTTTTAATGTTTTAGACCAACACTTTCCGGCCGCAAGAGAAACCGCTTCGAGAGTTCAACCACAGCGTTTCTCAACGTATTCACGTTTTGCGTAACCTTTAAGATAAATTACATGACTCTAAGAAGTTTGATACGTCTTAATGTTTCAGACAAACACTTCGAAACGTTTTAATGTTTCAGACTTACATTTTGATGCGTCTTAATGTTTTATTCCAACACTTTGATTTTTAATGTTTCAGACCAACACTTAGATGCGTGTTTATGTTTCAGACAAACACTTTGATACGTGTTTATGTTTCAGACAAACACTTTGATACGTGTTTATGTTTAAGACAAACACTTTGATGCGTTTTAATGTTTCAGACAAACACTTTGATGCGTTTTAATGTTTCAGACCACCACTTTGATGCGTTTTTAATGTTTTAGACTAACACTTAGATGCGTGTTATTGTTTCAGACCAACACTTTGATACGTTTTAATGTTTCAGACCAACACTTTGATGCATTGTATTTTTTCAGACCAACACTTTGATGCGTTGTATTGTTTCAGACCAACACTTAGATGCGTTTTATTGTTTCAGACGAACACTTTGATACGTTTTAATGTTTCAGACCAACACTTTGATGCGTTGTATTTTTTCAAACCAACACTTTGATGCGTTGTATTGTTTCAGACCAACACTTTGATGCGTTTTAATGTTTCAGACCAACACTTTTATGCGTTTTAATGTTTCAGACCAACACTTTGATGCGTTTTAATGTTTCAGACCAACACTTTGATGCGTTTTATTGTTTCAGACCAACACTTTGATGCGTTTTATTGTTTCAGACCAACACTTTGATGCGTTTTATTGTTTCAGACCAACACTTAGATGCGTTTAATTGTTTATAAATATGAGATGATAACAAAAGATACTAAGATATAATAACAAAAGATACTAAGATATAATAACAAAATATACTAAGATATGATAACAAAAGATATTAAGATATGATAACAAAAGATATTAAGATATGATAACAAAAGATACTAAGATATGATAACAAAAGATACTAAGATATAATAACAAAAGATACTAAGATATGATAACAAAAGATACTAAGATATGATAACAAAAGATACTAAGATATGATAACAAAAGATACTAAGATATAATAACAAAAGATACTAAGATATGATAACAAAAGATACTAAGATATAAAAACAAAAGATACTAAGATATAATAACAAAAGATACTAAGATATGATAACAAAAGATACTAAGATATGATAACAAAAGATACTAAGATATGATAACAAAAAATACTATGATATGATAACAAAAGATACTAAGATATGATAACAAAAGATACTCAGATATGATAACAAAAGATACTAAGATATGATAACAAAAGATACTAAGATATAATAACAAAAGATACTAAGATATAATAACAAAAGATACTAAGATATGATAACAAAAGATACAAAGATATAATAACAAAAGATACTAAGATATAATAACAAAAGATACTAAGATATGATAACAAAAGATACTAAGATATGATAACAAAAGATACTAAGATATAACAACAAAAGATACTAAGATATAATAACAAAAGATACTAAGATATGATAACAAAAGATACAAAGATATAATAACAAAAGATACTAAGATATAACAACAAAGGATACTAAGATATAACAACAAAAGATACTAAGATATAACAACAAAAGATACTAAGATATAACAACAAAAGATACTAAGATATAACAACAAAAGATACTAAGATATAACAACAAAAGATACTAAGATATAACAACAAAAGATACTAAGATATAATAACAAAAGATACTCAGATATGATAACAAAAGATACTAAGATATGATAACAAAAGATACTAAGATATGATAACAAAAGATACTAAGATATAATAACAATAGATACTAAGATATAATAACAAAAGATACTAAGATATAATAACAAAAGATACTTAGATATAATAAGAAAAGATACTAAGATATAACAACAAAAGATACTAAGATATGATAACAAAAGATACTAAGATATAATAACAAAAGATACTAAGATATAACAACAAAAGATACTAAGATATAATAACAAAAGATACTAAGATATAACAACAAAAGATACTAAGATATGATAACAAAAGATACTAAGATATAATAACAAAAGATACTAAGATATAATAACAACAGATACTAAGATATAACAACAAAATATACTAAGATATAATAACAGAAGATACTAAGATATGATAACAAAAGATACTAAGATATAATAACAAAAGATACTAAGACATAATAACAAAAGATACTAAGATATAATAACAATAGATACTAAGATATAATAACAAAAGATACTAAGATATAATAACAAATAATACTAAGATATAATAACAAAAGATACTAAGATATAATAACAATAGATACTAAGATATAATAACAAAAAATACGTAGATATAATAACAAAAGATACTAAGACATAATAACAAAATATACTAAGATATAATAACAATAGATACTAAGATATGATAACAATATATACTAAGATATAATAACAAAAAATACTAAGATATAATAACAAAAGATACTAAGATATAATAACAAAAGATACAAAGATATAATAACAAAAGATACTAAGATATAATAACAAAAGATACTAAGATATAATAACAAAAGATACTAAGATATGATAACAAAAGATACTAAGATATAATAACAAAAGATACTAAGATATGATAACAAAAGATACTAAGATATAATAACAAAAGATACTAAGATATAATAACAAAAGATACTAAGATATAATAACAAAAGATACTAAGATATAACAACAAAAGATACTAAGATATAATCACAAAAGATACTAAGATATAACAACAAAAGATACTAAGATATAACAACAAAAGATACTAAGATATAATAACAAAAGATACTAAGATATAACAACAAAATATACTAAGATATAACAACAAAAGATACTAAGATATAATAACAATAGATACTAAGATATAATAACAATAGATACTAAGATATAATAACAAAAGATACTAAGATATAATAACAAAAGATACTAAGATATAATAACAAAAGATACTAAGATATAATAATAAAAGATACAAAGATATAATAACAAAAGATACTAAGATATAACAACAAAAGATACTAAGATATGATAACAAAAGATACTAAGATATAATAACAAAAGATACTAAGATATAATAACAACAGATACTAAGATATAACAACAAAAGATACTAAGATATAACAACAAAAGATACTAAGATATAATAACAAAAGATACTAAGATATAACAACAAAAGATACTAAGATATAATAACAAAAGATACTAAGATATAATAACAAAAGATACTAAGATATAACAACAAAAGATACTAAGATATAATAACAAAAGATACTAAGATATAAAAACAAAAGATACTAAGATATAACAACAAAAGATACTAAGATATAACAACAAAAGATACTAAGATATAACAACAAAAGATACTAAGATATGATAACAAAAGATACTAAGATATAATAACAAAAGATACTAAGATATAATAACAAAGGATACTAAGATATAATAACAAAAGATACTAAGATATAACAACAAAAGATACTAAGATATAATAACAAAAGATACTAAGATATAACAACAAAAGATACTAAGATATAACAACAAAAGATACTAAGATATAATAACAAAATATACTAAGATATAACAACAAAAGATACTAAGATATAACAACAAAAGATACTAAGATATAATAACAAAAGATACTAAGATATAACAACAAAAGATACTAAGATATAACAACAAAAGATACTAAGATATAATAACAAAAGATACTAAGATATAACAACAAAAGATACGTAGATATAATAACAAAAGATACTAAGATATAACAACAAAAGATTCTAAGATATAATAACAAAAGATACTAAGATATAACAACAAAAGATACTAAGATATAATAACAGAAGATACTAAGATATGATAACAAAAGATACTAAGATATAATAACAAAAGATACTAAGATATAACAACAAAAGATTCTAAGATATAATAACAAAAGATACTAAGATATAACAACAAAAGATACTAAGATATAATAACAGAAGATACTAAGATATAATAACAAAAGATACTAAGATATAACAACAAAAGATACTAAGATATAACAACAAAAGATACTAAGATATAATAACAAAATATACTAAGATATAACAACAAAAGATACTAAGATATAACAACAAAAGATACTAAGATATAATAACAAAAGATACTAAGATATAACAACAAAAGATACTAAGATATAACAACAAAAAATACTAAGATATAATAACAAAAGATACTAAGATATAACAACAAAAGATACTAAGATATAATAACAAAAGATACTAAGATATAACAACAAAAGATACTAAGATATAATAACAAAAGATACTAAGATATAATAACAATAGATACTAAGATATAATAACAAAAGATACTAAGATATAATAACCATAGATACTAAGATATAATAACAAAAGATACGTAGATATAATAACAAAAGATACTAAGATATAATAACAAAAGATACTAAGATATAACAACAAAAGATACTAAGATATAATAACAAAAGATACTAAGATATAACAACAAAAGATACTAAGATATAATAACAAAAGATACTAAGATATAATAACAATAGATACTAAGATATAATAACAAAAGATACTAAGATATAATAACCATAGATACTAAGATATAATAACAAAAGATACTAAGATATAACAACAAAATATACTAAGATATAACAACAAAAGATACTAAGATATAATAACAAAAGATACTAAGATATAACAACAAAAGATACTAAGATATAACAACAAAAGATACTAAGATATAATAACAAAATATACTAAGATATAACAACAAAAGATACTAAGATATAATAACAAAAGATACTAAGATATAACAACAAAATATACTAAGATATAACAACAAAAGATACTAAGATATAACAACAAAAGATACTAAGATATAATAACAAAAGATACTAAGATATAATAACAAAAGATACTAAGATATGATAACAAAAGATACTAAGATATAATAACAAAAGATACTAAGATATAACAACAAAAGATACTAAGATATAATAACAAAAGATACTAAGATATAACAACAAAAGATACTAAGATATAACAACAAAAGATACTAAGATATAACAACAAAAGATACTAAGATATGATAACAAAAGATACTAAGATATAACAACAAAAGATACTAAGATATAATAACAAAAGATACTAAGATATAATAACCATAGATACTAAGATATAATAACAAAAGATACTAAGATATAACAACAAAATATACTAAGATATAACAACAAAAGATACTAAGATATAATAACAAAATATACTAAGATATAATAACAAAAGATACTAAGATATAACAACAAAAGATACTAAGATATAATAACAATAGATACTAAGATATAAAAACAATAGATACTAAGATATAATAACAAAAGATACTAAGATATAACAACAAAAGATACTAAGATATAATAACAAAAGATACTAAGATATAATAACAAAAGATACTAAGATATAATAACAAAAGATACTAAGATATGATAACAAAAGATACTAAGATATAATAACAAAAGATACTAAGATATAACAACAAAAGATACTAAGATATAATAACAAAAGATACTAAGATATAACAACAAAAGATACTAAGATATAACAACAAAAGATACTAAGATATAATAACAAAAGATACTAAGATATAACAACAAAAGATACTAAGATATAACAACAAAAGATACTAAGATATAATAACAATAGATACTAAGATATAATAACAAAAGATACTAAGATATAATAACAATAGATACTAAGATATAATAACAAAAGATACTAAGATATAATAACCATAGATACTAAGATATAATAACAAAAGATACTAAGATATAACAACAAAATATACTAAGATATAACAACAAAAGATACTAAGATATAATAACAAAAGATACTAAGATATAATAACAAAAGATACTAAGATATAACAACAAAAGATACTAAGATATAATAACAATAGATACTAAGATATAAAAACAATAGATACTAAGATATAATAACAAAAGATACTAAGATATAATAACAAAAGATACTAAGATATAACAACAAAAGATACTAAGATATAATAACAAAAGATACTAAGATATAATAACAAAAGATACTAAGATATAATAACAAAAGATACTAAGATATGATAACAAAAGATACTAAGATATAATAACAAAAGATACTAAGATATAACAACAAAAGATACTAAGATATAATAACAAAAGATACTAAGATATAACAACAAAAGATACTAAGATATAACAACAAAAGATACTAAGATATAACAACAAAAGATACTAAGATATAACAACAAAAGATACTAAGATATAACAACAAAAGATACTAAGATATAATAACAAAAGATACTAAGATATAATAACCATAGATACTAAGATATAATAACAAAAGATACTAAGATATAACA
This sequence comes from Sepiola atlantica, assembly GCA_963556195.1. Classification (NCBI taxonomy): domain Eukaryota; kingdom Metazoa; phylum Mollusca; class Cephalopoda; order Sepiida; family Sepiolidae; genus Sepiola; species Sepiola atlantica. The sequence continues at coordinate 41,307,686 of OY744551.1, read as the reverse complement.
ACAAAATATACTAAGATATAACAACAAAAGATACTAAGATATAATAACAAAATATACTAAGATATAATAACAAAAGATACTAAGATATAACAACAAAAGATACTAAGATATAATAACAATAGATACTAAGATATAAAAACAATAGATACTAAGATATAATAACAAAAGATACTAAGATATAACAACAAAAGATACTAAGATATAATAACAAAAGATACTAAGATATAATAACAAAAGATACTAAGATATAATAACAAAAGATACTAAGATATGATAACAAAAGATACTAAGATATAATAACAAAAGATACTAAGATATAACAACAAAAGATACTAAGATATAATAACAAAAGATACTAAGATATAACAACAAAAGATACTAAGATATAACAACAAAAGATACTAAGATATAATAACAAAAGATACTAAGATATAACAACAAAAGATACTAAGATATAACAAAAAAAGATACTAAGATATAATAACAATAGATACTAAGATATAATAACAATAGATACTAAGATATAATAACAAAAGATACTAAGATATAATAACAAAAGATACTAAGATATAATAACAAAAGATACTAAGATATAATAATAAAAGATACAAAGATATAATAACAAAAGATACTAAGATATAACAACAAAAGATACTAAGATATGATAACAAAAGATACTAAGATATAATAACAAAAGATACTAAGATATAACAACAACAGATACTAAGATATAACAACAAAAGATACTAAGATATAACAACAAAAGATACTAAGATATAATAACAAAAGATACTAAGATATAACAACAAAAGATACTAAGATATAATAACAAAAGATACTAAGATATAATACCAAAAGATACTAAGATATAACAACAAAAGATACTAAGATATAATAACAAAAGATACTAAGATATAATAACAAAAGATACTAAGATATAACAACAAAAGATACTAAGATATAACAACAAAAGATACTAAGATATAACAACAATAGATACTAAGATATAATAACAAAAGATACTAAGATATAATAACAAAAGATACTAAGATATGATAACAAAAGATACTAAGATATAATAACAAAAGATTCTAAGATATAACAACAACAGATACTAAGATATAACAACAAAAGATACTAAGATATAACAACAAAAGATACTAAGATATAACAACAAAAGATACTAAGATATAATAACAAAAGATACTAAGATATAATAACAAAAGATACTAAGATATAAAAACAAAAGATACTAAGATATAACAACAAAAGATACTAAGATATAATAACAAAAGATACTAAGATATAATAACAATAGATACTAAGATATAACAACAAAAGATACTAAGATATAACAACAAAAGATACTAAGATATAATAACAAAAGATACTAAGATATAATAACAAAAGATACTAAGATATAACACATTTGACTGATCACAACCATACGTATTATATAACAATTATATAATCGTCCAATAGACCAAACTTTTAAGAATCAGGAATTAAGAATGTCCAGATAAATTAAATGGAAGTCGAACGCTTGAAATTAAAATAAACGAATTTGACTTCGGATGAAATTCGTCTGTAAAACAAAACAAAACAAGAATGGCTTCATTAACTTTGAAAATTGTAATCGGAAATGAAAGTTACAAATAAAACTCACCGCCACGTTTCTTTTAGATGAGGATTGATAATTGATATTATTTCGTAATTCGGACAACTATTCTCATCATGGTTGTTATTCTCACACGTTTCGGCCAATGTAACCTCCGACCTTCTTCAGGTGCTTTCTGCCGAACTCGAGAATATTTATGTCGGACTCGGGAATTTCAAACTAAACCCTTTATTTAATCCACGTGGGTAGATTGTTCTCGTCCCCTCAACCATGACAGGGTAGAAGTGTGAAGTATTGATTTACTCCTCTCCAGGAGTTAGGCACAAGGCTAGTTTTTATCTTACTCCCACAAGTAAGATGTAACCCAAGGTCGGGTAGGGAAAGTGGGGTTTAAAAATTGCCTGGGCAGCCCTGTCGGCAATCCCTGGTAGGGGCGCCTCAGGCAGTAAGTAATAAACTTACTCCTCCCCGAAGAGGGGAGGCAAAGCCTGGGAGGGTAGACCTCCTAAAACTGCACAGGACAGACCCATAGACCGGCGTAAATCAAGCCCCGAAGGCTAAGACAATACCAGTCTATGGGGTGCAGTATCCATCGGTACAGATACTACACTTTGATCTTAGCCAAAGAAGTCATTTTTATTTTATTCCTACTAGTTTCACAACGAATCAGGTAGACGTAAGTAAGTATTTATTAGATGCGTCCACCCAACTCTATGAGAGGTTATGTCCGTCCGTTGTTCCGTTAATCCGTTTGTCGGTCCATCGACATGTTCGTTGATCTGTCACGCTTAAGTTTGAAATATCATTTTCATACTAAACTAATTTTGTTTTTAAATTACGTTCACGAATTTCCACAAGAGTGTCCGTCCGTACACGCGTCTGTCACTATAAGAGTTTGTCTTTCGGTGCATCTGTCAATATGTCCGTTGGTCTGTCACGCTTAAGTTTGAAATATTATTTTCATGCTGAACTAATTTTGTTTTTAAATTACGTTCACGAATGTCTACAAGAGTGTCCGTCCGTACACACGTCCGTCACTATAAGAGTTTATGTCTTTCGGTGCACCTGTCAATATGTCCGTTGGTCTGTCACACTTAAGTTTGAAACATAAATTCACTAGACCAACTCGACAATCAACTAAATCCCATCCATTCACTGTGGAGGTCCCCAGATGCTGGAGAGCTTTCTACTCAAATAGCTTCTTTCCTCGTGCTGCTGGCCTATGGAACTCCCTCCCTGCCCCCTGTTTCCCCGACAGTACTGACATGCAGAAATTTAAAATTAATGTAAACAGACATCTCGCTGCGCAGATCCCAGTTTAGGTTGACCCCCCTCCTAACCTTCTCCCTTTTTTCTTTCTTTTCAGTAGCCCCTTTTTTGTAATAAATGTATCACCGCAGTTTATCAAGGTGCAAAGGCCACTCGAGGGTAAGGGTTAATGAGTTTGCCATGTGAACGGTGAAGCAAATATCTCGAGGATTAGATGCAATGGTTGAAACTGAGCAGAATTTGATTATTTAAGAGAATTTCTTAGCGTTGAACTTGAAAACGACTATGTTGTAGTAAGCAAGGAAGCAGTCCCGGAGTATTGTGTTCCACAGACGAGTAGTTCTTAAAAAGAAACTCTTCTCATGGAAATTCCGTTTAGGCCCAGGTACATAGCGTAATAAATGGCCATATTTACAGTGGTTGTAGCTAGACGAGTCTTTGCTATGAAAGTTTTGCAGAGGGGGGCAAAGATTGAAGCTCAGTCGAGCACCTACCATGAAAATATGGTGGCGATGTAGTCGTTCTTGTTTATGGGTTTACTTATTGTTGTTAAGTAGTCCAACAGTAAAAAGAAGAAGTCAAGTCGAGGTTGGGTTAAGATAACAAGTGTATTAACATAAAAGGTACAAAGGTAAGGAAACTGACTGGCACTCGGCTAGACAGTTACAATACTGTCCTTTTTCTCCCTTGTGATTGTCTACTCGCACTATTTATAGTGAGAACCGGTGTAGTTTTTCTTCTGTTAGAACGGCTGGTGTAACACTTATCAAACCAGATTTACCGTACAAGAAAGATTACATGTATTATTACTCTAGCATCAAAACTGGCCCCAAAATATGTCTAAAACTCAGAGCACTCAGAATATGTAAGCCATAACACCTCCCCAACGAATATAGAAAAATATATAAACGTTTCTTGTTCCATTTACTTAAATACGCCGATGTGAGCTTAATGACTACCCATAAACAAATATCTCTTTTCTTTAAAATTATTTACTGTGGTTGTAGCTAAACGATGTTTTGGCTGTGAAAGTATCAGGGCAACCTAACAAAACAGAATCAAGTTGTTTCTTTTGAATAAAAAATAAAAGAAGTCGTCTGCCATGACAGTTCAAACGTAAACAGAACGGCTCTCACGATCAAACAAGCATCTCGCGTTCAGCGGTTTTCTACATTTCATTTAATCGGTGTTTTTGTTAAATAAATTTGTTAAAGGTTCTACTTCGTCCTTCCTTCAATTTTGAGTTGTAATTAAACCGATAACGCGTAAACATCAGACGTAACAAGAAAGTAGACGGGGCTGCTCAGGCATTTTTTGTAGGCAAGAGTGTGCTTATTCTCGTGCACTGGCTTCTCAAAACCACACCTGACCTTGTGTCTAACCTCATGGCAAGGAAATAAATAGTATGCATGGATAGCAGTCGAGGACACCCCTAGAGGTTAACTTGGAAAGGTGCTGCCCCTCTGCAAACCCTTTACCCATATTGTATTAATGCCGAGTCAATCAACGTTTGTTTCCCTAAGGTTTTTTCCCGTATATATTTTGATCACACAAAATACATGCTAAAGTATTCCTCGGTTTTGGGATTGAGTTATGTTTGAATAAGAATTCCATTTTAATTGTTATAACTAACTGAAATTTGTAATTAACTGCCTAAGTGACCCATCTCTTTCTAAGTTTCTATCTATCACCATCACCCCCTCTTACTCGATGCTGTTTGCCCCCTCGCTCTTATTTTATACAGTATCTATCACACCTGCTCACATCACTCTCCCCTCTCTCTTACTATCTATCTATCTATTTTTTTCTCTCTTCTGTTTATTAACAGTTATTTCTCTTCTGTTTATTATATTAGTTATTGCTAATAAGTTAGTTTATTGCTAATAAGTTAGTTTATTGCTAATTTTACTGGATAATTGTCAGGGTAATAAGTTGTTTCCCTTGAATCAAAAGAAAGAGTTATCGCCCTTGGATAAAAGAAGTCGTATGCCATGACAGTTGCAAAGTAAACAGAACGGCTCTCACAATCAGACTATATATATAAAATAAAATATAGTAACTAACAATTATATATATATATATATATATATATATATATATATATATATATATATATATATATATATAATTGGTAGGGGCAACCTAACAAAACAGAATAGTTAGATTAAAAGAAAGAGTTATCTCCCTTGGATAAAAGAAGTCGTCTGCCATGACAGTTGAAAAGTAAACAGAACGGCCCTGAAGATCAGACTAAGCATCTTGCATCCAGCGGTTTTCTACATTTCAATTTAATCGGTGTTTTTGTTAAATTAATTTGTTAAAGGTTCTACTTCGTCCTTTCTTCATTGTTGAGTTGTTACCAAACCATTGGCGACGAGGGACCAGAAATTGGAGCTCGTTCGTGCACAAAACATAAAAATAAGAGTAGATAAAGACTAGCAGCTTTTTTTCTGCGAGAAAGAGGATGTAGGGAAGAGAAGAGGACATCCCTTACTAAGTGTCGAAGTCAATCTTTACTCTGTCAAAGCAGGAAACAGTTCTCTGATCAGCGCCTACTAGACGTGGCAACAGTACTCCGTCTTAGGACGAATTAGACACTTATACAGGTTGTTTCAGGGATGAGATACTTTCTGGAGTGGTAGAATGATCCAATCATTTTTCTAGCGACTTTAGCAACAGATATGCTTGAAGTCTCCTATGACTTATGAAGGCAGGGGCTTACTCAAGGATAAAGCCATTCATTTCTCTTGGGGTAAAGTGACGGTTCGAGCGTTGCTGGTGAAAGGAGAGGAGCTTAGTTTTAGATATATTGGTTTGTACGCTTTTTTTATGGAAATGACTCCAGACAAGGCATGAAGCCACTTTATGCAAGGGACTTAAAAAATACTACTTCAAGGTCAAAAAAAAATAGCCAACGATAAATGTTTGACGACTAGACTCCGAATCAGAAAACAGTAATTCTTACCCTTTTGTCAAAAACACCGCTCATGGAATGTGAGGACTAAAGGACAAAATAAGGGAAGCGACAGTTACGAATCTGCAGAAAATAAACCCACGGTCAACTTTCTATCCTCCTTTGGTTTGAAATAGCATTTTCCCCGCTGAACTTACATATTCAATGGGCCCGTTCTTGTGGTGTTTTGATTAACGGTGCATTTTTAAGGTTTCTCTGGTTAAACGGCTGAAATAACACCGGCTTGCAATCTTCAGCGTTTCGTTTTCAATTATGAACATCGGATCGTTTTCCCGTGAACAATTTCAATTTGTTAGGTCTGTGCACAAATGTGCAGCGGGACGAGGTTGCTTATGCGAAAACTCCGTTTTTTGCCAAGGAGAGGAAAAAATAACCGCTCGCATCAACAAAGTCGCTTTAGCTCCCTTATTTTTTTCAAATAATGGATCACTGCTTATCAAGGCTCGGGGGCCACTCAAGGATAAGGGTCAAAGAGACCGTGGGTTAGACGTTGAGTGCCACCAGTCGAGGATTGGAAACAACAGTAGAATTGACAGAAAACTTCTTAAGAAGACATGATTATTGAAGAGGACAGGCTCACGAGTATTTGTTTACATTAGACTTGAAGACGACCATATTGTAATCGACTAGAAATCAGCTTCGTAGTATTTTGTTCCACAGACGGGACGCTATGGGAAAGAAACTTTGTTCATAGAAGTTTTCTTCTTTTTGTGTCGATATAAAAAGCTATCGAGCTAATATACTGTCCAGCCAGTGCTTGGTACATTGCTGTCCCTTGATATTGTACAGTGCTAAGGCTTTTGCTGTGCAGAGTCCGTCTAACAGAGGGCATCGAAAAGGAGTGTTCCATAGTCTAGGTTTCTGTGCTACATTCGCATGTGGTTGGGCAACTAAGATAGCCGCATCTACTTAGGGCCTCTCTGGAACGGTCAACACGTGTAGCTGTGTCGCTCAGGCACTTCTATTTTGCCCAGTTGTTATATCCGGGCTACAGCTATTCTGATGACATGAGAGGCGATACCTGCCAGGATATACAGATCGTTACCAAATGCAAGAAAATTAACTATGTTACAAGACAAGGTATGCAAAAAGAAAGAGTATTGCGGATCGCAGAGCAGCAGCTCGTCAGACGGACGCTGACAGTGCCCCAGAACAAAACCACATTGGTACAGTAATGTGAGTTTGGCCTTTTGGCTAAGATCAAAGTGTAGTATCTGTTCCGATGGATACTGCACCCCATAGACTGGTATTGTCTTGGCCTTCGGGGCTTGATTTACGCCTGTCTATGGGTATGTCCTGTGCAGTTCTAGGAGGTCCACCCTCCCAGGCTTCGCCTCCCCTCTTTGGGGAGGAGTAAGTTTATTGCTTACTGCCTGGGGCGCCCCTACCAGGGAATGCCGACGGGGATGCCCAGGCAATTTTTAAACCCCACTTTCCCGACCCGACCTTGGGTCACATCTCACTTGTGGGAGTAAGATAAAAACTGGCATTGTGCCTAACTCTTGGAGAGGAGTAAATCAATACTCTCCCTTTGTCCCAATGGCAGTTTAGCAAAAGTAAAAAGACCAGTTGTTGACTTTGAACTGAGAAACTTAAAATTGAAGGAGGTCGAAGAGTTTGTGAGAAGAGAAAGAAAACAATCGAGCATCATAACCGGTCCAGCATGAAGTATGCATACCTCACCAAAAAGAACGTAGAGGACTCCGACATAGTTGTTCGTTATGATAAGATGGTCCGAAACGACGGCCAACAATGGTCATTGTTGCATCTGCACCAGCTCGTGCGGTCTTTCTGTAACGTCAGTTGCTTAGAAAATTCGGACTGGTCAATACCAGTCGATGATTAGTTCTCGACAATCAGTCCGGAAGGAACTGGGTCATTTCGGTAGCGTTTTATGTGTCGGGCTGAGGTATTAGTCCTGGGTAGTCCTAAAAGGTGCACCCTCCCAGGCTTTACCTCCCCCTTTTGGGGTGGAGTAAGTTTATTGCTTAATGCCCGAAGCGCCTTTACCGGAGAACACCGATGGGGCAGCTCAGGCAATTATTTAGATAGTGCTTCTTCTTTAGGGGCGCTGGCTTGAATCTCCCACATCTTCCGGCCTTGTGCCACATATTCCTGTGGTGGGAAGGAATTAAATACCTGGATCCACCCCAGCCGGCAGGAACTTGGCCACTACGGTGGCATTTTATGTTCCGGCTGAGGTATTAATGGGTAGTCCGAGAAGGTGCACCCTCCAAGGCCTTACCTCCCTCTTTTGGGGTGGAGTAAGTTTATTGCTTACTGCCTGAGGTGCCCTGACCATGGAATGCCGATGGGGCTGCCCAGCCAATTTGGTTATTGGCCAGAGTGCTCCTTCTTTATGGGCGCTCGCTTGACTCTCCCCCCATCTCTCCCTGCCTTATGTCACATATTCCTGTGGTGGGAAGGAATTAAATACCTGGTCACTGTATGTGGTTATTTGTGCTTACCTGTATGAGTGTCAAGTGTCAACACTGATTGCAAGATGTATTATCTATGAATTTGTTATCGTCACTTTTAACCATTCGTGAGAGTCATCTTCCAAAATGGCGGTCGGTCGATTTTGATGGAGTTGGTCGCTAACTCTCGCTTCCCTTATTTTGTCCTTTAGTCCTCACATTTCATGAGCGATGTTTCTGACAAAGGGGAAAGAATTGCTGTTTTCTGGGTTGGAATCTATCTATATAACACTTATTGTTGGCTAGCTGTTGACCTTTAAATAGTATTTTATTTTTAGCTCCTCGCATCAAGTGGCTTCGTGCATTGTCTGGAGCGATTTCCATTTAAAATATTCTAGGCTTAAAAGATATATATAACATAAAAAAGCTTATCCTAATCCGACTAGCAACCACCACAGGATTTATTCTTACAGTTCCACTAACCCCTTTTTTGTTTGTTGTTCTTTTTTGTTTCTGTTTTTTTTTTTACTATCTTTTAAGCCTGAAATTAGCGACTCCCCCCCCCCCACCACCACCACCACCATCTTGGAAGATGACTGCTACGATATATTAAAAGTGGCGATACCAACTACATAGATAATATATCTTACTATCATTATCCACACTTACAATGTATACAGGTAGGAGGAAAATTATATTTTGTTGCGTTTGGTAATAGTTATTTGTTGTATATTTGTTACACCCCTCTTTTGCTGTTAACTATACTATACTGTCGCCTGATATTGTTTTGGTTTTTTTTTTAACTTTTGCAAATACGAAGATATTTTTCCGCCGGAAATAATTTAAAAGCAACCGGTTCTCATAAAACCAGAATATTGGATAGAATCGCAGAGATATCCACCCCTCTACCCTCTTCCAGTCTACTATTCGTGTGCGTGATACCAAACACCGCCTGGTGATACCAGATCAGGCTGCCCTGTGGCTCCCTGAGACGAAATTCACCTACATTGACGTTTTTTTATTTTTTTTTTTTTTATTTGTAAAACTTAATTATGTTCTACAAAACTAAAAACAAAAACAACAGCCCCTCTCCCTTTCTCCCTCCCCTTTTTTATTTTTATTTTTCCTACCCTACTCCCGGTCCTGGATATGACCTTAAACTACATCCGATGGTGAGATCCGACTTACGGACTTTGGGGAATGTGGAGCCTCCTCTTAATTACCATTGCTCCCAGGTCCACCCTGACCCGGAGTGGTAGTACCTGTTAGGGTCCCAACTATGGGTTAAATAGAAACAGATATTAAAAGGGGAAAGAAACAAAAAAGAGAAGAAAACAAGACCAGATTCGGCATTAAATAACCCAAAAAAGGTTGATATGCCGTAAAACAAAACTACCAAACCATACCAAACCAAACACCGTTATTGATTCCTATTGGCACCCTATTTTCTAGCAGAATTACTTTCAAAATGTTTTAATTCGTTTTCTTTTGTTGTTGCTTTTTTATTATCATTATTTCTTCTTCAATTCATTCTTTTCATTTTCTTTTTTCTTTTTTTTTCTCGACATTTTGATTCCCCGGGACAAATTTAGTCAGCTGAAAATTTTTTCTTAATAAGCACCATAATCAGTTTTATTTAACAGAACGTGGTTTTTGAGAGATGGTCATTTCGTCTCTTGTATTCTTTTACAAGTTGTGTGTGTTTCCCGCGCTCGCGTGTCTTCGAGCCAGAGTTGGAAAATCGGATTAGTTCGCTGTATGCCTCGACAGAGAAGAACAATCGGCCAATCAAAATGTTACCGACATTTGCGTCATTTTTTCTTTCTTTCTTTGCCATTCTTATGTTCACGTAATTTTAATAGGATCAATAATTATAAATACCACACAGTATTTAATGAATTATGTTAGATAGATATCCACACATTGAGATAGATAGATATATAGATAGATAGATAGATAGATAGATATGCACGCATATATAGAGATATCCATACACTGTGATAACTAGATAGATAGATAGATAAGAAAAGATATAAATAAATTAATATATACTTATAAAAACATTGAAAGAGATAGATAGTTAGACAGACCGACATATAGATAGATAGATAGATATATATCAATATATATAGATAGATAAGTAGATATATAGATATCCACAAATTGAGATAGATAAATAGATAGATAGATCGATAGATACATACATACATACATACATACATATAGAGAGAGATAGGTAGAGAACTAAATATATAGTTAACTACACATATAGAAAGACAGATAGATAGATAGATAGATAGATAGATAGATAGATAGATAGATAGATAGATAGATAGATAGATAGATATGCACACATATAGAAAGATAGATAGATAGATAGATAGATAGATATCCACAAATTGAGATAGATAGAGAGAAAGAGAGGCACAGAGAGAGATAGGTAGATAGATAGATAGATAGATAGATAGATAGATAGATAGATAGATATCCACAAATTGAGATAGATAGAGAGAAAGAGAGGCACAGAGAGAGATAGGTAGATAGATAGATAGATAGATATCCACAAATTGAGATAGATAGAGAGAAAGAGGGGCACAGAGAGAGATAGGTAGAGAAATAAATAGATATATATCTACACATATAGAAAGATATATAGATATCAACACAGATAGATAGATAGATAGATAGATAGATAGATAGATATAGAGAGAGAGATAGGTAGATAAATAAATAGATATCCACGCAGATAGATAGATATCAACATATATAGATAGATATATAGATATCCACAAATTAAGATAGATAGATAGATAGATAGATAGATAGATAGATAGATGATTTTAATAATTATATTCCAGAAGTCTTTTTTTTTTTGCACACACACTTTCTAAAAAAGATTTATGAAATGCATTAATTAATAACACTGTCATCCTCGCAGTTTCACATCATCGACGCATTATTAATTCGAGTACATAAATCCACCATCAACTAAGGTCGATAAGAGGTTGGCGAGTGTATAATAAAATGCTTTTCAAACGTTCTTAATCAACTTTCGTAATGAATTAATAAACTTTACTTTATAAGCGCATCACGTGTGTGTGACGACGACTCATGCGAATCGTAAACGTTTGCAAATATGTCGAGTTCTTAGTTACACATGAGAACAACATTATATCGTTCGTCCGGCAACTCGAAAAATTGGATCAGAAAAGGAACAAATAGAAACTTTCACTTCTATTTAAGCAAACGTGTATCAAGGAACAAATGCCCAACAGATATAAAAATTTTCGAATATATATATATATATATATATATATATATATATATGTATATATATATAGATACTGTATGTTACATATTTCAGCAATATACCGCGGTTTCATCCTCACCCCCAACCACCCACACATCCACATTCATGTGTGAACCCACCAGGGACTCCGTCATGGATGGCCGGGAATGACCACACACACACATACCATACAGATTCGACCGGCACCATAAAAGCAATTAAAGTAATAAAACCTAATACACAAATGTACTCAAATGACCAAACACTTGCCAAACGGAATATATTTTTTATCTCAACAAGATAACATTTTTTCTGTCAAATGAAACAAACATTTTTTCTGTCAAATGGAACAGACACTTTTAAATGAAAGAAAAATGAAATGTTTTTTTCAAATTAAACACTTTTATCAAATGGAATATACATCTGAAGAGAGCATAATGGATAAACGATAAATGCTCGAAACGCGTTATGAAATTATAATTAAAAAAAACTTAAAATGTTAAAATGATAAGATAATAAATAATTATTGAAAAAGTGTTTTTACTAGCGTTGGTAACCACAATTCTTTAAATATATATATATATATATATATATAATATATATATACATATATATATATATATATATATATATATATATATATATATATATATATACATATATACATATATATATATATATATACATATATATAGCAATCCAGGTAAGGTAAACATCCACAGATAAAAATCCAAAGAATTTCAACCGGGACTTTAAAGAGTGCTCAATATCAGATAGAGCTTTTATATAACATATAGAGCTTTTGATAACATCGACATGCCAGTGTCGCAGACTATGTATATATGTATTAATAAAAATAATCATATATATATATATATATATATACTAAAATATTACTGCCAAATGCCATCAGCTTATAATGTATTGATCATTGTGTAAAGAACTAGAGCTCTCTGGCAATTTACAATATTTACATTGATATTTCCCTTACTTTAAGAAGGTGTCAGAGGTTAGAAGTGCAGACTGTTGTCTATATGGCTGATTTTAAATCCTGGTTTGAGTCTCTTATTTGTCTAGCTACACTAAAGAGCTGTAATACAGCGAAACAGTCTGTCTGTAAATGACTATATATATATATATATATATATATATATATATATATATATATATATATATAATTAAAAATAACCGACAACTCGTGTCTGGATATTTTTGTATGGATCCCTTCCATTTTCCGGATTAAAGTCCTAATCTCGGATGAGAATTGGCTGATGAATCTGCCGTAATTTTCTTTTAGGTCCAAAGTACTTTCTGACCCATCTGGGTCAATTTTCAGTCGAATAATGTCAATCAGGTAAAGACCTGGAGTGAGTTTATAGTTAATTTTGGCGGGAAAATTTAAATACGAAACTATATTTAACTAGTATTATAAACATTTAAGTATATTAGTAAAAATGCTGCCCCGATACACACAAATATATATATATATATATATATATATATATATATATATATATATATATATATCGACAGACACATGTTTCGCCGTCTCTCTGACTCACCAGTGGGGTTAGACGTAACAAGATTTGAAACTGGGACCCAAGAGGTTTTGTGTCCGGGTCAACATTCTCTATTGTTAACATCTAACGGATAAAATGTGTGGTGAGGCACTGTTATTTCTACATACGGGGTATATAAAATTTATGATAGGTAAAATAAGCCTGGGTCTGGTATTGTAATTTCACCAACAAAACTATGAAAAATGACAATAAAGAAGATCTGGGCGTCATGATTTCCAGACACTCTTTTTGATAGCCGAAAACGGGGATTCGGTCGGCACCCTGCGAATAGTGGTATTTATTATTTCAAGTAACAGAACACAACAGATGAAATACAGGGGAGTTTGAATTACCTACTGGGGAGTTTGAATTACCTACTAGACACTATCCTCGAGTGTCTTCGGTCTCTCTGTACAAGGGTTTGTCAGTACAACCTGTCATGGGGATACTTACCCCTACACGTAAACCCTGACCAAATATTCAAAATTACATAGTATCCGCAGCACAAATAAGATCCCCTTATACGAGGAATAGTGCATCTTCTCCTAGTGATGTTACCTCAAGTAACCCCACGTAGCTGGATACTCCACCAGACTAGATGAATTCTTGTCCTGGAATCCGGTAAGACCAACAGACTACAATCAAAGATATACTATGACATACTTGACTGGTCAGTTGGGGAGAGAAGAAATTTATTATTCTTAACTTTTTTACTAACTCAATGTTTGGGAAATAAAGGAGTATTTTAATAGAATATTCGGGTATCTATATATCTCATATAGAGATCAAGTGTTAGCCCCAGGAAGGGGCCCCTTGATTTCTGAGAACTTCGACTGAAGTAAAATTAAACATTAAGGTAAAATACCTACATTGGAAGATCTGCGGAGAGATGCAGCTTGAAAGATCACTGAACATCTGGGAATATGAACCCTCACCCATAACATCGGATGAAAAAGTGACAGTGTTCTATGATAAAGACATACAGGTGGACAGATGCATAAAAGATAAGGCCATCAAACCAGACATTGTCATCTAGAATAAACCAGAAAAAAACTGCTCTCATCATTGGTGTAACCGTCCCAAATGACTATGGCCTCAATAGAGCCGAACGGGAAAAAATAACAAAATACTAAGACCTCAAAAATGATTTTAAAATAACATGGTCCCTCGATGGAATAAATATCATACCGGTTGTAGTGGGGGCAACTGGTCTAGTGAAAAAAAAATCTAAGAAAATACTTAGACATAATTCCCGGGAAGACCAAACTATAGGGAAGTACAGATAGTAGCCCTAAAAGGAACAACATCTATCCTTAAGAGAGCCCTCGGATATAAGTTTTACTCGTAGGGAAATCAGGTGTTAGCCTCAAGAGGGGGCCCCTTGATCTCTTTAGATAAACTAAATTAAAATGATAAAAAAAAGTAAAATATGAACAACACTTAGATCAAATATGTTGCTACGGTCGCTGAGAAAATCGTTGGGTCCCTTTGCCGCTCCAGAAGCAATCCTCTACCTGTATAAGAGTCAAATACGTCCGAAGATGGAGTACTGCTGCCACATCTGGGGAGGTGCCGCTCAGAGCATCCTTTCCTGCCTTGATAGGGTGCAAAAGCGACTTCAAAATCCAGTGGGAGATATCTTCTCTTCCCTACAGCCTCTTTATCACAGAAAAGAAATTGCTAGTCTTTCTCTACTGTTGTGAAGTTGTCCAACAGTAAATAATAAATAAAGGAAGTCAAGTCGAGGGTTGGTTTAACAAGTGTATTAACAAAGTAAGAAAGTGACTAGCACTTGGCTAGACAGTTACAAGACTGTGCTTTGTCTTCCCTGTGTCTCTGGTGACTCGCACTATTTATAGTGACAACCGGTGCAGTTTCTCCTGTGTAAGAACGGCCGGTGTAACATCTACTCTATCGTTTTTTTCAAAAAGTATATCGCTGCTGACTCAATCTCTTACTTGTACAGGATCCAGATACATCCTAACATGTATTACCGTTTCCACATGTGGGAAGGTGCCGCTCAGAGCACGCTCTCCTGCCTTGACAGTACATAATCGACTTCAAAATTTGGTGAGGGATGATCTCTTCTCTTTCCTGCAGCCCCTTTATCACAGGAAGGACGCTGTTAGTCTTTCTCTACTCTATCGTTACTTTCATGGTAGGTGCTCGACCGAGCTCCAATTTATGCTTCCCCCTGTACAAAAATGTAAAACAAAGACTCGTCTAGCTACAACCACTGTAAATATGTTTTCTTTCTTCCTCCGTGTACCTAAAACTAAATGGAACTTCCATGAGCAAAGTTTCTTTCCAGACAGAAAGGGGGCTTGGGGCAAATAGCCCGAAAATGGCCTAATAAACTGTCTCTTCACCTCCCACACACACACAACATGGGTCCTGTCGAAATTAAGAGATTTAGAATCCAAATACAGAGTCCAGTCCTTTCTTGTGTCCCGTGTGTAGATTAACAGCTCAACACCACCCAACGATACAACCAACCCGACGAACAGCCGATAATCAACACAGCACGGCGAAATCAACAATCACAACTGTCCTGAGTATTGACGGAAGAGATGAATAGGTTAGTAACAGACACACATACCTTTGTGACATCATCCAACTTCTCATGCAGTATATATATATATATATATGTACATATATATGTGTATGCATTTATATATATATGTATATACATATATATGTGTATGCATTTACATATATATGTATGTATATATATATATATGTATATACATATATATGTGTATGCATTTATATATATATATATATATATGTATATATATATATATATATGTATATACATATATATGTGTATGCATTTATATATATGTATATATATAGATATGTATATACATATATATGTGTATGCATTTATATATATATATATATATATATATATACATATATATGTGTATGCATTTATATATATATATATATATATGTATATACATATATATGTGTATGCATTTATATATATATATATATAGAGAGAGAGAGAGAGAGACAGACAGACAGACAGACAGACAGACACATTTATGGCAGATGCTTATTTTAATGTATATTTGATGTTTTAATAGATAACAACCGTTTTAGAGCAAAATATATTTTCCGTTCGCCAAAGCTGAAATCTTTTTCAACAAAACAGACGATATTTAATGAATCAATTAGTTAAATTGCCGCCCATTATAAATGTCAGTGTTTTATTTATTATTCAGCCCAACTCCATTCCGGAGATTCTTGTGAAGGCGCATCTAATATTAATTCATCGTTCCTATTTTAATGGCGCGTTTGGCATCCATATCGCTGTATCGTCCATTGACTTCTATCACCTCTTTCCGCGTTGATGGAGGTCTTAAAATCATTATCAACATCCCTTCAGAAAATAGTGTCACCTTCATACACTTTAACGACTTCTCTGTTTTTATTGACAACTTCTGATATTCAACCACGTTAGATAGATAGATAGATAGATAGATAGATAGATAGATAGATAGATATAAAGAGACTGAGATAGATAGATAGATAGATAGATAGATAGATAGATATAAAGAGACTGGGATAGATAGATAGATAGATAGATAGATAGATAGATAGATATAAAGAGACTGGGATAGATAGATAGATAGATAGATAGATAGATAGATAGATAGATGTGGACAGTATAAAAGATTCTTTTAAATTAAAGAGATTATGGTTACGAATTAAGTTAACGTGTTCAAGGAAGTGGCGTAATGTACAGGAACAGGAAGTTGGAATAGAAGCATTTGCAAAAAAAACCTAGTCGAATCTAGTCTCTTGGCTTTTGTCTGTAAGCGAGAACGAGCCAGTTTTTTTTTTAGATATCCTCTTCACAAAGAGGACACTTGAAAGGATATATTATTATTACTACATATTGTATTTTTGATAGACACGTTCTGATATTTTAACACGTAAATATATACATGTATATATATATATATATATATATATATATATATATATATATATATATATATATACATATATATATATATATATAGTAAGCTATGAAAATATTTTTATGGCAATTAAGCTACACATTTTAGCCTGAAGATTTCCCCCCCGGGGATGAAACGCGAGAGCCTCTGTGTAGCTTAATTGCCATAAATATATTTTCATAGCTTACTACTTAGCTCTACTTACGTATCGAGCACTGTTGAAGTAAATACTGAAAATTGATACATAAAAAATTATATCTCCTTATAAAATGTTATGTGGACAAATGAAATACTAATATATATATATACATTGACGGCGGCACCGGGGGGCAGGGAGGGGTCAAGCCCCCACCCCACTTTTTGACTTGCCCCCCCCCCCACTTTACGGTCATCAATAATGAAGTTATATATGCATGTGTTTAACCGGGCCCCCCTCCCACTTTTTAGGGGAACCCCCCACTTTTATAACTGTCTTACCGGTCCTGATATATATATATATATTATATATATATATATATATATATATATAGAGAGAGAGAGAGAGGAGAGAGAGAGAGGGGGGGGGGGAGATAGATAGATAGATAGATAGATAGATAGATAGATAGATAGATAGATAGTTGTAGACAGTATAATATAGGTATAAAATATGTACGTAGGATGTGTTAATACCGTAGAAAGGAAAGTTTAATTTCGAAATTAGATTACTTAGAAGAATTTCCAAATTAAAGAAATATTTTTTACCAATTAAGGTAACGTGATCAGGAAAGTGACGTAATGAATGGTAAGATGAGATAGAAAACGTGGCAAAAAAGCTAGTCGAATATAGTATGTTGGCTTTTGCCTGTAAGCGAGAACAGACATGGTTTTTGGAGTCTCCCCCACCCAACAGGAGACTAGGAAGAATGTAATGTTACTATATACATTATATTTTACTTTATCTCATATTTAATCACGTTGCCAGTATAACAGAGGTCTTAAATGTATAGCAATTGTGTACGTGTGATTGATGTAGAATAGAAAGGTCGATTTAAAAATTAGATTACTTGGAGGAATTTTCCACTAGAAATTAAAGTAAGAGTTAAGTTAATTTGTTCGGGGAAGTAACGTTATGAGCAATAATTTAGAATAGAGGACATTGTAGAAAGCCACTGGAATCTAGTTTTTTATCTTTTGTTTGTAAGAAATAATAAACGCGTTTTTCGATAATATTCTCCCCGATGCGAGACTTGAAAAATTTAATATTACTACGATGCCTGTCTAAAAAGTATCCGATCTTAGGCCAGAAAAAAATATTTCAAATACGTGACGAGGTTGGGACACTAATCCCCTTCAAAATAGGCCCCTTTTGCTTGCATACACTTAGCCCACCGATCCATCCACTGCCGGAAACACCTCTGGAACCTTTTTTTTGGAATGGTGTTCATCTCCGCCGTCGCGTTAGATTCAGCAAGTGTTTGGAGAAGATGCAATGGGTGTAATACAAATAAAGGAGTGGTTCAACCGATTCAAAAATGGCCGCACATTTGCGGAGAGTTACCAACGTTCTGGCAGGCCCCAAACTGCTCGGAGTGCAGCTGTTGTTGAGAGGGTTAAAAAAAAAAGATAATGTGGAACGCGATGGCAGAGATGAACACTATTTTAAAAGAAGACTTCCAGGGATGTTTCCAGCAGTTGATGGATCGGTGGGCTAAGTGTGTGCAAGCACAAGGGGCCTGCTTTGAAGGAGAGTTGGGTTTCAACCCCGTCACGTATGTGAAATATTTTTTCTGGCCTAAGGTCGGAAACGTTTTTGACAGGCCTCGTATATGCTGTCTTTTTTATTGCCATGTTATGATATTTAACCACGCTAATGGATAGATAGATAGATAGATAGATAGATAGATAGATAGATAGATAGATAGATAATTGTGGACAATATAATGTAGGTATTAAATATGTACGTATGATGCGTGAATGGCGTAGAAAGATATGTTCCATTTCGAAATAAGATTACTTGAGCGAATTTTCCAAATTTTAAAAATTATGGTTACAAATTAAGTTAACGTGTTATAAAAAGTGAAGCCATGAGAAGTAGTTTGGATAAAGGACATAGCAAACAGAGCTAGTCGAATCTAGTCTCTTGGGTTTTGTCCATAAGCGAGAACAGGCGTGTTTTTTCGGATATCCTCTTCATTCATGGGCCACTGGAAATAATGTAATATTACTATATACTGTACAATTTTATTGACATTTTCTTATACTTAATCACGTGGACAGTAGAATAGGTATTACATTTGTAGCAGTATTTTACGTGGGTTGTGTGACTGATGTAGAAATGAAAGTTCTATTTCGAAATCAGATTACTCGGAGGAATTTTCCAAATTTAAGAAATTAAGGCTCGAAATTAATTTAACATGTTCAAGGAAGTGACACAATGAACAAGAAGTAGAGACAGAAGACGGGACATAAAAGCTAGTCGAATCTAGTCTTTTGGCGTTATTTGTAATACAGAACAGACGTGTTTTAGGGAGAACCTCTCCACCACCTTATTTTATATAATGTTTAATCGCGTGGACAATATAATGGACGTATTAAATATGTAGCAATATTATACGTGTGATGTGGAAATGACGGAGTAAAGAAATTTTCTATTTCGAAATTAAATTAATTAGAAGAATTTTTCAAATTTAAGAAATTATTGTTAGGAGGTTACGTCAGGAACAGGAAATTGGGAGAGAAGGCATGCCAAAAAAAGCTAGTCAAATCTAGTCTCTCGACTTTTTTCTGTAATTCAGAACAGACGTGTTTTTTACGGATATCCTATTTCCCCATGGGGAAAGTTAAACGAATGTAATAATAATATATACTGTAATTAGGCTAAGAACGATTTAAGGAAAATATATGAAAAAAAGAGAGTAAAATATTAAAACTCAGAATGTGTGCGGTTGTTATTGTCTATACTATAACTATTACTATTACCTATAACAGATGCTGCAAAGAAATAAAAGAGAAAGAAGTAGACAAGTCAGTTTTATTGATGCAGTACTTCTGCTGTCACAATTACACACATCACGACTACGAATACGACTGTTACGAAGATGAAAAGAGAAAGATAGACCAGCTCTACACACCGTCGTCATTAATTCTACTGATATTGTGGGTATGTATTAAAAACCAGACTTCTGCTACAAGAAGCATGCTCCTTGGCCTTTTGGCTAAAATCAAAGTGTAGTATCTGTTCCGATGGATACTGCCCCCCATAGACTGGTATTGTCTTGGCCTTCGGGGTTTGATTTACGCCGGTCTATGGGTCTGTCCTGTGCAGTTCTAGGAGGTCTACCCTCCCAGGCTTCGCCTCCCCTCTTTGGGGAGGAGTAAGTTAATTTCTTACTGCCTGAGGCGCCCCTACCGAGGAATGCCGAGGGGGCTGCCCAGGCAATTTTTAAACTCCACTTTCCTGACCCGACCTTGGGTCACATCTTACTTGTGGGAGTAAGATAAAAATTGGCCTTGTGCCTAACTCCTTGAGAGTAGTAAATCAATACAAGAAACGTCGGTCATAATTCTATAAACAAATATACATAGATAGATAGATAGATTACACATCACTCGATAAGTCTTGCGTCTGACATATAGAAGGCAAGACTAATAGAAAATAAGGTACTTTTTTACATTGGGACCCACGCTTACTTTGACCATAGCCCTAACCTAACCCTAACTCTACTGCTATATCTAACCCTAATCCCCACTTTGACCCTAACACTAAACCTAACGACGGTGTCAAAGTTAGCGCGGGTCCCAATGTAAAAAAAGCACCGAAAATCCATATGATTTTTATAAACAGGGTAGCTGACTCTCGTTCCATTCAACATTCCCTACAAATTGTCGAGTTCGCAAGACGCACCTGAAGAAGGTCGGAGGTTACATCGGCTGAGACATTGTGAGAATAACATCCGAGATGAAAACAATAGTCTGAATTAATAAAAATTATCAATCCTCGTATCAAACTTTCGGAACAGAAAACTGAGAACTTCTTAAAAGTTTACCTTGTAATCGTGATCGTTGGTATATTCTTGGGCTTTTGGCCAAGATCAAAGTGTAGTATCTGTTCCGATGGATACTGCACCCCATAGACTGGTATTGTCTGGGCCTTCGGGGCTTGATTTATGGCTGTCTATGGGTCTGTCCTGTGCAGTTCTAGGAGGTCCACCCTCCCAGGCTTCGCCTCCCCTCTTTGGGGAGGAGTAAGTTTATTGCTTACTGCCTGAGGCGCCCCTACCGTGGAATGCCGACGGGCTGCCCAGGCAATTTTTAATGGCCAGAGTGCTTACCTCTCGGGCGCTGACTTTTCAACCCCCATTTTCTCGTCCCGACCTTGGGTCACATCTTACTTATGGGAGTAAGATAAAACTGGCCTTGTGCCTAACTCCTGGAGAGGAGTAAATAAATACTCTAACAGCAATGTTGAATATAGTTCAATTGTTTCGCATAGAGAAGCGTTTTTCAACTAACTTAACCTAAAAAGAGCACCTCGTCAAAATTTCAAAGAATACAAATATACAATCCAGATTATCGCGAAAGTTGAACTCTGCTGCAAGACTTAATGTTTGGAATTTGAGTTTTCATTTTTTGCTGGATTCAAAAATGATGCATCGTCTCTCATAAATTCGAGATTAATCACCATGTCGTGGATTTCGTGATTAAACCCCACCGTTTCCAAGGGACGTGTTTAATTCCCCACACATCAAGTTTATCGCTCCGAATTAAATTATTTAAACTGTCTAGGTAGATCAGATATTGTTAGCGAAGGGGAGAACTTTCTCGAGAGGATTGGAAACATTTTGACCATTTTTTTTTTATATTGGCTAAAACTTCTTTCTTTCGATCGGATTTTATGATTAATGAATCGAACTCCGTTTCCTCTCGAGATTGATACTGTATCCGCCGTATACTTCGGGATATCGATCTCACTCATAGAATCTAAAATGAGGGATGATTTTATGATGCCACAGTTTTTTTTATGGCTCTACGGCAGACGATATTGGTGAAGAGGGACAGGCCGTTCTGCTTTGTTTTAAAATAATAACGAAAACAAAAAACTCCATCTTGTTCTCTTTATGAAGCACTGAATTGCTCAATCCATGTATGTATATATATATATATATATATATATATATATATATATATATATATATATATATATATATATATATATGATCCAATTCAGTAACCCGGGAATACCAAAAATACATCAGCAATATTTGGTACTTGTCATGAATAGGCACCCAGAGACGTTCAGGACTGATGGAGTTAATCCGGAGTATCAACGGATAATCCTGACCCAGTCCCGGAAATGGACAAGGCAGTTTACGATTTGAAAGCCGCGAAAAAATGTAAAAAGGCAGACAACACTATGCATTTGAAGAGTTAGATTAGGGTTAGGGTTAGGATTAAAAACACACTTCTAGTCCCATAAAAAAAAATACAATAAAGTTGAAAATACGTGATCAGCAAAAAAAAAAAGTGGCTTTCAAATCGTAAACTTTTTCGGCCATTTCTCACTTTCTACGAACCCTTTAAACTATTTTCTGTAATTATATATATATATATATATATATATATATATATATATATATATATATATATATATATATTTATTCTAAAGAAGCTTTGAGTCATTTTAAACAAAAGAAAAAAGAAGAAAATGCAGTTTAAATTCCCAGAGAAACTAACTAGATCCAAGATATCGCAGACTTAGCATTCGTAGGAAAATTCATGAATAAAAAAAGGGATTTAAGAATCAAAAAAAAAATTCATATATTAATCAACATTTCGTCTTCATTTCAAGACTTTCCCGAGATGACTGAATTGAAGAAAAACATAGAAGAACAAAAACACTGGAAATACGTGGTGCGTCTATGAAATGAAAAGAATGTTTCTCTTCTTTGTAAATTATTTTCCGGGTTACAAAACCGACCCAACACCATCTGTGAATGTTGAGAGGGTGAGGGGGGGGGTTATACAATGATACACTGCCTTGTCTGTTATCTACTGTGCAACCAGTGCAGCTTAAAAGAACTCACAGAGCACAACAATAATAAAAAAAATAACCGCGTACAAAAGTCGGAAACTGTCGTATGACAACATGCTTCGAAGACTTGCAAAGAAGAAAAATTTGGTGATATTTTCTTCTTGGCATTTGATAATATCGCTGTTGTCTTTTATAGAATTTTGTATAACTTTTCATGTCTTTCTATTCGAAAATGTGAGATTAAGCAATAATTTTCTTGTAATATAACAGGCGATTATAAATATGCGTCCAAAACACTATAACCAGAACAAGCAATCACCAGAACAACACCATCATGCAACAGTACGCCCAGGCCATTAAACTACTTGTTCACCACTTGAGGTAATTCAGTAAATCCATACATGGGATCCCTATGTCTAAACAATCTTTTTTTTTTAAACATGATAACATGTACTTGTTTAGTTATTGTCTGTATCTCTGAGATGAGGTGTTTTCATTATGGATTTCAGTGTTCGGACTGACTTTCTCATCTTGGCTGTCATGCTCACAACGTTTCGGCCGTTCTGCCCTCCGACCTTCATCAGGTGTCCTGTATCGTACATTAGCTTATTGTCATATAGATTAATCATAACTTGTCTGTATTTCTGAGATGAGGTGTTTTCATTATGGATTTTAGTGTTTGGATTGACTTCCTCATCTTGGCTGTCATGCTCACAACGTTTCGGCCGTTCTGCCCTCCGGCCTTCATCGGGCGAGAAGATAAGCTGGCTATAAGATCCCTACAGAGTGACAGCCGTATGATAATACTGCCAGCAAACAAAGGCAACGGAGAATTTACAAGTGTGTTCCAGAGCCCCAAAAATGGAATCCGAGCGTGGTACACCCGTGACAATAAAGGGATTTGGTTCGAGAGTCCAGACAGACGATTCCCGAGTTCGATACAGGACGCCTGATGAAGGACGGAGGGCAGAACGGCTAAAACGTTGTGAGCATGGCAGCCAAGATGAGGAAGTCAGTCTGAACACTGAAATACATAATGTACTTGTTTCTTTATTTTTATAAAATACTAGCACATTGACCCGACGTTGTCTGGGAGCATGGACAAAAAAATAAAAACATGTGCGCAGTATCTTTTTAAAAAACCTCTTTCTCTCTCTCTCTCTCTCTCTCTCTCTCTCTCTCTATATATATATATATATATATATATATATATATATATATATATATATATATATATATATACGTATGTGTATATGAACAGATAGTTATATATATATGTATATATATATATATATATGTATATATATATATATATATGTATATATATATGTATATATATATATATGTACATATATATGTATATATATGTATATATATATATGTATATATATATACATATATATATGTATATATATGTATGTATATATATATGTATGTATATATATATATATGTATATATATGTGTGTATATATATATGTATATGTATATATATATGTATATATATATGTATATATATATGTATATATGTATATATATATATATATATGTATATATATATATATGTATATATATATATATATATATATATATATATATATATATATATGTAAATACCTGTTCTTATATACATACGTATATGTTTCATCCTTACGGGAAGAATTATTCACACCGGTCGCCGGATTCGTACCTCAGAACGTGAGTTATATTTCAAACTCAAATTCCGACGCCTTAGCCCACACGGTCGTTGGTAAATCAGCGAGAGATTAATGCTATATAAAGGCAGCTATCGTAAAGTGTTCTACTATTGAAAAGAAACATTGCATTGACGGCTGTGTTAATAAGGTATAATAATACTACTCACTACAGAGTCCAACTAAGACTTTGGGGCGACGAATAATTAGAAATATTTGTTGTTTCGTTTTAATATTAATGTTTTTATATATATATATATATATATATATATATATATATATATATATATATATATATATATATAATATTTGGTTTGTTTATTATCTATGTACGTATACGTTTACTCCTTTATAATCGGGACTCATCAGCATAGAGATATGACTATTCACTACTGGTCGCGCGATTCGAAAACACGAGTATTTTACAACTCAAATCCCGACATCTAGAACCACTCGGCCACCGCTGAATAGCTAAATAAACAGTGATAATTTTAACACTTTATACGGCAGCTTGACGTCAAGAGAGCGTTCTACTTAATGAAAGGAACGATGCATATATAGCTAGCGACGTCATGCTGTGTTAATACTACACTTACAGTGCCCATCTAGAGGGTTTTCTAGGGGCTACAAATAATAAATATGTGTGTTTGTTTATTATCTATGTACGTATACATTTCGTCCTTTATAATCGGGACTCATCAGCATAGAGATATGACTATTAACTACTGGTCGCTCGATTCAGAACCCCGTCCTCTCATCCCTCTCTTCTACCCCCTCTATCCCTATTTCTATCTGACCCCTCTCTATCCCGTCCTTACCATATATCTCTCTCATCCATCTAACCTTCTGATCTTCTCTGTCTTTTATTCTTTCTCTCTGTCACACTCTCTCTTGCTTTTTCTGGCAATTCGATAAAAATCGCTGACGGATTACTACATAATAACATGAAACAATCGCTCTAAATATCGCCCTCTTAACCTTGTTCCTGATGACTCCCAAAACAATGAATATTAAAAAGAGAATGTGTCTATATTTTGCCAGAGACAATAACTGTGTGGGCATGTCTTATGTTGTTTTAGACCTTTGATGGACAACTTTTCATTCTATAATACATTCGGCGTCTTTTAAATCAACAATCATAAATATAATAATATAAGAAATGCGGAAGAATCAAATCCCAAGTAAAACACTTGGATATTAAAAATTAAAATCTTTATGGGCAAAGACGCAATCGGCTATGAAAAACAAACAAGAATTTTTACCATGTCGAGATAAGTAATTTAAAAATATACCTAACTGTCCGTACTCAAATATACGCACTTTCTCTGATTAAAATATCAAAATAACGAAAGGAAATTTTATATTTCGTGAAACGGTATTCATGTAATTTTGTCTCTCTCAACAATTATTCCCTCATTCTGATCTCCCTGAAACCCCCATGATACTGTTTACACCCGGAGTAAATATTGCACATATGTTTTGGTTTTCCTTTTTTTCTTAATGTAAAAAAATGTTATTAATTTGCTTGATCACTGTAATATCTATTGCTTTTCTTAGTTTCTCACTGGTTTTAAAAGATACCAAATCATTTCATTTTAATGTTATTATGTTAAACTAAAAAGCAGTCATAATTATTTTTCTTAACCCTCCAAATATTAGATAGCTGATACCCAGCAGGTCGTAACATAGATGACGTCCCTTCTAGTTAGACGTGACAATATATTAATATCATATAATTATTGAAAAATTTACCAACGAATATTTTGAATATACAAGTCGTATCAAGATGATTAGTTGTTATTATATTTTAAACGATATTTCGAGGTAGAACCTCTTTTGCAAGCAATGTAGGAAAAGTCTTTTTCGTCGATTTTTCATCATTCATACATACACGTGTGCGTGTGTGTGTATGTTAAAACCTTCAAAGAGAATGGTATACATTCACTTACCGAACGTGGTCTATAATAGGCTGGACCAATGGTTGTATCTCTGTCCGGAGCTTCCTGCTTTTTAAGCGTACCATCTTCGCACTCTTCGTAGCCGTAACATTTTCCGGGAATCGGAATAGATGGAGCCTCAACGCGATTAAACTTCAGCCTGCTCGATGTACGCTAGAAATAAAAATAAGAACGTATATGTGTTATAAACTCTGGTTGTCTGTATGCATTGTCACGAATCGGTGAAGACTAGAACACTTGTGAATCAAAATAGGCTTTTGTAGTTAAAATAAAAAAAATGACCTTGTACCAGACTTCACTTATCTTAATGTCGGACGCATTTAATCAAAATCTCACCCCTGAGTTGGACAACAAACAACTGATTTTAGGATGAGTAATTATCACGCCGGATAAGATAATTGTGTAAGGGAGTTAGAAGATGATAAATAAGCAACTAGGTCCCATCCATTCACTGTGGACGTCCCCATATGCCGGAGAGCCTTATACTCCAGCAACTTCTTTCCTCGTCCTGCCGGCCTCTGGAACTCCCTCCCTGCTCCCTATTTCCCCGACTGTACAGATATGCAGAGGTTTAAAACTAATGTAAACTGACATCTCGCTGCACAGCTCCCAACTTAGGATGACACCCTCAACCTACTCCCTAATTCTCAGTAGCCCCTTACGTCTACAGTGGCGACCTGCCTTGTTTGGGGTGAAATATCTTTAAAAAAAAATTTTTTTTAAATGAGTGAGAAAGATGGGAGGTATATCAGAAGGATATATGACAGGATTACACACTACTGCTAAGTGACGATTCGCCTGTCTCTAGGAAGAGGGTGGGGAATACGTTCATTCTTTTTCTTCCTACGAAATATGCATCTGTATATGAAATTAAAATAAAAACAGTAGTGATTAAAAAAAAATTTTATAATGTAGTCACGTACCCGAGCTAACTTTGACCCCGTTGTTAGGGCTAGGATTAGGGTGGCAGTTAGGGTCAGGTTAAGCGTTAGGATTACGGGGTGTGTGTGTGTCTGTGTCTGTGTGTGTGTGTGTCTCTCTCTCTCTCTCTCTCTCTCTCTCTCTCTCTCTCTCTCTCTCTCTCGCGGCTGCTAAGGCATTTTTGTAGGCCAGAGCGCGCTAATCATAGTGTGCTGGCTTTACAAAACCACACCTGACCTTGTGTCAAACCTTCTGGTTTTTACCAGTTTCTAACCGGTTTTATAAGATCGTTTTCCAGTTCTATTGAACGCGTTAAAACTGAGCGAGTCAACAAAAAGAATAAGAAAGAAGAAATGTATGTGAATGGATCCGGAATGAACAAAAAAAAAGATCAACCATTGTTTTGCGTTATTCTCCGAAAGCAATTTCGAAAAATTACCAAAAATGTCCTCGAAAATTGTCTAATAAATAATAAGTTATTAATTAGTAAAAAAAATTAAAAAATAAAGGAAATATAATTCAAATCGGATAATTCACCGATTTTTTATGAAGTAAATCAAAACTATAGACATATTGTAAATTAGCCATCATCCAATGTGGACGTATCAACAGTTAAAGCATTGAGTAATAAATGTTTAAATAGATTTCGGGAATATAAGTGAATAGGTTTTAATGATATCTAAAAATTGATGCAGGGTTATATTTAAATGGAGTTCAGACATATAGCAAATGGATTCTGAGAATATCTGTAAAGGATATCAGAAATATCTGTAAATGGATTCTCATGATATCTGTAAATTAATTTTAGAAATTTATATAAATACATTTTTAAAATATATTTAAATTGATTTCAAGTATATCCGCTAATGGATTACAAGTATATCTTTAAATGGATGTCATGGTTATCTGAAAATGGATTTTAAGAATATCTTTAAATAAATTGCAAGGATATCTGTAAATGGATTTCGGGGGTATCTTTCAATAAATTTTAAGGATATATGTAAATAAATTTCTAGGATATATGTAAATAAATTTCAGGGATATCTGCAAATGGATTTCTAGGTTATCTTTCAATAAATCTCAGGGATATCTGTAAATGGATTTCTAGGATATCTTTCAATTAGTTTCAAGGATATCTGTAAATGGATTTCTAGGATATCTTTCAATAAATCTCAGGGATATCTGTAAATGGATTTCGGAGATATCTTTCAATAAATCTTAGGGATATCTGTAAATGGATTTCGGAGATATCTTTCAATAAATTTCAGGGATATCTGTAAATGGATTTCTAGGATATCTTTCAATTAGTTTCAGGGATATCTGTAAATGAATTCCTGGGATATATTTCAATAAATTTCAGGGATATCTGTAAATGGATTTCTATGATATCTTTCAATTAGTTTCAGGGATAACTGTAAATGGATTTCGGGGATATCTGTAAATGCATTCCGAGGATATTTTTCAATAAATTTCAGGGATATTTGTAAATGGATTTCGATGATATATGTAAATGTATTTGATGATATCTTGAAATGGATTTCAGAAATATTGTAAATGGATGTTCAGGGTATATGTAAATTTATTTCAGAGATTTCTGTAAAAAGATTTTGTGGGTATATTGATATGGGTGTTAGTGATATCTGTAAATGTATTTCGGGGATATCTATAAATGGTTTTTGAAGATATCAGTAAAAGGATTTTGTGGAAATCAGTAAATGAATTTTGAACATACCTGAAAAGATTTGGAGGGTATACATACATAGATTTCAGGGATATTAGAAAATGAATTTAGAAGATGTCTGTAAATGTTTTTAAGGATATATCGTAATGTTTTTTTAATTATCAGTAGATGAATCTGGGAGATATCCGTAAATGAATTTTTAAGCAAAAAGCAAAACGCAAAGAAGCCTTTCTAAAAACCTTCAAGGGGAGATAATTAGGAAGGAAAGCGTTTTGATCCGTTTGAACAATCGGACTTGATTAAACCAATAAATGTAACCGATAGAAATTCAATTACCGCTTATAAACGGTTGCTATGGTCATACCGTATCAGGAATGAGAAATTAAGGCAGAGAAATATCCTCTTTAACACTCGCTTCTCGTTATGCCTTGCAATTAAATTCAATCCCATTTAATTTTTCATAATAACATTAATTGCTTAGACATCTCAGTTCACCGGATGCGTGTTTCTCATCAATACAGATTTAGATACAAGCCATTACTGATATGTTAATAGTTGTTAGTATATTGTCACTGAGACGTAAGGGCTACTGTAATTAGAAGCCATA
>OY744551.1:41257720-41272720 GCA_963556195.1 Sepiola atlantica | reverse complement strand
AACCGCGTTCGCACCCTATGACCGTCTAAGATTGCGATTTTCTCTGCGCTGATGGGAGCCATAAGCTCGAAACGATGGCGTACGTAGGTAAAATATAAAAAATAATTGAATATTATATATATATATATATATATATATATATATATATATATATATATATATATATATATGCAAACATTGTTAAAAATAAAAGAACTCGTCTGTTTAATTATATATTTTTTTATTTTTTCAATTTTTCTGATGGTCTTTTTTGTATTCAAATTTAAAAAATAATAATAAGGACCATTGGTCTTCTCTGGGTTTGGGTGGCAATAAGCCTACCCCTCCCCACCCCACCCCCTCAAGGTCCCTACTTTTCCAGTGGAGGTCTGGTTTGTGTTGTACCTCCTCGGTCTTCTCATCCTCTTCGACCCCAATATTTTGTCTGGTGCCAGCCTAGGCCGGCACTATATATATATATATATATATATATATATATATATATATATATATATATATATATATATATATATATACATTTAAAAATGATACGCGGAAATCTCTCTAAGGCCCTTTCAACTATCATCTCGTCAGGAGAAAATCGATAGTTTTAATTATATATATTCTTACACCGGCCGTTCTTACACAGGAGAAACTACACCGGTTGTCACTATAAATAGTGCGAGTCACCAGAGACACAGAGAAGAGAAAGCACAGTCTTGTTACTGTCTAGCCAAGTGCTAGTCACTTTCTTACTTTGTTAATACACTTGTTAAACCAACCCTCGACTTGACTTCCTTTATTTATTATTTACTGTTGGACAACTTCACAACAATATATATACACACACACACACACACACACACACACACACATACACACACACACACACACACACACACACACACACTTCATAGCATGAAATGTATTTTAATGGACACCAAATTTCCGTTCACATTTACCCGCCGGCAAAAAGAAACAAAATAAATTATACAAGTGAATACGCATAAAACAGGTCTGAATTCAAATTTGGGAGTTTTTAATATTTATAACTATTTTACAGAATTAAAATAATTTTTGGTTTTGAATGTTTGATTAAAAAAAGTTTCAGTTTCGATTTCCGGTCATGGCATCCGCTTTATTTGTCGGGAATTTATTATTTACTATAAATGCAATGGTTTTTCATTTCTAAAAGTAGTTAAGATCTCTGATATTTCGAAATTAAATACATTTCGCATTGTATTTATTGTGTTTAAAAATAGTGTGACGGACGGACAAAATCTCTATTTATATGAGATTATAATCTGTTATAAAATAGAAACGTAAAAGAAACAAAAAGAAAAATTTTCCCGGGCAACGCCAGATGAGTAAAGCTAGTATATATATATATATATATATATATATATATATATATATATATATATATATATATATATATATGATAATTTTATTTACACAGACATGTACAAAATCTGCGACACTGGCATGTCGATGTTATCGATCAACAGTTACTATAAACTGAGATCTCATCATCTCTCCAAATATGATCTGAGGTTAAGATCGGATTCTAACTCTGCCTGATGAGATCTCAGTTTATAGTAACTGTTGATCGATAACATCGACATGCCAGTGTCGCAGATTTTGTACATGTCTGTGTAAATAAAATTATCATATATAAAGCTCTATTTTGATATTGAGCACTTTTTATAAACCCGGTTAAAATTCTCTGGATTACCACCCTGTGGATATTTTTCACCTGGATTATTACCATTATTATATATATATATATATATATATATATATATATATATATATATATATATATATATATATATATATTAATTATTTATTACCTACAGACATCGATGTTTCATTCTTACGCAATCTTCAGTGCAGGAAGTTAATTCTCAACGGTCGGCGGGCTCGAACTCCGATCACAAATCGCCACTGATTCGTCGTCAAGAGCGTTAACCCCTTGGCCATAGCTAATTAGCTAATAATTAAGGATGAATTTAACTTTGTAAATACCGAGTCGGCGGGTATTTTTACACGAGCAGTTCAAAGTGATCAACAAACTGTGTTTGGATCTGGCATGAAGCTATTTTTACTGCTTGTTATTAAACTCACTCAGAGTGCCCAGCCTTTAAGTAAAGGGGGCTTAGATATATATATATAGGCATCATCTTTTCTTGAAGTATTGTTAAATATATATATATATATATATATATATATATATATATATATTAATTATTTATTACCTACAGACATCGATGTTTCATTCTTACGCAATCTTCAGTGCAGGAAGTTAATTCTGAACGGTCAGCGGGCTCGAACTCCGATCACAAATCGCCACTGATTCGTCGTCAAGAGCGTTAACCCCTCGGTCATAGCTAATTAGGGGGCTTATATATATATATATATATATATATATATAGGCATCATCTTTTCTTGAAGTATTGTTAAATTTAAATATATATATATATATATATATATATATATATATATTATTATTATTATTATTATTATTATTATTTCATGTATTCACATGAAATGTTATAAGGAGATATCATCTTTTATGTATCAATTTTCAGTATTTACTTCAACAGTGAGTACGTGAGTAGAGCTAGGTAGTAAGCTATGAAAATATATGTATGGCAATTAAGCTACACAGAGGTTTCAGCGTTTAACTCCCATAGAGAATCGTCAGGCTAAAATGTCTGACGATTCCCTCCGGGGATGAAACGCGAAAGCCTCTGTGTAGCTTAATTGCCATAAATATATTTTCATAACTTACTAAATATATATATATATATATATATATATATATATATATATACATGTGTGTGTGTTATCGTCAATTAGTTATTTCTAATGTCCTCTCTCAATTGCACGCTGGTTGCTGAATAATTGGCCATACAAGCAACCATAAATAAAAAATATATAAACAGACTGTAAAAAGAAAATCGCAGTCGAAATAATATTTAAAAACTCAGCATAATTATTGAAATTAGCGAATTATAAAAAGCCCCTTCTCACCAATCACCACTCTCTCTTTCTCTCTCTCTCCTTCCCTCTCTCTCTCTCTCTTTCTCTCTCTCTCTCTTCTTCTCTCTCTCTATCTATCTATCTATCTATCTCGCCCTGTCTGTCACGCCGTATATATGTCCTTCTAACTGATATTGCTCCTTTTCTTAATTTCTCTCTCTCCTCTGTCTCTCTCTATCTCGCTCGCTCGCCCTGTCACTCTGTATATGTCTTTCTAACTGAATATTGCTCCTTTTCTCCATTTCTCTCTCTCTCCTCTGTCTCTTTCCCTCTCACTCTATCTATCTATCTCCGTCTCTCTTACACACACACACACTATCTGCGATGCTCTGTCTCTCTCTATATCTCTATTTGCGAATCTCTCTATCTCATCATATAAATGTCTTCCTTCTCCCCCCTCTCCCTTTCTATCTCTGTATGTCGCTCTCTCTATGTCTTTATAACTGAATATTGCTCCTTCTCTCTCGTGTTTGCGCTCTCTCTTTATATATATATATATACATATATATATATATATATATATATATATATATATTATATTCCTTCTTTTCTCCATGAATATATAGTATCTCTGTTTCTCTGTGTACTTATACTTCGCATTTCTCTCTTTGTCTTTCACTCTTCAGAGAGAAACAGAGAAATTTAATTATACTTTCCATTTCTCACTTTTTTCTCTCTTTTTAGAGATAGAGGGGGGGGGGGAATGGGAAGCACAAATAGACATCGATAATTCATATCCATGGAGAAAGAATGAGAGAGAGAGTTAGAAAGAGAGAGAGAGAGAGATTATCTCTATATGTTTTTTTCTCTGTAGCTTTCTCTCTATTTATATATTTATGTATCTCTGTATCACTATGTCCACCACCTCTCTCTCTCTTTCTCTCTCTCTCTCTATCTCTCTCTCTCTCTCTGCTTGTCTCTCTATCTCTGCCTCTCTTTCTCTCTCTCTTTCTCTGCCTCTCTCTCTATCTCTGCCTCTCTTTCTCTCTCTATCTCTGCCTCTCTCTCTCTATCTCTGCTTGTCTCTCTATCTCTCTTTCTCTGCCTCTCTCTATATATATCTCTGCATCTTTTTCTCTCTCTCTCTCTCTCTTTATCTGCCTGTCTCTCTTTCTCTCTCTCTCTCTGTCTCTCTCTCTTTCTCTCTCTTTTTATATCTTTCTCTCTATCTATTTCTCTATCTCTGCCTGTCTCTCTTTCTCTCTCTCTGTCTCTCTTTCTCTCTCTCTGTCTCTCTTTCTCTCTCTCTTTCTCTCTCTTTTTATCTCTTTCTCTCTATCTATCTATCTATCTATCTATCTCTGCCTGTCTCTCTTTCTCTACCTTTCTACCTCAACTCACCACCATCCCTGCCCAAATCCAAAGACGAGAGAAGTTTCAGCTCTTCTAATATTTCATAATTGCACGCCCTCGCGGTACCCCGTGGGCACCTCTCATCGTGGCGAACGGAACACGCTGCTAACTTGCACATTTCGCTTGTAAATTGGATTATAAATCTTTAATAAATTGGCGAGTGTTGTGATAATTACGACCTGTTCCTTCCCCTGTTCCCGCACTCCACACAATCCCTCACCCTCTCCAAGAAACCGTATCTTTTCCTCCAAATTACCTTACCACCGCGAACACGCCCCGTTTCGCTCCCCACATCCGCCCTCAGTTTCTCATCCTTTCAATTCTCCCAAGTGTCGATTTCTAAAATCATTTAAACTTAAGTCCGTATTTATTTGACTCCCAACGAGGTTTTTAATGTGGGAAAATCCAGTTCCTCGAAGAGGGCACTCTGGATTCGGAAGAGAATAATGATTGTCTCAGTCTAGAAGAATATCTCCTCGTCCGAACGGGAACAGAACAGATACTACATTTTTAATTAGTAATTAGCAAAATGAGATTACATAATTTTGCAAATTAGGCACAAGGCCATCAAAAGTGCGAAACATCGGTTTTCAGTGGGCAACAGCTGTTAAAAGCTGAGATCTCATCAGGTAGAATAATAATCTGATCCTTCCATTAGGTCATACTTATTATTCTGTCTGATGAGATCTCAGCTTTTAACAGCTGTTGATCGATAACATCGACATGCCAGTGTCGCAAATTTTGTACATGTCTGTGTAAATAAAAATAATCATATATATAAAAGCTCTATTTTATATTGAGCACTCTTTATAAGCCCGGTTGAAATTCTTTGCATTTTTATCCTGTAGATGTTTACCTTACCTGGATTTATATATATATATATATATATATATATATATATATATATATATATATATATATATATATATATATATAAGTTAATCCAACAACAGATATAAGAGGCAACTTTTAATTTTAATTAGTGAAACATCCGGATAAAACTGAAGCTCAATATACTGGATAGAGCATTAATAGCATAATATAAAATGAAGTAAAAAAAATAAAGTGTAATCAAATTTTATTAGAATTCAATGTTCAAGCAAAGTACCTTAAAGTCCTTAGCTCATGAGTTTTCAAAGAAAATTTTTCTCCTCAGATGACCATTACCGCAATGACGTTACTGCAGATAATAAAATTAAACTTCGAAAATATATAAAAAGGTACTTTGCTTGAACATTGAATTCTAATAAAATTTGATTCGCACCTTATTTTATTACTTCATTTTATATTATGCTATATATATATATATATATATATATATATATATATATATATATATGTATATATATATATGTATATATATATGTATATATATATATGTATATATATATGTATATATATGTATATATATATATGTATATATATGTATATATGTATATATATATATATATATATATATATATATATGTATATATATATATATATATGTATATATATATATGTATATATATATATATGTATATATATATATATATGTATATATATATATATGTATATATATATATGTATATATATATATATATGTATATATATATGTATATATATATATATATATATGTATATATATATATAGTCAGTCACGTACAGACTGTTTCGCAGTATCACAGCTCTTCAGTGCGGCTAGACCAGCTAGTGCTTCAAGTCGGGATTGAAACTCAACCGTCGACACCTCTATCCCTGCGCTATCATACGACACTGACTAAATGTAAGTGATATATCAATGTAAACATTGTCAAGTGCCGGAAGCTCGAATTAGTTTTATCCAATGAGCTATGCCTTAAAGCTAATGGCAGTTTGCGATATACTTACAAATAAGCTCTACCCAAAAAAGGGAGCTCTATATAGTAATCCACATACAGACTGTTTCGCTGTATCACAGCTCTTCAGTGCGGCTAGACCAGCTAGTGCCTCAAGCCGGGATTGAAACTCAACCATCGAGCTGACAGTCGGCGCCTCTCTCTCTTTTATATATATATATATATATATATATATATAAACAAGATGTTGTTACATTCCAAAGGTCAAGATTTTATTTATCTGACGAAACATTTTTTTCAAAACAAATTCTATTGGCTAAAAATAACAGAATTCTGCTGCTCAATTATACTTTTTTTTATATTTTGTTTATTTTCCTAATGATACTTTTTATATTTTTTTTATATTTCTAATGATCCTTTTATTCCAAAATTATTAAAAAACAATGTATCACACACGTTTTCGAGACTTCGTCGAATCATCTTCAGGTGACAAAAACAAATAAACAAAAAAGCTGGAGAAAAGAAGAGAATTTCAAAAGATAGCCGAGATACACGCACGCGAAGTCAGTTAGACGCCAAAAGAACAGACTCGCACTTTTCCAGGAAATACGTTAACAATTTAAATTCAGTGACGTCGGAATTAGCGACACAGGATAACATTGTATTACGTTAAGCATTTTAAAACGATGTTAGTGATTTAATACGTAATGTTATTAATTGTAGGTTGTTAGGTTTTAATAAAGATAGCTGCGAGTATTTTTAATTTTTTTAAACTGTTTTTTTTTTAACTGTCAATAATTTCCCTTTGTCTCCCTATGTGTACCTATGAATTATGAAGAACGTTTATTTTCCAAATTATTTATGATTCCATTTGTTTCATCTGATTTAAATAATGAAATAAGTATTTTTCATTTTCCAAATCTGCATATGATGTCATTTTGTTGTATTGCGTTGTTCCTAGCCTTTTGGCTAAGATCAAAGTGTAGTATCTGTTCCGATGGATACTGCACCCCATAAACTGGTATTGTCTTGGCCTTCGGGTCTTGATTTATGCCGGTCAATCGGTCTGTCCTGTGCAGTTCTAGGAGGTCCACCTTCCCAGGCTTCGCCTCCCCTCTTTGGGGAGGAGTAAGTTTATTGCTTACTGTCTGAGGCGCCCCTACCGGGGAATGCCGACGGGGCTGCACAGGCAATTTTTAAACCCCACTTTCCCGACCCGACCTTGGGTCACATCTTACTTGTGGGAGTAAAATAAAAACTGGCCTTGTGCCTAACTTCTGGAGAGGAGTAAATCAATACCCATATGTATTGAATAATTCAGCATTGAACTTTCGATCTGACATGATATATAAGTTTGAAAATAAAGGTAGGCTTTCATTAATCAAACGACATAAAACAAAATGGAATTATCTGAACATTTTAAAAATAAAAATACTTTTTCATTATTTATTATAATTTGCTTTTCTTAAACATTACAAATGTATCAGATCATTCCCCCCCCCCCCTCACCCTGTACTTTTATACAGGGTGGGCCAAAATAAGGGTCCTATCTTTAAATTTGAATAACTTGAATTTGAATAACTTCCACAAAATAAAAGTTAAACTCACCAAACTTTATGTGTGTGTAGACTGACACTTCCGAGATTTTTTGAAATAAACAAAACAAATTTTAGCCGAAAAACACTTCTTAAAACTTACAAAAACTAAAGTATTGTTTTTTACACTGTTTTGAGTTTTTTAAGCAAAAATAATGTTTTCTAAATGAGGGTACGTTCCTTAGGGCTAATACGGCTCATGCTTGTTTCGGAAGGGGTCCTTTACTTATTCTAAAAAAAAAAAAAAAAAAAATCAATAAATAAAAAAGTTATGAATTTTTAAAAATAGGACCCTTATTTTTGCCCACCC
Source organism: Sepiola atlantica (assembly GCA_963556195.1). Lineage (NCBI taxonomy): Eukaryota > Metazoa > Mollusca > Cephalopoda > Sepiida > Sepiolidae > Sepiola > Sepiola atlantica. The sequence continues at coordinate 41,264,621 of OY744551.1, read as the reverse complement.
TATATGTACTTTTAGATGTACTTTTATATTCATGTGAGGATCAATTTTAAAAATGACACATAACGTGATATCTGGTTCTAGGTGTCTATTTCAAAAACCGTTTGTGCTTTATGTTTCCATCTTATGGAAGTCCGGCTCGAACGCAGACCCAACGATATTATAGTACCATTTTCGAACAATAATAAATAACACTATACATATACATATATATATATATATATATATATATATATATATATATATATATATATATAGTCTCGGAAGTTTCTCAACCATTAAAACTATATAAAAAATAAAAAAATATATTAAAAAAAAAACAAAAAAAAAACTTATAGTCCCAAGTTTTCCAGTGGAAAATCACTCATGTAAGTCAATTTATTTTTTACAGTTATTATATTAGTTAGTTTCTAACACTATTTTAAGGGATCATCAGTTGTTTACCATGAAAAACTGTTTCGGGAATTTAAATATATATATACAAACATTATTGACTACATATGTGCATACATGTTGCAACTGCGAATTTTCTTTCTTAGAACTACCCTGTAGAACACAAACCGCGGGGATGCTTCCCATATGACTACAACATAGTCGTGTTCAAGTCCAATGTAAACAAATTCTTGTTCTTCTTAAATAATCAAATCCTTCCCAGTTTCAACCATCGTTACCAATCATCACAGTGCTGTCTCACCATCCTCCTTACAAACTAATTAACCTTTATCCTCGAGTGGCATGTGGGCCTTGATAAGCGGGGTCTCATTCATTAAAAAAATATGTAACGGATATCCATCACCCCCCCCCCCAAAAAAAAAGAAGAAGACTGCCACTCTGAATGGGATAAAAATTTTAAAAATTCCTAGCAAGAAGGATCGCTCCTCCTCCGACTGATACAGAACAGATACTGGACTTGGATCCCAGCTCGAGGCGCAGGGGTGTTTTCATTTTGTAATGAGCTTACAACAATTAATTATAGTTTCATAACAATTTGATTTAACGAACAAAAAATATTGTAAAAATAAAATTTAACTTTGGAAAACTTATTTTAAAAAAATAATAATTCTTTAAAAAAAATAGCAGACTTAAACAAACATTACTGAAATGTTTGTTTAGATATGCTATTTTTTCTTTAAAGAATTATTATTATTTTTAGTAGAATTTAAAAAATTAAATTTGATTATTGCAATATCGTAGTTTCAGAATTTTTTAGATGAGGGTTGATAATTTGTAGAATTTGATATATTCGGAGGAAGTGTCTTACATACCGTGAAATGCTTGCGCTAAGCGCACATATGCTCATGCAAGGAGAAGCAAGAAGAAAGAAACGGGAATTTTTTTTTTTGCGCGTCCCTTTTTACATCCACCGATTGCAACGCCACCTACCATCGGGAAAAGGAGGATAATTGGGTATGAAACTCTCTCTGGCGAGTGCATAGTTAAATTTGTAGAAAAGAGTAGGTAATGCTACAGATGTAAATAGCTTTGAAACTTGCAATCTTGGGTGTTTTTATCACAACGTTTCGGCCGATGTAACCTCCGACCTTCTTCAGGTTTATCTTGTCGAACTTAGGAATCTTTCTGTCGAACTCGGGAATCTGGACAGAATTTCGAACAGAACCCTTTATTAAATCCACGGGGTTAAAATTGTCCGCAAGGGGCGCAGTGGATATAGTACTAAGTAAAATTCAGTGACAGTCATCTGAAGATTGAAGGTTCAATCCTCAATGCGGGCGATACGAAGAATTGCGAATTACTGAAGACTTCTTCCCAGTCATGCAGATGGAACGAGAGCATGCTGCCCCCGTGGATTTAATAAAGAGTTTCGTTCCCGAGTTCGACAAGGTACACCTGAAGAAGGTCGGAGGTTACATCGGCCGAAACGTTGTGATAAAAACACCCAAGATGAGAACAGTAGTCCGAATATACCAAATTCTACATACAATATCGTTTGTTCGTTAAATAATTAATTGGACCAAATTGTTATAAAACTGTAATTAATTGTGTTACGGTCATGTTTTAATCTTTATTCATAAAGTTATTGGATGTAAAGGAGTTTGCAAATGCTTGAGCAGCGTCTCTCTGCACTACATGTTTTCATAGAAGCAATTACAAATGAAACAAAGAAAGAAAACGGAAACGATAAAGTCTAAAAGGGATGTGTACAGATGTGTGCGTGGAAGTTGAGGGGAAGTGTCTTGCATACCGTGAAATACTTGCGCTAAGCGCACATGTGCTCATGCAAGGAGAAGCAAGAAGAAAGAAACGGGAAATTTCTTGCGCGTCCCTTTTTACATCCACCGATTGCAACGCCACCTACAATCGGGAAAAGGAGGATAATTGGGTCTGAAACGCCCTCTTGCGAGTGTATAGTTAAATGTGTAGAAAAGGGTGGGAAATGCTACAGATGTAAATAGCTTTGAAACTTGAAATATTTAAATACATTACGATTTTCTAACGATTCAAACAAGTTTAAATTACTTTCTGTTCGACAGTTTAAATGCTTCTAAATTGCTTTCAAATTTCAACGGGTCACGATGTAATTATTTTTTTTTAACATAGTTCACCCTCAAACAAGACTGACCGCCACTGTAGACGTAAGGGGCTACTGAGAAAAAGGGTGAGAGGTTTTTTAGGTAGGATCAGCCTAAATTGGGAGCTGTGCAGCGAGATGTATGTTTACATTAGTTTTAAACTTCTGCATGTCAGTACCGTCAGTAAAACAGGGAGCAGGGAGGGATTTCCAGAGTCCAGCAGCACGAGGAAAGAAGCTTTTGGAGTAGAAAGCTCTTCGGCATCTGGGGACCTCCACAGTGAATGGATGGGATTTGGCAGATTGTCGGGTTGATCTAGTGAATTTTCGTCGTGGGGGCACCAGAGCAGCAAGTTCATCAGAGCACAGTCCATTGAAGTACTTGAAATAACGAAATGCATTTCTGATGGATTTAATTTCGTAATTACATTTTTTTAATAAGAATTTTAAGATTCGTTTTATTTGCCGTTATAGCAATTTTGACTCCAATCAAGAATCGATAAACAGTAAATAAGGAGGTAATCGTGTATAAGTTACATAGAGGCGAGAAACGCGCTCGGTTACATAGGCACACGAGTAAAGGGTCACACAATTTAATTCTATTTTAATTTAGGAAGAGGCTATTTTGCCGGTCCCGGCAAAATAACGAACCCCTCGTTATTTTGCCGGCTTATGTTTTTTTAACCTAACTGTTATGACCTTGTGAAAGAAAGGGTAATGAAATAAATAAGGACAAATATTTAATAACAATTTATTTTCATCGTCATCATCAGTTGTTATTCTGTCGGTTATTTTAATCTTTTGAATATAAAAGAAATATCTGCTTTTAATACAAAAAACATTAAAAGTAAAAAATAATTAAATGAACGAAAATATTACAGACAATTAGATTCTTTAGTCGGATTTAGAATTAATTTGCGTCGGATAAAAAATGTTTTAGTTATTTAAGAAAAAAATTATAGTTTTTATTCATTGATATAAAAAATAAATAACTCTTGTTAAGAAATCTGATTATTAAAATAATTACAGATAAGTCCCTAGAGAAATTAAATCAGATAAATGTTAGGACTATTTCTCATCATTTCACTGAATTAATCATTAAATTGAATGTTTTTCTTGCGATAAAATAACAACAGTAGTGATTGTCAAAAATTTCAACTGCTACATGTAACGACAAATTTTAATGCAAAGTTGAATTGTTTTACAAACAAACATTGTGAGGTAATCCGGTAGAGAGTTATATGAAAAAAAAAGTAGACATAAACGGGTTCAAAGCGAATTATTTGTACTTAAAAACATAATTTGTATTTTTTTTTTACAATAAAAACAATACGTAAATGCATTTACATGGACATAGAAATTCATCGTAGTTACTTAGTCTATGGGGAAATGAAACTTATTTTTTTCGTAAGTCGTGACGGAAATCGCCGTATAAATTAGTTATTCAATTTTTTAAAATAGTCAGAAATAAAATAAACCGGCAGTTAAGTTGACTCGTGAAATCTTCACTGTAACTGTAACAGTTAGGTTAAATAAATATGAACCGGCAGAATAACAGCCCATCGTTATTCTGCCGGGACCGGCAAAATAGCCTATTCGTTTAACTTACAATGGTGATATTGGACGGTTTTGAATGTAGTCGTAGCCCCCCCCCCCACAAAAAAGAAAGAAAAAAGAGTAAATAAAGTAGAGATAAGGGAAATAAAAGAAAAAAATCACAATAATCGGTTAATTAGTTTAGGAGTGAATCCTGTACATACAAATATATAAAAATATACACATTCCTAACTTTACATATTTTGATAATAATGAATGGATATATACTCTACTTAGTAATTGCATAAGAGAGTAAGTAACTGCGATGAATATACTTACATATTGTTTTATTGACTAAAAATTTAGAAATAATGTTTTAAGCAAAAATATTTCGCTTTGAACTAATACCGAATACCCATCCTGTCTGTTTTGCAGATTATCAAAAAAGGTCACTGAGTTAAAAAAAAATATGTATGTGTGTTTTATTTATGCATGCTATTATATTATGTTAATGCCTTTAAAATTATAAAACATGTACCCATTTTAAAAATAATCATTTAGACTTACTTGAGATTCAAATCAGATGTTGTCATCGTAAAAATGATTGATTTATTAATGTGTACTCTGCCTATTCCTTTTGTGTCAACAAATCACATGTTTCTATTTGCGTACGAACTCCGAAACACTATACATTGTTAATAGTATATAAATGTATTTTTGGAGTGGAACGTTGGCGCAGATATACCCTCTACTAAGTGCTATTCTAGATTAGGTACTGTATTGATTCTTAATGTTCAATCCTTTTATGGATTTGTCCCAGTGGCTTCTTTTCACCTACAAACTTTCTGAATAAAATCAGAAATTGAGAATTCAATTTAACTATCTTCAAACTAAAGACGAAATACGAATATTGGTCGAAGCACAAAACGATGTCGTTATTCTTTTATATAACTTTTTATTGTTATAATTAAATATTTCAAACATTGTTCAGCATTCTAGTCATTCCCAACGAAGAACGCAGGGAGTTTGAAATATTGAATTATAATAATAAAAATTATTTTTAAAAAACAACGACATCGTTTTATGATTCAACCACTGATCATTATCAAAATATATCTCTAGAAGCATACGTGGAATGTCAAACTAATTTAGCTAACTTTATATAGATCAGGGGCGGGCAACCTTTTCAGAATGAGGGCCAGATGAGACTTTTGGAAGGAGATCGCGGGCCGGAGTGAAAAACGAAATCTCAGAATTACTATATTTTGTTTACATGAATAAATTGTACAAAAATTGCATTGCACACTCTACAAATCAATGAGACTGCTGGTGCTGTTTGCCATAAAAAAGTATTTCCATGTCTGACTCGATGGTTGAGGTAGACAACAGAAGAATGCCATTGAGGTGACGGTCCGAGAGTTGGGAGCGAAGGTGAGACTTTGTGTACTTCATTTTCAAAATGATATTAGTTTTACTGGGAGGTCCGCGGGCCGGATTGCAATAATAAAGCCTAGCAGGTGGCGGGCCGGACGCTAAGCCTTCGCGGGCCGGGTGTGGCCCGCAGGCCGGAGGTTTCCCGCCCCTGATATAGATAGAGATATACATATATCGAAATTTTGAAAGAGGATGGTTTTTTGGGGTTTTTTTTTTTCAAAATCAGGCAGCTGAGTTATGGAGAAAAGTCGGAATATTTATGCAATGTGGGATATCATCGGCTTTCCATTTGACACATCTATCAATAGAAATCGACGGATCAACTAAACGACATCTTCCATTAAAATATAAATTCTTTCTCTCACATGTGGACCGCCATCACAAGTTTTCCTTTTCTTTTTATGAGAGGCATTTTTGGTCGATCGGTCTGTAGTTTGAAATAGCATTTCCTTGATATGTCACGCTTGGATCAAATAGTATTTTCTTTGGTTTGTCACGTTTATGTTTGAAATAGCATTGTCGTTGGTCCGTCACACCTAAGTTTTCAAAAGCATTTTCGTGGCTAAACGGAAAAATGGATGGACGTATCTTATTTTAGATGCGTCCATGCATCTCAACCCTTCCGGCTGTAACTCTGAAGTTAGAAATAGCATTGTCGTTGGTCCGTCACACCTCAGTTTTCAAAAGCATTTTCGTCGCTAAACGGAAAAATGGATGGACGTATCTTATTTTAGATGCGTCCATGCATCTCAACCCTTCCGGCTGTAACTCTGAAGTTAGAAATAGCATTGTCGTTGGTCCGTCACACCTCAGTTTTCAGAAGCATTTTCGTCGCTAAACGGAAAATGGATGGACGTATCTTATCTTAGATGCGTCCATGCATCTCAACCCTTCCGGCTGTAACTCTGAAGTTAGAAATAGTATTTTCGTTAGCCTGTCATGCTGAAGTTTGAAACAGCATTTTCGTTGGTCTGTCACATTAAGTTTGAAATAGAATTTTCGTTGGCCTTTCATGGCTAAATTTGAAATAGCATTTTTGTAAGTCTGCCACGTCGAAGTTTGAAATAGTAGTTTCATTGGTTCGTCACGTTTAAGTTTGAAACAGAATTTTCGTTAGTATGTCACGCTTAAATTTGAAACAGCATTTTAGTTGGTCTGTCACACTCATTGTCGGGAACACAGTCGACCAAGGTTGCAGTTCCTGCTATTTAATTTGTTCACGAATCCCTCCTCGGGCTTAACCATGTATATTCTTAAACTATACTTTACTCTAATTTGATTCCGGTCTCAGGTGGTTTGCATTCGCGCTTGACATCCATAAGGAGTACAACAAAGATCTGAACGTTGGTGGCAAAAGGAGAGAAACGCTTGGTTTTAGTGGGGTTAATATACGAATAGGCATGG
>OY744551.1:41242720-41252720 GCA_963556195.1 Sepiola atlantica | reverse complement strand
ATATACATAACATATATACATATAATATATACATATAATATATACATAACATATATACATATAATATATACATAACATATATACATATATATATATATATATATATATATATATATATATATATATATATATATATATATATATAAACAATATTAAATTGTTTACCTACGTACTAAGTAGTTTCGAGCTCATGGCTCTCATCAGCACAGGGAAATAACTATCTCAGACGGTCATAGGGCCCGAACCCGGTACACACATACACCTTGAATCTGTAAGCGTTCACCTAGATTGTAACGTAACAACTGAGAAATTAAGTGATATTTATACTGAAAGCGGCGAGTATTAACATCCAAACATTCGATAGCACTCAACGACACAACCGGAGCATTGCACTGAAGCTTTTAGGGGAATGTTTTGTTTTTTTAATCTGAACGCTCTAGGAAAGAAACTCTATTCATGGTTGGGTGTATACGATTAGTTGAATACAAGGTGTTATTTTATCCATAGCTGGAGGGAGATTGCGGTTTAATACCTTACTAGGTAGGTTTTGCGCGTAAATGATGACATTCTACTTGTGAGGATTTGAACGTAGCATGACCGATTCTATTACGTCGTTGACACATGCGCGTGCGCACTTGTTGAAGCAACGAATATCCTTTTTTTCGCCATAAAAATGGCGGTTCGTTTTCTAATTGATTTTCGGTCGGCTAAAGAACATTTTGAAGTGTCACGACTTCGAGAAAAAGACACGTTAAGCCCCATGTCACCGGGTGAGAGGGTGAGGGTTGTTTGTGTTGGTGTATCCCGTTGGTTAAGTTGCACAAAAAAAAAACAGATAAAAAGAAATAATATTTTTTTCTAATAGAAATAACGTTCGCCTGCAATTATGTTCTTATTTTTGTTGTTGTTTTTTCTTCAGCAAAAAATATCTCGAAGCGTCATCAATCTGAGACGGGTGTATTTTTTCGAGGGTGTTTCGCTGTAACATGGCCCTTCACAGTGGCGAGACGAACAAGTGATTCAAGCTGAGATTCGAAACCCGATTGATTTGTCCGCAGTGAAGGCGTCCTACCCCTACGCTATCAACTCTTAACGAAGGGAATTTTTATAATACTTTTTCTTTCTTCTGTATTTAAATAACGTTTGGGCTGAGTTATCTCTACAATGCTGTACCCTAAAACAACCCCTTCATCTGGTCACAATGTTTGGTGACCCCGACGCCATGACACTAATCGCAGTATAGCCACGGGTTACGTCCCTTGAATCATTATCTCTAAAGAACTATACAGACCACAGTGAGAAATAAATCTTGCGTTTTTAAAGTACAAAATGTAATATATATATATATATGATTACTTTTCATTTATACAGACGTGTACAAAATCTGCAACACTGGTATGTCGATGTTATCGATCAACAGCTATTATAAACTGAGATCTCATCGGGCAGAGTTAAAATCCGATCTTAGCCTTAGATCATATTTGGAAAGAACCTTTCCAACTAATGAGATGTCAGTTTATAATAGCTGTTGATCGATAACATCGACATGCCAGTGTTGCCGATTTTGTGCATGTCTGTGTAAATAAAAATAATCATATATAAAAGCTCTATTTGATATTGAGCACTTTTTATAAACCCGGTCGAAATTCTTTGGATTACTACCCTGTGAATGTTTTACCTGGATGATTATTATTATTATTATTATAATATATATATATATATATATATATATATATATATATATATATATATATATATATAGTATTCTCTCCTAAGCAAATGAATGTATATTATTATTATCAAATACATATATATACATAGGCCACACGGTGAGTAACGTGAGCACATAATTTTGTTGCAAACTTTCAAAGTTCGGTCTTTGTCTATCACCTCCTCTCCCCCCCAAATAAACAACTTAAAATAAGCAGGTTTCAAAAGAATTAGTAAAGGAAATAATGTTTCTACATCAAATGTTGAGTTTTATTATGTTATACAATTTTAACCTGACTAGTAATCGTCAATAGTATGTATGTGCGGGTACACTCCTTAACTAATGAAAATTATCAAATACGGGATACGTATTCTTGGTAACACGGTGAGTAAAGTGTGCACAATTTTTTGCTGTTGCAAATTTTTCCATTTACGTCGAGTGCCCGGGAAGCCGCACTCTACCCCCCCCCACACACACACACACGCACAAATAACAATTACAAACTACTGTTATTCATATTGTTAATACCCGTATTGGTACTCTTCCGGTGTTTTTTTAATAAAAATAATAACTGCTCGTTCTTGATCCAAATTCACAAGGATTCTAGGGGTGTATAACTATCGGAGCGCTCATATTGGAAACATTATAGGTCACACATTTGGTCTCAAAAAGACCACAAAACAAATCGAATGAGCTTACTCAATTTTATATACATACTAGTTGCTTCAACCCGGCGTTGCCCGGGCGTATTTCAGGCATTAGTGTCCAATAGTATTTGTTTCTTCGTTATTCAACGATAAAACAAACCTGGAGACGATGTGCGAAAATACCAATAATTCTGACACTCGTTTCTTGGCACTGCCAGGATATTGGCTGCGGTGGTTCTCTTCAATTCAGAAATAATCCGGGAAATGTTTTGATAAGCATTTCTTAAAAAGAAAGAAAGAAAGAAACAGAAAAAGAGAGAAAGAAAGAAGGAAAGAAAGACAGAAGGAAAGCAAGAAAGAACGAAAGAAAGAAAAAAGAAAGACAGAAAGAAAGAAAGAACGAAAGAAATATTCTTTACTTTTAATCTAGCGGACGTACTCGAAAAATCTCGTTAGAAGCTGTTCGTTTTAACTCTTAAAACTATAAATAATTAGAGGTTAAAAACCAGTATTCCATTGCCGTTTATTTGTTAAAACGAATTTGCATGAATCGTATTTTATAAATAATAAGGGGTTAGGGATATAATTTGTTATCTTTATTAATAACAAAATGTATGAAGTAAATTCCTGTTAGTAATTTTTAATCTATCGGAATTCGTTCGAAGTTTTGCGTATTTAATTTAAGATCTTTAAATAACTCACTTGTGTGTCACGGGGCGGGCTTCTAATTTCCGTAAAGTACGTAGACAAATTAGGGAGAGAAAGATGGGAGAGAGAGAGAGAAAGAGGAAATAGAGAAAGAGATCATTAGAAGAGAGAGTGGGTCTATTATGACAGCACAATATATTCTGAAATCCATTGACGTGTTTTGTGTGTCTATTCTGCTACATTTACATTGATACTGTTGAACCTGTCGAACCTTTAACTTTTCGTTTTATAGGTCATCTTTGACTTGACCCTATGTAATCAGGTACTTACAAGACGCCTTTCAATAATCTATATATTTAAAGAAATCGCTTAATGTTTTTAATTGAACTGAATAAAGGGAGTCAACTGTTTTTATATTCATCAATTAAAACTATGAGTTTTCCCCCTTGCTAATTTTTAGCTTTCGGTGATCAGCTACGTATTTTTCCTATTATCCGATTGTCTTGGTCGGATTGTTAATTGTTAAATTAAACTGTAGCTAATTGCGTTATAATATTGCTAATAACATGCTACAAAAATAACAAATAAAAATTGGCTTGTGAGAAACAATTTTTGATTTGTCAGCTCAAAGGCCACTTGGGACTAACTTTTAAAATCCGACTGACATTTTTTATACATACAGATATATATTCCATGAAAAATACCAGTATACTGAAATCATATGCCCTTAATAGGGTTAAGATAAAAATTCATATACACTAAATGTACAAATGCAAGGAAATTCCCAAATGTTTACACTTTTATTGTCATTAAGGGTATACAGTATACATCTCTATGCATGAGTGGATGAAGTGTGTGAGGTGCGCTGAAGAAAAATTCCTACCAGTAAAATACATAGCCCTGTTGTGCTCGCATACCCTTAATGACAATAAAAGTGTAAACATTTGGGAATTTCCTTGCTTTTGTACATTTAGTGTATATGAATTTTCATCTTAACCCTATTAAGCGCATATGATTTCAGTATACTGGTATTTTTCATGGAATGTCACTACATTTGTTAAGGCTATGCCCCAATACAATGCCTTCTCATAACTGATATAGTTGGTAGTTAGACTAATCAATGTTTCTTCCAATATTCACAGGTAAATACTTTTTTAAATTATGATGAGTGTACATATACTCATGATACAATTCAAACTAGAACAATTTTTTTTTAAACTAAGGTATATGATAAACTGAAATTAAAATGCCACTAGAACCTCTATCTTTGCCAAAAATCAGCTGAATCCATCAAATGGTCGGTAAGATATAGAATAAAGTGTATGAATACTGGTCATTTTTAAGGTTTTTTGGAATTTTCTGGAAAACTAAGGTATATGGTAAACTGAAATTAAAATGCCATCAACTAGACCCTAGAACCTTTATATCTGCCAAAAATCAGCTGAATCCATCAAATAGTTGATGAGATACAGGGTGGCACGTACGTACGTACGTACACACCGTACGTACATACGTACGTACGTACACACAGATAACATGATTTCATGATTGAACTTTCTGGATCTCTGGGTTGCCTTGACTAATGATGCTGAAATTCTACACACTTATAGAACCTATCAAATAAAAATATTGTGCAAAGTTTTAACTAATTTGGTTTATTGGTTTTTGAGTTATGATTGATCAAAGAAATGAGATTTCCAGCATAGGCTATTCGTGAAGTCTATTAAGGGATCGACCGCTCTCGCGCCTCCCTTGATATAGTTGGTAAATAATGAAACATTATACAGTTAAATGTCAAGTACAAATATGGAAGGTGCAAAACAGAAGGGAAAACAGTTATTTGTGATAATAATGAACCAAACATATATATTCTCTTATTACAAACATGCCCCGTTGGGTCGCCCATAAAGTTCGAATTAGATCGTTTGAATTAGCAAAAAAATTACTTTCCAAAGCCAGTTATATATATATTTTTTTTAATAAAGTTGCAAAACCATGCTTTAATTGTTTTGAACTATTTAAATAATTTCAAACGCTAGTCATAATGTTTATCCATTTGTCTATTTTTTATCATTGCTTACGTTGAAATTCATGTTTTGAAACATGATATGAATCATAAATCTATGACGTCACACCAAAGCTATAATTATTTTGTGAGGGTGATGTTTTAAGCTCTCTATATAAGAAAGTCCAAATAGGTCAGTTGGTAGAACTTCAGATTGAAGACTTCAAGGTTTCCGTTTCCGGTCATGACATCCGCTTTATTTGTTGAGAATTTATTCTTTATTGTTGATACAATATTCTCCATTTCTAAAAGTAGTTAAGATGTCTGATATTTGAAAATTAGATGAATTCCGCAATGCATTTATTACGTTTTAAACAATTGCGACGGACGGACAGACGAACAAACTCTCTACTTATATAAGATACAACCGGAAATAGAATTTTATGGATATCAATATAATTTTCTAAGATTTCTAATTTAGTGAAAGAAAAAGAAAATTTAATTGTGCTGACTGCTGATTTTGGAGGCCCTCGATCTTTTTCTGCTATCTCACATATTATTGGACATTATTTTCAAACATAACTCAATCCTAGAACTAATGAATATTTAGCACGTATTTTCTGTTATTGCAGTAAATTTTAAACGTCATCTTCGATTCCGAACGTTATTGTGTAGATAAGATTTGTTTGCTTTGTAAAAGTCCCTTTTTCGTAAGCTGTTTCATCCCGTTCAGTCTGCTCACTTCATAGGTTGGTGAAGACGTTTCATCGGACCATGGCAAGGGGGCTTCTTTTTTTTTTTTTACTGTCCCTCCGTTTTGTGCCTAATTATTAAAAAGCCCGCTAAACCCGGGTCGTGTTCTATTACAAGACTAAGTGGACTCTTCCAGCGGAGTCCCGATGGGTAAATACTGTAAATATTTATTTGCAAAATATTTTTAAAATGTGGCACAAGGCCGAAAAAAGGGGGGATATTGAGAATGTGGGGTATCTTTTACAATAATCCGCAGAGTGAAAATGCTCAAAAAACAAATATACAAAAAATAAAAGTAACTGTAGCCGATAAAAGTTATTTTCCAACTTATCTGTGACATTTGTTTGTATTTTTAAGCCGTTTCAACTGCTATTTATTAGAAATAAGTATTTTTGTCACACGTACATGTGGGGGGGTCGTAAGCGAGGCTGGAAAATAGGTAAAAATCCGTGCTCAATAAAACAAGAATTTTTTTTTACATCGAATAAAAACCCATTCATACTACGTAAAAATACAAACAAATGTCATAGGTAAGTAGGAAAATATCTATTCTCGACGTAGGTCACCTTCACTAGTATATATTTTTTTACCCCGTTCTCGTTCGTTTTTTGGACCCCGTCCGCGATTCTGCGGATTATTGTAAAAGATACCCAGCTAACATTAATTAACTTAACTAGTCACAATCACCCAAACGAATTCACTACATGATTAACCTTCTCTAAAACGCAAAAATGACAATATTTTGCATTACCCGTTCTTTCAGGGTACCCGGTAAGATCCAACAAGAATGACAAAGAACAGAACGTATATGGAAAACTTTGGTTTTCTTTATTTGCCATCACCGGATGGTTTACGCCGGCTACGCACACATATTAAACAATCTTTTGACATACTTTTCTCTCATGAAAGTCTTTTTCTTGCTGAGGTCACCGACTTGGTTTCCGCTAAAAACTCGTTTGTATATACATCCGATTGGAAAGCAATTTGCTCTGCCTTGTCTATCCGAACGTGAACTGAAGCAATTGTTCTACAAGCACTTTGGTGAAGTACAAGTCAGGGGATTCCTTCATACTACCAACTTGCTTATCAGCTGCATTTTTAGTCAGCGGACACAAAAGTCTAACAGCAAGACCGGCTGGGTACCATAGCCAATAAAGCTTCATCGGTGCTATAAACATCGGTAAACTCGCATTCTTCCGGTACATCGATACTCCGATCACTAAGGTTTTCAGCTCTTCGCGTTTTTGAAACCGCTGTTTTCAAGTCCTCTTGCACTGCAGAACCTTCTCCTTTTTAACAGTTATCAAGTCGCCTTTTTTTTCTTTCTCAAAATCCTACCCACAATGGACTCGTTCACGATTCATGTTTGCCACTCTTCATTATCTTACAAATATAAAGATGAAATGGGAAGTTGGGGAGTAAAATGTTTATATATAAATGAATGAAATATATACAATCCCTAAAATGAGTGTGAGTATAAGAACCTCCCACTAGAGCGTGTGACAGATAAGTAGTTTTGCCAGTTGAAAATAGATGGGAAAATACTGTTAATATAATAAAGGATATATAACTCTTTGTAATAAGTAATTGAGAGTAGCTTCCCTTATTTTGATTATCTCCCCTTTGGAGAACTCTTCTGTTCTTACTAAGGTTATAAATACGGAACGAACAATGTATCGACACTGTATGCTTAATAAAGCTTTCCCAAGTCTACTGCTGTTCCTGTTTCTTATTACACTATATAAAAATAATTTTAAAAAATAATACTTCTATATAAAAATAATAAAGAATAATAATACTAAGTGACTTTTTGTCATCTAATTGATATAGTGTCTGTATACACCACATATATTTAATTTAGATGGCAAAATAATAAGTCTCTTTACTTCTATATGAGAATAATGCAGAATAATAATACTTGTATATGTAATAAGTAATTGAGAGTAGATTCCCTTATTTTGATGATCTCGGTTTCTATTAATGTTATAAATATGGAACTGTATGCTAAATTAAGTTTTCCCAAGTCTACGGCTCTTCCTGTTATTACACTCATATTATTATATTACCGACTAAAACCAGATATATAACTCTTTGTAATAAGTAATTGAGAGTAGCTTCCCTTATTTTGATGATCTCCCCTTTGGAGAACTCTTCTGTTTTTACTAAGGTTATAAATACGGAACTAACAATGTATCGACATTGTATACTGGATAAAGCTTTCCCAAGTCTACTGTTGTTCCTGTTTCTTATAACACTATATAAAAATAATAAAGAATAATAATACTTCTATATAATCATTATAATAACAATAATACTTCTATACAATCATAATAATACTTTCATATAATTAGATCGACTATAATTATATATTATATGATATTACATGATGATGTATGCTAAATTAAGTTTTCCCAAGTCCACGGCTTTTCCTGTTATTACACTCATATTATTATATAACCGACTAAAACCAGACTATATAAAAATATAATAAGGCGAATTATCCATGGCGGTGTGATTGTTTTATGTCAGTTCAAAAGGGAACCGCGCTAACAGATAAAGTTAGTACTGGTTTTAATTTTTTATACCGATTTGTGTTTTCTTTCGTTATTTACTAACTTAATCTAACGAAATCTGAGATATTAAAGGTATTTTACAGTTTCTCAATTTTTAATTAAAAAAATCCCGAAAGTTAGAAAAAAAAACAGTATCAAATTCATCGCTTTTTGCCCATACCCCACTCACTGAATGAGGTGAAATTCTGGTGCATGTCTGGGTGATCCGGTGCACTTCGAACGAACGAACGAACGAGAAGAAAGAACAAATCTCGTGAATCGGCGAGAGTTCACCGTGCAAGGTGATCGTAAAATATGAACACTAAATACGAAAAGATAACGATGAAAATGAACGTCAGCAATTAATAATTGGCTAATCTTTTGGAGTCACCGGAAGTAGAAAGATGGCGCCGAAATTCTTAAGATACGCCCGTGTAATTTGAGCGTTTAGCGATGCGTTTGAATTCCAAATGCCTGTATAGCAGTTACATAATTACGATCAATTTTCTTTTGCGCGTGCATGTTCTCATTCGCGGAGTGATATGTTAGGCTATAAGAACACTATTTGCGTAGACGGGTTCTTCCGCTTTCGCCCAAGCTTTTTTCCCTGCGAAATATAAGCAGTTCCGTTTGAGACGTCAATGTGACAACACGTACATCTCTCTTCTCACCTCTAGGTACGCCTCTGCTAAACGAGATGAAACCCGACGGATTCCATTTCTATAGTACATACATGTCGGCCGAACCAACCTGTCTTAAATTCCTGTTTTCATAACTCTATCCGGACAATGTTTTGTGTTGATGAACATGTTATTAGTAAAAAAAGAGCCCTGGTGGTGGAAAGGTTTAAATTGGCAGATAAAATAAACTTAGAAAGAATTTAAGTAAAGTGCAAGCTGTCGGAAATGGCAAACTCACAAGCCAGAGTGATTGTGAAAGACTAATCCATAAGTTCGACATACACCGAAAAGGTTTCAAGTGTGAAATTTAATAACTGAAACAGAATGTTGTAGCTAAAACTGCCAAAGTGAAACGTTACAGCGACAGAATTGAGCAGTATCGGCAAGACAGACTGTTCGAAAACAACCAGAAACTCCTTTTTGAACAACTAGAATGAATTGAAAGAGGGAATGACGTTATACCTGATGCTGTCCAATCTCGTGCATTCTGGAAAGGCATTTGAAAAAAGGAAGGAACACATCAAGATGCGGTAGAATAGATCAAATATATTGAAAGGGAGTAGAACGACAAACTAACATGACAGTCACGGTTTAGATGCTGAATGAAAGAGTTAAGAAGCTTACAAATTCGAAAGCACCCGGACTTAACGGAGTCCAGAGATACTCACTTCTTGCAGTAATGATAATTGTTAGATTGACGGCTGGTAACTTCGCTGAGTGGTTGACAAAGGGTACTACAGTCTTGATCATAAACGATAAGATAAAACGGGGTGAAGTGACAAACCTTAGACCAATCACTTTCCTCTCAGTTATGTAGAAACTTTTCACTAGCATACTGTCCTAAAGTGTGTATGGTTATTTGGACTAAAATAGCCTGCTGCCTGAGGAACAAAAAGGCTGCCAAAAAAGATCACATGGCACCAAAGATCAGTTTCTGGTCGATAAAATGATCCTGAAAAACTGCAAAGGAACAACTACTAATATTAGCATGAGGTGGGTAGATT
>OY744551.1:41195220-41232720 GCA_963556195.1 Sepiola atlantica | reverse complement strand
AGTCGGCCATCGGCAACCATTTATTGGAGTGCCAATTATGCACTGAGGGATATTCGGATGAGGCCTTTACTGACTTGCACAGGGCTCGCTCGAATAATCACCTCAAGATTCTCGAAGCGGTAACCATCAATTTACGAAAACCGTCTCTGTGCAAGCAGGAGTACACCCACAGTTTGGAACTGATGGGTACATAATTTTTATTTTTTTTGTTACTCATTCGATAATCCATGTATTCACCACGATTTTAATTCGCTATTCAAACACCCTATTTTAGTCGACGTAATATCTTGAAAATGAGTCGACTCGATTTCACCACCATCTTTTTTTTTCTTTTCTCTCTTCTATTCACATTTTTTTATATTTCAACCGTTTTACTAGAGTAAGGAATGAATAAGTTATTCTTTTTTCTTCCTCTCCGTCCTTGATAATTATGGCTACATCCCCATTATTAATCAAATCAATATATATATATATATATATATATATATATATATATATAGTTTGTCGTTTGTGATTAACTACAATAATAAAAAAGATCGCACCAATCGAGACGGCGAATTCAATATTTACTTCTGGTCGTCCATAATTTATTCTGTAAGATCAGACGGGCGATCATTTTTGTATTTCTTGAATCAATTATCGGAAAATTGAATAACTGTGCGCACCTGAGTGCCTTCCTAAGACTCTTGCTTTATCGGCAGAAAAAAAAATGATCTATCGAAAAGTGGGTTGTTATTATTGTGAATAATTACTTCGATATCATTTTAGAATAACCGGGACACAAGTTCATCCGGAACAATGGAGATTAGTTTCACGCCAGAAACAAAAGATTGCTCCGAGCAAAACGAAGCCGTTGACAAAAGGTTGAGGCTATTTCTCACCAGAATAAAGTTAATAAATATCTTAACTTTCACTTATTCCTCTTTCTGTACTGAGTGGAAATCGGTTGTACTTAAATCAATTGCTCTGTCCGATGTCCGCACAATCGTTAAGATTACATAACAAAATAACTCGTATCCACCACCAAAAATTGAACAATAATACAATTTTTTTTTAATAATGTTAATGTTTGGTGTTCACTCGAAGACTTTTTTTCTCAAAAATTGTATAATAAAACACACATAATTTTTAATTTCTAAATTTCGTAAGAATTAAAAAAAAAAACTTGTACATAATATTAAGGTTGATTTTTTAAATAATTTCTATAACCTAATAAAATTTACTTTATGGGTTGTGTGAAAACAAATTAAATCAAAATTTTAAATATTATATAAATTTTGGAAAGAAAAAATCGAAAATATAATTCTATATGTATTATTTAGATGTTTCGGACTACTGTTCTCTTCTTGGATATTATTCTCACAACGTTTCGGCCGATGTAACCTCTGAACTTCTTCGAGATGCGTCTTGTCAAACGTTTAGAATCTTTGTGTCAAATTTGGGAATCAGTGCGGATTTCGAACGGAACCCTTTATTTATTCCACGAGTGTATCTTGTTCTCGTTCCGTCAGCCATGACCGGGTAATTGTATTCGTAGCATCGCCCGTTCTGAACTGATTGAACCTTCAAATCCAAAAGACTGTCATTTAGAACTGATTATAACTTAGCACTTTTATCCGTTGCGCCACGAAAAAAATGAAGAATTCCTTTCAAAATTCCACAGATTTCCGAGTTTGAATATGATGATTTCTCGCGTGCGGCAAAACTGAAGAAGGTCGGAGGTTATATCGGCCGAAACGTTGGTAGAATAACATCCAAAATGAGAACAGTAGTCCGAATAACGCTCATAATACAAATTATCAATCCTAATTTTAACAATTTCAAAATATAATTCTATACATAGAACATGTTAGGCATAAGAAAAAACACATCTACGGCCTTTTTTCATATATACAGGGTGGGCAAAAATAAGGGTCCTATTTTTAAAAATTCATAACTTTTTTATTTATTGATTTTTAAAAAAATTTTTTTTAGAATAAGTAAAGGACCCCTTCCGAAGCAAGCATGAGCCGTATTAGCCCTAAGGAACGTACCCTCATTTAGAAAACATTATTTTTGCTTAAAAAACTCAAAACAGTGTAAAAAACAATACTTTAGTTTTTGTAAGTTTTAAGAAGTGTTTTTCGGCTAAAATTTGTTTTGTTTATTTCAAAAAATCTCGGAAGGGTCAGTCTACACACACATAAAGTTTGGTGAGTTTAACTTTTATTTTGTGGAAGTTATTCAAATTCAAGTTATTCAAATTTAAAGATAGGACCCTTATTTTGGCCCACCCTGTACTTTAATAACGCAAAATACGATTCTAACATATCCTTTAGTTATGGGTTCGTGTTATGCTTTAAAATATTCTGTTTTAATTGTTCTAATTAGCCGTAATTTATAATTTACTGAAAAGGTTACTCGGCCCTTAAAATAGCTAATGTTAGACTATTTCTCTCTCTCAGAAAGACTCGTCTCTCGTATTAATATAGCTTGCGTAGACACTATATTTGTAAATACATTTTCCATAGAAAAACATTTCGATGCTTCTAAAGAATATGTACAAAATATTACTGGAAGAGGGGAATTCGTTTGGAAGCAAAGAGGAACAAACGTGTTAGCATGTAGCCTAAATAGCCAGTAGTTGATTCTCTCTCTCTCTCTCTCTCTCTCTCTCTCTCTCTCTCTGAATAATGTACAGAGTATATAATAAAGAACTATATATTCTGGCTACAAATGTGTTTGCCTCAATTAATTGTAATTAGCTACGAATCGGATAACAATGACGTCATAACGAATCATCCACGGTTGCCCATTCCAGCAGAACCGGAACCATGACGACCAAGTAAATCTGTTAGAATCTTCATCTCTTTGTCTCATGAAGCAATTATTCTCATCGTCATAACAACATAGAACAGCATTTATTAACCTTTTACCATTGCGTAAATCTTAAAATAAATTACATAGCGCAAGGAACTTCGGAAACAAAAATTATATACTATATTTTTCTTATTTTATTTTCATCATAGTCCACATGATAAAATAAAAGTTAAACTCACCAAACTTTATGTGTGTGTAGACTGACCCTTCCGAGATTTTTTGAAATAAACAAAACAAATTTTAGCCGAAAAACACTTCTTAAAACTTACAAAAACTAAAGTATTGTTTTTTACACTGTTTTGAGTTTTTTAAGCAAAAATAATGTTTTCTAAATGAGGGTACGTTCCTTAGGGCTAATACGGCTCATGCTTGCTTCGGAAGGGGTCCTTTACTTATTCTAAAAAAAAAATTAAAAAAAAATCAATAAATAAAAAAGTTATGAATTTTTTAAAATAGGACCCTTATTTTTGCCCACCCTGTATAAATGTTGGGGTGATTGGTTTAAGGAAAAATCAGTAATTCTTTGACCAATTTTCCGATAATTCTGAATAAAATTTAAATTGTTTTTTTATACTACTTACTACTTCACCAGGGAGCTTTCATTCACATAAAGATAAATTCTAAACTCAAATGTAATCAATAAACATAAGTAATCAATAAGAAAATTCTGAGTGTATTAACCCCGAGGGGTGGGGTGGGGGGGCAATCTACCGTGATTCGATCCCTCGGGGTTAGTACCATCAAAATGAGGAAGCAGAAACGAAAAAACTATAAGACAGTCTCGCCTGACAAAGTTGTTTTACAACGAAAGCTTGCAAAAAAAAAAATAAATAAATAAATGATTCTTTCATTTAAATTGCACCATGCGTTGATTTTAATCAATATTTCACATAAAGAAAAGATAGAGAGAAGGAAAGTGTTGTGAAGTTGTCCCACAGTAAATAATAAATAAAGGAAGTCAAGTCGAGGGTTGGTTTAACAAGTGTATTAACAAAGTAAGAAAGTGACTAGCTCTTGGCTAGACAGTTACAAGACTGTGCTTTGTCTTCTGGTGACTCGCACTATTTATAGTGACAACCGGTGTAGTTTCTCCTGTGTAAGAACGGCCGGTGTAACAAAAAGAAAGGGAGAAAAGATAAAAGAAAGAGAGAAAAGACAATAGAAAGAGAAAAAAGAATGAAGTAAAGAAAGAGGAAAAGAGAGAAAAGAAAAAGAAATTAAGAAAGAAGAAAAGACAAAGAGTAAAAAAGAAAGAAAGAAAAAAGAGAAAAGAGTGAAAGAATAATAGAAGTGAGCAGCAGAAAAAAGAGAAAGAACAAAAGAAAGAAAAGAGTAAATAAAAAGAGAAGGAAAGAAAGAAAGAAGGAAAGGGAAAAAAGAGAAAATGTAGAAAAGAAAAAAGAAAGAAAGAAGAAAAGGAGAAAAGAAAAAGGGAAAGTAGAAAAGAGAAAAAAGAGAAAAAAAGAGAAAAGAAAAAAAGAAAGAAGTAAAGAAAGAAAAAATAATAAAAGAGAGAAAGAAAGAAAGAAGAAAAGAGAGAAGGAAAAACTAAAAGAGAGAAAGGATAAAATAAAGAAGAAAAAAAACAGAAAGAAAAAGAAAAAAGAAGTAAAGTAAAAAGCAAAAAAAAACAAAAGAGAAAAGAAAGAAAAAAGAAAAAAAGAGCAAACTAAAAAAGAGAAAATGGAGAAAAGAAAAAAGGAAGAAGTAAGGAACGAGGGAATGGGGAAAAGGAAGGAAGGAAGAACGAAAAATAAAAAAAAGGAGAAAAGAAGAGAGGGAAAAGAGAGAAAGGATAACAGAAAGAGAACAGCAGAAAAAAAACAGAAAGAAAAAAGAAAAAAAAAGTAAAGAGAAAGATAAGGGAGAAAGATAAAGGAGAAAAGAGAAAGGGAAGAAAAGAGAGAAAAGAAAAAAGAAAGGAGAGAAAGGAGAGAGAAAAAAAAGTAAAGAAAGAAGAAAAGAACAAAAGAGAAAAGAAAACTATAGTAAAATGTTAAAACAATGAAAAAGATGGCGGATATAGAAAAAACTCAAGATATAAAAGGAGAAATCAAATACAGATATTAAAACAAGAAGGAAAGACCGGAATGTAAAACATCCTTTACTTATATTTCATGCGGCGGGAGGGGCTGAAAGTGGCGTGGGCTGACAGACCTCAGTGTTGACAGTAATTACTGTAGTGTCAAACACAACCTGTCACTTACATCAAAATACACATCACCCACGTGCAATCACTTAAGAGATTATAAACCAACACTGCACCCCCCCCCTTCCGACCTACATGGAGGATTGGGCCCTCAAAAGGGGTGGATGCATCGTGGGTGAGTCGTAAAAGATGGGTAAGTTAAGAGCGAATAACCAGAGAAATTTTAGAACGAATTGAATAAAGATGAGGGCGGACAACCAAAGTGAAAGTAATTTAATCAGGTGATATAGTTTGCTTGAAGCATTGTGTGTATTTTGTATCTGTTAACGGATCGGCGTTCGGATATTGTCATTCGGTCCGTTAATTTGACAAAGATTTTCGTCATTGAATTAACGGTTCCATTTGAGGAACATTTTCACTGGGCATACAAGCACAAGTTGGAAATATATGAAGATCTACGAGAATGATGTTTCAGAAATGGCTGGGAAAAACATTGTATTGTATATCGAAGTCGGATGTCTAGGTTTTATTGCGAACTCAACCTCAGGCTTCCCCATCAGACAAGAGGAAATACATGAAGAAAATACGAGACAAGGCTCAATTTGCATCAGCGTCGATATGGTTTGGTAGTTTGGTATGGTAGTTTTGTTTTACGGCATATCAACCCTTTTTGGGTTATTTAATGCCGAATCTGGTCTTGTTTTCTTCTCTTTTTTGTTTCTTTCCCCTTTTAATATCTGTTTCTATTTAACCCATAGTTGGGACCCTAACAGGTACTACCACTCCGGGTCAGGGTGGACCTGGGAGCAATGGTAATTAAGAGGAGGCTCCACATTCCCCAAAGTCCGTAAGCCGGATCTCACCATCGGATGTAGTTTAAGGTCATATCCAGGACCGGGAGTAGGGTAGGAAAAATAAAAATAAAAAAGGGGAGGGAGAAAGGGAGAGGGGCTGTTGTTTTTGTTTTTGGTTTTGTAGAACATAATTAAGTTTTGCAAAAAAAAAAAAAAAACGTCAATGTAAGTGAATTTCGTCTCAGGGAGCCACAGGGCAGCCTGATCTGGTATCACCAGGCGTCGATATGGAAATCCCACAGAGTGCCGATAATCTAACAAAGTCTGGTGTATCGTGAGATACTGCTGGGGCGCTCTGCGCTCGTGGTAATGATGATTGGACCCCGAAACCATGGTTGAACCCAGAGTCATCATCTGATGCAGGTATTGTTAGAAGCAATGCTGCTTTACAAGCAACAGGTATTGTGTAAACATTTTATATATAAGTAGGCAATATTAAGCTAAATTTTATATATAAGTAGGCAATATTAAGCTAAATTTTATATATAAGTAGGCAATATTAAGCTAAATTTTATATATAAGTAGGCAATATTAAGCTAAATTTTATATATAAGTAGGCAATATTAAGCTAAATTTTATATATAAGTAGGCAATATTAAGCTAAATTTTATATATAAGTAGGCAATATTAAGCTAAATTTTATATATAAGTAGGCAATATTAAGCTAAATTTTATATATAAGTAGGCAATATTAAGCTAAATGTTATATATAAGTAGGCAATATTAAGCTAAATTTTATATATAAGTAGGCAATATTAAGCTAAATTTTATATATAAGTAGGCAATATTAAGCTAAATTTTATATATAAGTAGGCAATATTAAGCTAAATTTTATATATAAGTAGGCAATATTAAGCTAAATTTTATATATAAGTAGGCAATATTAAGCTAAATTTTATATATAAGTAGGCAATATTAAGCTAAATTTTATATATAAGTAGGCAATATTAAGCTAAATTTTATATATAAGTAGGCAATATTAAGCTAAATTTTATATATAAGTAGGCAATATTAAGCTAAATTTTATATATAAGTAGGCAATATTAAGCTAAATTTTATATATAAGTAGGCAATATTAAGCTAAATTTTATATATAAGTAGGCAATATTAAGCTAAATTTTATATATAAGTAGGCAATATTAAGCTAAATTTTATATATAAGTAGGCAATATTAAGCTAAATTTTATATATAAGTAGGCAATATTAAGTTAAATTTTATATATAAGTAGGCAATATTAAGCTAAATTTTATATATAAGTAGGCAATATTAAGCTAAATTTTATATATAAGTAGGCAATATTAAGCTAAATTTTATATATAAGTAGGCAATATTAAGCTAAATTTTATATATAAGTAGGCAATATTAAGCTAAATTTTATATATATGTAGGCAATATTAAGCTAAATTTTATATATCCAAAACTCTTGAACATTTTATTGCACCGTTTCGCCCATAGACGAACAACCAAAATTAATACGTACATTTCAAATCTTTATACTCGGATTTATATTTCTGCTGTGCTTAGAAGAATGACAACACCTATTTAGAAAAATATAATAATATATATTAAAGTGAAATATTTTGAAAATCAACAATCGTGCAAATTTTAAATGAAAAATTCATTTATTTAATTTTTTTTTTCGCGAATTTTCGTTGTAAAATACAACCTTCTCAAGCGAGACTGTCTTATAGTGTTGTTTTTTTCTTCTTTTCTTCCTACTCATATTGGTGGTATTAACCCTGAGGGGTCGAAAACACGTCACGATTTCACTTTAATACATTATAATCCGTGCTTTTAAGATGTTGACTTCCTTTCCTTAATTAAAAAAAAAGCGCCAAATCAGCGTATACAACATCGCCAGGACTAAAAAAAAAAAATAACTTCGTAAGATCGTGACGTGTTTTCGACCCTCAGGGTTAATACCATCAATATGAGGAGGAAGAAAAGAAGAAAAAAAAACACTATAAGACAGTCTCGCTTGAGAAGGTTGTATTTTACAACGAAAATTCTCGAAAAAAAAATTAAATAAATCAATTTTTCATTTAAAATTTGCACGATTGTTGATTTTCAAAATATTTCACTTTTATACATTATAATCCGTGCTTCTAAGATGTTGACTTCTTTTCCTTACATAATGAACACGGGAATTTGACAGGGTGGTTTAATCGCCAGTCGACTGACGGTCTCAATTTCGGGTTGATATTATATAATATTTTGTAACAACCACGCATCTACCTGCAAACGGCTATTTTTGGATTTCGCCTTCGTGGCCAATGCAGTCACGCCTCTAGGGCGTTTATTTAGAGACGAGGTTTTCCCCTCTGCCATTACCCTTTGCAGGTAGTTTCAATCAACTACTATTTTATTTCTGACAATCCACCGTTTTTGTTTTCCCTGGTCATGTGGCTTTGACATAATCAACGATTATTTTATTTTCGGCAATCAATCATGTTATCTTGTTTTTTTTCGGTCATGTGCGTGTCTGTGTCAAGTATGTTTATTACTGCCAAATAACCTTTTCGGTACAGCGTGGATATTTAACAATTGTTGCTTGTTTTAAACTGGGGTTGTGGTTTGTTTAGAGGGATACTCCTTCTGTTGTAGCACTGGCCCAGACCACACAATTAACACTGTAACCGGTGTCGAAATCGAGCAGCTATTTCAGACCAGCACAACGAGCGTACGATCACGACCTGAGCAGTTAACGCACACAGACGTACGTTCACAGAAAGACGAGAAAAGGGGTTGGATATCCTCAAGATTTGTCCATTCGATCTGCGCATTCAACGAGGAAAATTCTATTTCAAACTAAAGCGTGACAAGGGACAGAGCCTTTTATAGAGATGCATGGTCGCATCTGAAAAAATATTTAAAACTTAAGCATGACATACTAGCGGGCAGCCAGACAGCGCTTCTTAACGAGATACATCGGCGCTTCTAAACTTGAAGAGTTTGAATGCAAAACACGATAAACGCCATTTTAAATATTACAAAGCCATCACTACAAAAAATGTTGTATTTCGACACACGACCACCTCCTAAAATCACGTTTTACATAATATGATACCGGCGTCATTGTTTTTTTTTACATTTTAATCAAAATAAGCTTTTTTTATCGAAGTCGAGATTAAATATATTCTTCGATTAATTGTTTAACGACTACATTTAAACAAATTGGATTTATCACGTTTTGTATTCGAACTCTTCAATTGTTATTTCAACTATAGAAATGTATAAGCCTCTCATAGATTGGTCAATGCTTGTCTTCCTTTGTCTCTTTAAGAGTCACGTGGCTTAAAAGTAAGAACCAATCACAGCTCACTTCGAGGTCACATGCTCTTAAGATGTAAACATGCACTAGGCGCCATTTTTTAGTGATTTGCATATTTGCAACGGGTGTGAATAACAGGTTTGCTGTGAGAGAGATATTTAACAAAGAGAAACCACACAAGAAATTGGAAATATGTCTGGTCTGGAGTTTTGACCACCCAGAATTCGATTTTTCCACTTGAAAATAAAAGTAACTGTTCTACAGATACGACCTTCCCACCTGTGATTATGACCCACTCAGAGGCTTTCAAATTTAATGGTTGTCCAGATACGGAACACCTAGGAAGTATTTTTTTCATATTCATAGATAATGCTGATAATTATATTCAGGTAGATAACTGTGGATGGGGGGGGGGGGGCTTGCCACGAAATAACCAAAATATCTGTATATATTCCAGAAGATGGGAAGGGAACGGAGTCAGTTGGCCTTCTGAGCATCTCACGGTCAGTTCAGTTTTGTGTGCTTCTAAGAGAAAGTTGGCACTGGGGTTCTTAGTCAATTGATCGTGTTCGGTTGGACTTGTGTTTTGGGCTAAGATTTTGCAAGTCTGTTATCCAGTAGGAGAAAACGAGTATTATTGTAACCTCTAAAAGAATAAAACTTTGTTACTTATTTTAAACTAAAGTTGTAATTTTCTTTAGACGGGGATTTCTTCTGCTGCAGCACCGACTGAGACCACACATTAACACTGCGACCGGTGTCAGAATCAAGTAACGATTTTGGACCAGCACAACGAGCGGACAATCACGGCCTGTGCAGTGAACGCATACAGACGCACGTTCACAAGGACTCGCATGTCTTTTTCCCCCATTTCCATTACTACGATCTACTGTTGGTTGCCTGCATTGCGATAAATACTACCGGAAGGCAGTCCTAGACAAAACGTTTCTTCTAAGACCGAAAGAGTCACCAATGCACAGATGTTAACAGAACACCCTTAACATAAAATAAGTTCACGCGAATGCATGTATTCGTAAACCATCATTCAATATATTCACTTTTTACTATTTGTATATCATTCTTTATTACTTATCTAAGTAAAATTGTTCAACTGATATACACAGTTGAACAATTTTACTTAGATAAGTAATAAAGAATGATATACAGGGTGATTCATAAGTCACTTAGCTATTCATTTTTTAAATTCTAAAGTTAAAAAATACGGTAATACAAAACAGAAAGTTTATTCAACAAATTCATTTATGGGAGTTTTAAATTGCAGCAA
Source organism: Sepiola atlantica (assembly GCA_963556195.1). NCBI lineage: Eukaryota > Metazoa > Mollusca > Cephalopoda > Sepiida > Sepiolidae > Sepiola > Sepiola atlantica. The sequence continues at coordinate 41,222,301 of OY744551.1, read as the reverse complement.
ATTTTCAAAATTTCCACTTTCGTTCTGCATGCATAGCTCCATTCTTTTTTGCAAGGAATTTACGACTCTTTGTAGCATATTTGATTGATTACGAAATAAATATATATAGAAACAAATATATAAACGAACAAATTTAAAATAACAAATAGCAGTAATTAGAGAGTAAGATAACAATTATCAAAAGTTCATAGGATGTTTGTGCTTCATATGGTAATCATTTTAAATAGCTAAGTGAAGTGACTTATGAATCACCCTGTACAACAGTTGTTGTTTCTTTTCTTCAAAAGCTGTCGCTCCGTTTCAACCTATCTTCGAGTATAATTTTTGTTTTTCTTTCCTGCGAGAATTGAACTTTCTTTCGAAGGATAGAAATCCCCACACCATTTTAAGTGTGACAGACTGACGAAAATGATATTTGAAAGTTTAGTATGACGGACCAACGAACATGCTTTTTCAAACTGAAGGTTGACGGATCGATAGACTAACGAGCAGACAGACAGAGCCTTTTATATTAATAAATGTTCAAATAACTTATCAAGTGACCGTTGACCTCCTAGCTAGGAGCAAAATGTAGTATCTGTTCTGATATTACATCTCACATTTTCTTTCCTCGGTCACTGAGTCAATCTTAATTTGTGTCCCCATCCGGAGTGACTCTTTTCGGGGAGCTGGAGTTTCCCTACATTAAAAGCCGACTTTGTATCTAACTCTGCCCTTGGGGTAGTAAGTAAATAGGGACTCATTTATTACCAACTATCTAACATTTTCACCCTCTCTCACTGTATGTTGTTTTCTCCCCCCACACTTATTCTATACTGTATTTATCACTCTCGCTTCTGCCACTCTCTCTCTCTCTCTCTCTCTCTCTCTCTCTCTCTCTCTCTCGATATATATGCATTAAGAGTCGAAAATAATACAGTTACTAAGTTTCTGTATCACTTTCACCCTCATTTTTATTCTATATATCTCGCATTCTCACTTCTCTCTCTCTTCCTTTCTCCCTCTCTTTCTTTCGCAATTTATCTCTCTCTCCCTCTCTTTCTTTCGCAATTTCTCTCTCTCTCTTTCTTTCGCAATTTCTCTCTCTCTCTCTTTCTTTCGCAATTTATCTCTCTCTCCCTCTCTTTCTTTCGCAATTTCTCTTTCTTTCTTTCGCAATTTCTCTCTCTCTCTTTCTTTCGCAATTTCTCTCTCTCTTTCTTTCGCAATTTATCTCTCTCCCTCTCTTTCTTTCGCAATTTCTCCCTCTTTCTTTCGCAATTTCTCTCTCTCTCTCTTTCTTTCGCAATTTCTCTCTCTTTCTTTCGCAATTTCTCTCTCTCTCTTTCTTTCGCAATTTCTCTTTATCTCTCTCTTTCTCTCCATCCCTTGCAATTTCTCTGTCTCTTTTTTCTCCATCTACCTCTCTTTCTCTCCCTCTCTTTCTCTCGTAATTTCTCTCTCTCTCTCTCTCAATCTCTCTCCCTCTCTTTCTCTCACAATTTTTCTCCCTCTTTTTCTGTCGCAATTTCTCTCTGTCTCTCTATTTCTTTTTATTAAGAACAAGGGTAATAAAGAAAACACAGAATAAAAAGATTGGAATAGTCCATTATAAACTAAAGAGTATATCACCATAGTATTAATACAATATAATTCATAGCTTGAGTAAAAGAAAAGACATCAGTTGGCGTGACACATCAAGCATACAGGTGGTCATGCAATCAACCAACTAGTTGTTGTCAGTTAAATCATTACATTAATAGTATAGTCTACGTCGTTGGTAGGCATCAACTAATCCCCACGAAGATTCCAGCTATGCAGAAGATGATAACAACATAGCAGACACGACACAATCTACACGTGGGGATTCCGATTAAAGCCACTTGACACGTCACAGAAGGATTACACAACTAAAATATAACAAATTATTTCATTTAAATACACTAGTACAAACTATATTGAATAACACTTACAAGTTTCGTTATAAGCATACAGACACGAAAGCTCTGTTATAATAACAAAAGAACTACAAGTCAAAAGAAAAGAACACATCTCTATAAAGCCACCATTGGCCCAATGCATTGAGTATTGTTGTCGCGTCTGGGCTGGTGCACCAACCACTAGACGATCCCTCTTAGACAGGTTCCAAATAAAGCTTAAAATCTAATAGGTCGCACAACATCTACTACACTCCAGTCTCTGTCTCATCGTCGCAAGTACTTTAATGGAATGTGCTCCGATGAACTTGATGATGCACTGGTTGCCTCTCGACATAAATACACCTAAAAATCAGCAAAATCCCACCCCTTAACTGTCGAGATACAAATATGCTGGAAGGCTTTCTACTCTAATAGCTTCTGTCCTCGAACTGCTAGCCTTTGGAATTCCCTCTCTGCTCCCTGTTTCCCTGACCGTATCAACATGCAGAAGTTTAAATGTAATGTCAACAAACATCTCGCTGCACAACTCCCCACTTAGGATGCTCCTGTAGTTATGGCCCATAATTCACAGGAAGCCCTTACGTCTCAGTGGTAATTGACTTGTTTGGGGTGAAAGAAATTTTAAAAAGACAAGAAATAAAATAGTTGAATAATTAGATAGATAGCGAGAAGGTAAAGCGTGGGAGTGTGGACTTTCTAGGAGTGAACAGACCATACTAGATAGATAGATAGATAGATAGATAGATAGATAGATAGATAGAGGAACCAACAGACATAGATAGATAGATAGATAGATAGATAGATAGATAGATAGATAGATAGATAGATAGATAGATAGATAGATAGATAGAGGAACCAACAGAGATAGATAGATAGATAGATAGATAGATAGATAGATAGATATATAGATAGATAGATATATAGATAGAGGAACCAACAGAGATAGATAGATAGATAGATAGATAGATAGATAGAGGAACCAACAGAGATAGATAGATAGATAGAGGAACCAACAGAGATAGATAGATAGATAGATAGATAGATAGATAGATAGATAGATAGATAGATAGATAGAGGAACCAACAGAGATAGATAGATAAATAGATAGATAGAGGAACCAACAGAGATAGATAGATAGATAGATAGGTAGATAGATAGATAGATAGATAGATAGATAGATAGATAGATAGATAGATAGATAGAGGAACCAACAGAGATAGATAGATAGATAGATAGATAGATAGATAGATAGATAGATAGAGGAACCAACAGAGATAGATAGATAGATAGATAGATAGATCCTGTTAGGGGCCGAAATAAAGACACAGAAACACGGGGTTACAGGAATAAAGATATATTATTGAAGAAAAAGAATATAGATACAAGAAGTGGTATTCTGGACTGCCAGTATAGAACTGGGGTGGAAAAAGTCTTTGAGTTGGAATACTTCTCGCATTTTATTATGGATGAACGAGTCCATTTGTTCTTCGTACAGGTACGGCACCATGATAGATAGATAGATAGATAGATAGATAGATAGATAGATAGATAGATAGATAGATAGATAGATAGATGTGGGGAGAAACAAACAGACGGATAGACAGGGAGAGAAACTTTGAAAGAAAAAGAATAGCGAAATGTTCGGAAAAATAGATGGGTGACGTGAAAGAAAGAAAGAAAGAAAGAAAGAAAGAAAGAAAAAAGAAAGAGAAAAATAGTCAAAGAGATTAAAAAAAAGAAAAAAAGAAAGAAAAAAAGAAAGAAAAGGAAAAGTTAAAGAACTAGATGGATAGGGGATTTGAAGACAGAAAGAAAAAGAGGTGTAAGGAAAAAAAGAAAGAGAGAACAAAATAAGAAAGGAAAAGAAAAGAGAATAATCAAGAGTTTAACAGTGGAACGCAAAGGAAAGAAAGAAGAAAAAAATTAAAAGGGAAGGGAGTAAGAAAAGAAAAAAAAGAAGGAGAGAACAAAAAAAGAAAGGAAAAGAAGAATCAGCGAGAGAGAGAGAGAGAGTCAAGGGAAACGCGAAAGAAAGGACAAGGAAAAGAAGTAACAAAGAAAGAAAGATAAAGGGAAAGAAAACAGAAAAAAAGACAGTTAAATAACCAGAGACACGAAGGAAATTAGAATAAAAGAAAAAAAAGGAAAAGAAAAGAACAAATAAGAAGAAAATGTTAAAGAAAGATAGAGAAAGGGAAAGAAAACAGAAAAAAAGAGAGAGTTAATTAGAAAAAAAAAGAAAGAAAGAAAAAAGAAAAAAAGAAAAAGGAAAAAATTAAATAAAGATAGAGATTGAAAAAAAAAAGACGAAAAACGCGCGACCCTCAAAGATGAGCCATCCGTAAACTTTCAGAAATAAAAACTGGAAATAGGGATATTCCCCCCTCCCCCCCCCCGCTCTCCCAGAAGAGTAATTCAAAAAGAACACCCAGAAAAGTTGAGGATGTTTGCAACAGAGTTAAAAATGTTCTTTTTTATTATCTATTTCAGAGTTTGTATTTTTACTCACCCTTTTTTTTTTTTTGACGGGGGCCCGTAACATCAGAAAACAAGTTTATTTTTTGCTCTGTTTTTTTTTCTTCCCTCCACTTAGCAAAACCTGAAGATCCTAAGAATGCGAGGCGGTATTCAAGGTTTGGAGTCGGGGGTCTGCTTGCGAGGCTGTTAATGTTCGATGGCGGAGTTTGTAAGTGCTCGCATATTTTTTTTTATAAACCTCAGACTCCACACTGCAAATTGCAAGCAGTTCATCATTTCTCCTTGTCGCCCGTCATCGCACTTAACATTATCTACGTAAGGAAAATACTTGTTTACTAGTATGAAAACAGTCTGGTACGAGTTTAGGCAACCACCTAACGTATTTATTCAAAGCTCGTAACAGGCTGTGGACAGATGAGAGATATACACCTAATTTCAAAACACTCATAGTCCTCCTTTTCGTTTTGTGTGAGCATTGCCAAATACAAAATGATTTATAGAGCGATACATGAATATATACCGGGCGTTGCAGCAAAATCCGACACTTGACAAAAAGAAAACGAAACAGGCAATAAAAACAAAAGTTGTATATGCAGAGGCCCGACAGCTTATTTAGCAACAGTTAATGTTACATTAGGGCCTGTGGACGAGTGATTATAGCACTTGTCTTTGGGCTGGACGACCCGGGTTCGCGGCATGCGAATTTTCGGGTCTGAAAACTCCCTCCGTCCACCCAGCAGTAAATGGGTACCTGACTAAAACTCAGGGAAAGTTCAAAGCAGCGGAAGGAGAGGGATGGGCTCCGCCTTCCATATGCTGTGCCCTAGACACGGTGATTCTTAACAAATCACCGCCGCTACGGCCATGGGCAGTGTGCGATGTCGGCAACGAGACTCGTGCGCGTCCAGGCTATGCGACCTTTACCTTTACCTTAATATTACATACTACATTGTTTTTCAATGTAACAGCCACCGGCGGAGACGACCATCTGAAGGCGGGCGCGAAATGAGTCACATGCTTTAGTGATCATTTACATTGCTGTCAACCTGTGGAGGGCGTTGTACGAAATCCCCCTCTTGATTAAGCTCGTATTCAAATCTCATTCGTTGACATCTATGACACAGCTGCTATTTATTTACTTTTTTTTTTTTTGTAGCTCTTCAAAGTGCATTTTTTTTTAATGGAAATCGTATCAGACAAGAGATGAAGCCACTTGATGTAAGGAGCTAAAAAATAAAAACTACTTAAACGTGAAAAAAAAAACTAGCCAATGATAAGGGTTATATGGATAGATTCTGACCCATAAAACAGCAATTTTCCCCCTTTGTCAGAAACATCGCTAATTGAATGTGAGGACTAAATGACAATACAAGGGAAGCGAGAGTTACGAGACTGCCGAAAGAAAACCCAAGATCCACTTTCTACTCTCCTTAAAGTTAAATGAGAACGCAAACCCCCACGATAATGCTGCACGCCTAAACCTGCGCTAACCATAACCCTTCCGGAACGTGGCATTGCTTTCTAAAAAATCATAAACTTAATGTTAGTTTATAACATTTTTCCTTTTAACATTTACTTTATCTATCCTCATATTTAAAGAATATTTCGAGATCAGCTGCCTTATCAAGGCCAAGAGCCACTCAAGGATAAGGATTAATAAGACGGAATTGATTACCACCAGAAAGATGAGAAACACTATGGGAGTTCTAGCATTGATCAATGGTATTAACTCCTTATGAGGGGGTCCATGAAAAGAATTTGTTGACATTGCATGTGAAGATGACCAAATTGTAGTCAGCAGGGAAGCCGATTGCTATGGAACGTTCAAACTCCTCGGCCTAACATTCATAGATAACATGAATCGGAACAAATATGTAGAAGACATTGCCAGGACTGCTGCAAACAAAGTGGGCTCCCTCTACCGTGCTAGAAAAATTCTCACACCTAACATTATCCTATATCTCTACAAAGCCACCATCCACCCATGCACTGAGTATTGTTGTCATATCTGGGCTGGTGCACCATCTACCAGTCTCTCCCTCTGAGAAAAGGTCCAACAAAGAGTCTAATAGCTCCCTCACTATCCACTAAGCTCCAGCCCCTGTCCCATCACTGCAATGTTGTATCCTTGTGCTGGTTTTACAAGTACTTCCATGGAATGTGCTCCGATGAACTTGCTGTTCAATTTCCCCTATCGACGTTAATACACTCGACCAACCCAACAATCAGCTATATCCCATCCATTCACTGTGGAGGTCCCCAGATGCCGGAGAGCCTTCTACTCCAATAGCTTCTTTCCTCGAGCTGCCGGCCTTCGGAACATCCTCCGTTTTTCCATGTTTCCCCGACTGTACCGACATGCAGAAATTTAAAACTAATGTGAATAAGCATCTCGTTGCACAGCCCCCAATTTAGGATGAACCCCTAAACTTTTACCCTAATTCTCAGTAGCCCCTTACGTCTACAGTGGCAACTTGCCTTGTTTGGGGTGAACTAAGTTAGAAAAAAAAGAAGTCTTGCGATAATGTGTTCCACAGACGGGAAGCCCTTGTCCCATTGAAATTCAGCCTGACCCTAGGCACGTGAAGGGAGAAAGGAAATACTCCTTCCGTTGTGGTAGAAAGACGAACTCTTGTTATGAATGTCTGATAAGGAGGAACAAAAGACTGGAGCTCAGTCGAGCACATTCCATGGAAATAGCGATAGAGTAGAGAGAGACTAACAACGTCACTTCTGTGAGAAACGGTTGTAGGGGAAACAGAGAGAGAGAGAGATCACCCGCGAGATTTGCTTACTCTGTACTAGACCGGTCCATTTGGAATGATGGTTAGAGTGTTTGCTAATGGACCGTGAAACCTGGGTTCAATCCTCGGCCAAGTCATACTAAAGACTCATAAATGGATGTCTTCTTGCTAAACACTCAGCAGTATCAAGTGAGGATCAAGGGTAAGTGGAGTAATCCTGGGAATGGAGTGGCGCCCTCCCCTACATCTCAGTGTAGTAGCTAATAAAAAGGGAGCCTTTGGGTCGCCCTCGACTACGGTCGACCACTTCACTTCCTTTATACCAGCATTTCCCAAGCTTTTTCACCTGGCGTTACATTGAAAATTAATTACATTTTTCAGGGAACCCCTGCGCAAAAACACAATTATATACCATTTTCTTTCTCATTTCATTTTCGTCGTAGTTTACATTTTTAACCCGTTACTCTAGCAATTTCTAGCATTCATAATGTTTGGTTCACCGGTTGGTTTCTTACGAGCCGAAGATACGTCCTTGGCATCCATCATGCAAATAAGAACTGCCTCCTCGGTAAGCAGATTTTTTTTTTTCGGATTGTTGCTGTTTGGTTAGGCCCTAGGACGTGCATGCTCCCAGGCATTATTTTTTCTTCTTTTTCTTCTTAGAAAGAGAGAGAGAGAGAGAGAGAGAGAGAGAGAGAGAGAGAGAGAGAGAGGGGGGAGGGCGACTTGTTTATCGCTTATCACCTGATGCATTATTACCGGGAAAATGCTAATGTACCAAAACAGAATCCTCTCTCGGGGGAGCTGGTTTACCTCCACCTTCCAGCCTTATACCACATCTTGCTGCTTTATGAAGCAAGTAAATCCAAGAGAGACTGCCTCCTCGGTAAGCAGATATTTTTTTTTTGAATTGTTGTGGTTTGGTTACGTCCTATGACGTGCATGCTCCCAGGCATTATTTTTTCTTCTTTTTCTTCTTCTTAGAGAGAGAGAGAAAGAGAGAGAGAGAGAGAGAGAGAGAGAGAGAGAGGAGGGCGACTTGTTTATTGCTTATCACCTGATGCATTATTACCGTGAAAATGCTAATGTACCAAAACAGGATCCCCTCTCGGGGGAGCTGGATTACCTCCACCTTCCAGCCTTATACCACATCTGGCTGCTCTATGAAGCAAGTAAATCAAAGAGAGACTGCCTCCTCGGTAAGCAGATATTTCTTTTTTCGAATTGTTGTGGTTTGGTTAGGTCCTATGACGTGCATGCTCCCAGGCAATATTTTTTCTTCTTTTTCTTCTTCTTAGAAAGAGAGAGAGAGAGAGAGAGAGAGAGAGAGAGAGAGAGAGAGAGAGAGAGGGGAGGGCGACTTGTTTATTGCTTATCACCTGATGCATTATTACCGGGAAAATGCTAATGTACCAAAACAGGATCCCCTCTCGGGGGAGCTGGATTACCTCCACCTTCCAGCCTTATACCACATCTTGCTGCTCTATGAAGCAAGTAAATCAAAGAGAGACTGCCTCCTCGGTAAGCAGATATTTCTTTTTTCGAATTGTTGTAGTTTGGTTAGGTCCTATGACGTGCATGCTCCCAGGCATTATTTTTTCTTCTTTTTCTTCTTAGAGAAAGAGAGAAAGAGAGAGAGAGAGAGAGAGGGGAGGGCGACTTGTTTATTGCTTATCACCTGATGCATTATTACCGGGAAAATGCTAATGTACCAAAACAGAATCCCCTCTCGGGGGAGCTGGATTACCTCCACCTTCCAGCCTTATACCACATCTTGCTGCTCTATGAAGCAAGTAAATCAAAGAGAGACTGCCTCCTCGGTAAGCAGATATTTCTTTTTTCGAATTGTTGTGGTTTGGTTAGGTCCTATGACGTGCATGCTCCCAGGCATTATTTTTTCTTCTTTTTCTTCTTCTTCTTAGAAAGAGAGAGAGAGAGAGAGAGAGAGAGAGAGAGAGAGAGAGAGAGAGGGGAGAACGACTTGTTTATTGCTTATCACCTGATGCATTATTACCGGGAAAATGCTAATGTACCAAAACAGGATCCCCTCTTGGGGGAGCTGGATTACCTCCACCTTCCAGCCTTATACCACATCTTGCTGCTCTATGAAGCAAGTAAATCAAAGAGAGACTGCCTCCTCGGTAAGCAGATATTTCTTTTTTCGAATTGTTGTGGTTTGGTTAGGTCCTATGACGTGCATGCTCCCAGGCATTATTTTTTCTTCTTTTTCTTCTTCTTAGAGAGAGAGAGAAAGAGAGAGAGAGAGAGAGAGAGAGAGAGGGGGAGGGCGACTTGTTTATTGCTTATCGCCTGATGCATTCTTACCGGGAAAATGCTAATGTACCAAAACAGGATCCCCTCTCGGGGGAGCTGGATTACCTCCACCTTCCAGCCTTATACCAAATCTTGCTGCTCTATGAAGCAAGTAAATCAAAGAGAGACTGCCTCCTCGGTAAGCAGATATTTCTTTTTTCGAATTGTTGTGGTTTGGTTAGGTCCTATGACGTGCATGCTCCCAGGCATTATTTTTTCTTCTTTTTCTTCTTCTTAGAGAGAGAGAGAAAGAGAGAGAGAGAGAGAGAGAGAGAGAGAGAGGAGGGCGACTTGTTTATTGCTTATCACCTGATGCATTATTACCGGGAAAATGCTAATGTACCAAAACAGAATCCCCTCTCGGGGGAGCTGGATTACCTCCACCTTCCAGCCTTATACCACATCTTGCTGCTCTATGAAGCAAGTAAATCAAAGAGAGACTGCCTCCTCGGTAAGCAGATATTTCTTTTTTCGAATTGTTGCTGTTTGGTTAGGTCCTAGGATGTGCATGCTCCCAGGCATTATTTTTTCTTCTTTTCTTTCTTAGAAAGAGAGAGAGAGAGAGACAGAGAGAGACAGAGGAGGGCGACTTGTTTATCGCTTATCACCTGATGCATTATTACCGGGAAAATGCTAATGTACTAAAACAGAATCCCCTCTCGGGGGAGCTGGATTACCTCCACCTTCCAGCCTTATACCACATGTTGCTGCTCTATGAAGCAAGTAAATTCAAGAGAGACTGCCTCCTCGGTAAGCAGATATTTCTGTTTTCGAATTGTTGTGGTTTGGTTAGGTCCTATGACGTGCATGCTCCCAGGCATTATTTTTTCTTCTTTTTCTTCTTCTTAGAGAGAGAGAGAAAGAGAGAGAGAAAGAGAGAGAGAGAGAGAGAGGAGGGCGACTTGTTTATTGCTTATCGCCTGATGCATTCTTACCGGGAAAATGTCAATGAACCCAAACAGAATACCCTCTCGGGGGAGCTGGTTTACCTCCACCTTCCAGCCTTATACCACATCTTGCTGCTCTATGAAGCAAGTAAATCTAACCCCTTAATTTTTTTTTCACTTCTTTCGCCCACTTCACCCGTCAAATAAGTTGTCTCTAATTGGCTGTCTTACAAATTGAATTATACAACTTCAAATTCCACTTATCTCGAAGTCTTGTAGGCTATGAGCGCACCATGGGTGTTCTAGCCACTAGATTTCCAGTAATCTTTCCACTCATGTTTTAATTAACGCAACTGTTGCAGACTCGTTCCCGCGTGAAAGGCACATCACGTTATCAAATTGCAAACCTAATTTTTAGGCCAAGAAAATACAGAAGTTTTAAAGTTTCTCTCAATTAAGTTTTGAAATTTAGAAATAAGGAACTTGTCAGTTAGCAGGAAAGAAAACAAGTATTACTGGCAAAATATAGATATAGGTAAGTGTACAATACTTATATAGATATAAGATAAGTGAGTGTACAAAACGTATATAGATATAAGTAAGTGTACAAACTTATATACATATAAGTGTACAAACTTATATAGATGTAAGTGTATAAAACTTATATAGATATAAGTAAGTGTATAAAACTTATCTAAATATAAGTAAGTGTACACAACTTATATAGATATAAGTAAGTGTACACAACTTATATAGATATAAGTAAGTGTACAAAACTTATATAGATATAAGTAAGTGTACAAACTTATATACATATAAGTGTACAAATTTATATACATATAAGTGTACAGAACTTATATAGATGTAAGTGTATAAAACTTATATAGATATAAGTGTATAAAACTTATCTAAATATATGTAAGTGTACACAACTTATATAGATATAAGTAAGTGTACAAAACTTATATAGATATAAGTGTATAAAACTTATCTAAATATATGTAAGTGTACACAACTTATATAGATATAAGTAAGTGTACAGAACTTATATAGATGTAAGTGTATAAAACTTATATAGATATAAGTGTATAAAACTTATCTAAATATATGTAAGTGTACACAACTTATATAGATATAAGTAAGTGTACAAAACTTATATAGATATAAGTAAGTGTACAAAACTTATATAGATATAAGTGTACAAAACTTATATAGATATAAGTGTATAAAACTTATCTAAATATAAGTAAGTGTACAAAACTTATCTAGATATAAGTAAGTGTACAAAAGTAATATAGATATAAGTAAGTGTATAAAACTTATCTAGATATAAGTAAGTGTACAAAACTTATCTAGATATAAGTAAGTGTACACAACTTATATAGATATAAGTAAGTGTACAAAACTTAAATAGATATAAGTAAGTGTACAAAACTTATCTAGATATAAGTAAGTGTACAAAAGTAATATAGATATAAGTAAGTGTATAAAACTTATCTAGATATAAGTAAGTGTACAAAACTTATCTAGATATAAGTAAGTGTACACAACTTATATAGATATAAGTAAGTGTACAAAACTTAAATAGATATAAGTAAGTGTACAAAACTTATCTAGATATAAGTAAGTGTACAAAAGTAATATAGATATAAGTAAGTGTATAAAACTTATCTAGATATAAGTAAGTGTATAAAACTTATATAGATATAAGTAAGTGTACAAAACTTATATAGATATAAGTAAGTGTACAAAACTTATATACATGTAAGTGTATGAAACGTATATAGATATAAGTGTATAAAACTTATATAGATATAAGTGTATGAAACTTATCAAGATATAAGTAAGTGTATAAAACTTATATAGATATAAGTGTATAAAACTTATATAGATATAAGTAAGTGTACAAAACTTATATAGATATAAGTAAGTGTACAAAACTTATATACATGTAAGTGTATGAAACGTATATAGATATAAGTGTATAAAACTTATATAGATATAAGTGTATGAAACTTATCAAGATATAAGTAAGTGTATAAAACTTATATAGATATAAGTGTATAAAACTTATATAGATATAAGTAAGTGTATAAAACCTATATAGATATTTGTGTATAAAACCTATATATATATAAGTGTATAAAACTTATATATATATAAGTGTATAAAATTTATATAGATACAAGTAAGCGTATAAAACTTATATAGATATAAGTAAGTGTATAAAACTTATATAGATATAAGTAAGTGTATAAAACTGATGTAGATATAAGTAAGTGTATAAAACTTATATAGATATAAGTAAGTGTACAAAACTTATATAGATATAAGTGTATAAAACTTATATAAATATAAGTGTATGAAACGTATCAAGATATAAGTAAGTGTATAAAACTTATCAAGATATAAGTAAGTGTATAAAACTTATATAGATATAAGTGTATAAAACGTATATAGATATTAGTGTATAAAACTTATATATATTTATATAAGTGCATAAACCTTATATAGATATAATTAAGTGTAAAAAACTTAGATATAAGTAAGCGTATAAAACTTATCAAGATATAAGTAAGTGTATAAAACTTATATAGATGTAAGTAAGATTTTAAAACTTATATAGATGTAAGTAAGTGTATAAAGCTTAAATAGATATAAGAAAAGTAAGTTTATAAAACAGAAAGAGAGAGATAAAGAAACTAGTATATACCCACTCTTTTAGCAGTGTTGTCATAGTACCTGGGTATGTCAATTACCATCTTTACCTCGCCTCTACTGCTTTATAGCTAGTACGAGGTAAAATATTTGTGAAATTTCATGGAAAAGAGTATGCTACTTAGTATTTGCATGAGAGAGTAAGTAACTACGATGAATTTATTTAAGTATTGTTTTTATTGGCATCAAAACATTAGAGAGTATGTATCATTTGGATTATTCGGACAACTGTTTTAATATTGAGTGTTATTATCACAACTCTGATGATGGAATATTATTCCGAAATTAATATGATCAAAGTAAAATAAAATAAATCAATCTTGCATTGATAAAGGCTTCTATTTTCAATTTCAACATATATATATATATATATATATATATATATATATATATATATATTTATATATATAATAATTTTTATTCCTATATAATTTTATTGCTAGCTACTATATCGCAGAATGGTTCTTGGGTGTAGTGTTTGCATAGTATTATTATTATTATTATTATTATTATTATTATTATTGTTATAATTAATTTTATTTGATATGCAAATTACCATATCACACTGTTGTCTTAAGGGTAATTTATTATTAGTATTATTATTATGATTAGTAGTAGTAGTAGTAGTTGTAGTAGTAGTAGTAGCTATTTATTTATGTATATATTAGTGAAATTTTAAACTGAATTATTTCTACACTTGACTGTAGGGGAAACGATCGTTTGATCAGTACCATTGGAGAGCCATGAATATTATAACTGTCCTGTTTTTAAATCTCCGATACAGTTACATGGTAACCAACTGATGATCCCGTTTTAATATATCACGCTTACGTTAGGGTCCCCTGTTTTTGTTTCACTGTTATATACGTTGAATCCCCCATTCTTTTTTTTAATGGATTTTTCAACGGTGCGTCGACTTGTGCAAGTGCTAAGTCTGCAATATCTTGGATTTAGTTAGTTTCTCTTGGAATTAAAACTGCACTTTCCTTTTTTCCTTTTTTCTTTTCTTTTGTTTAAAATGACACAAAGCTTCTTTAGACTATATATATATATATATATATATATATATATATATATATATATATATATATATATAATTACAATGTAAAATGAAGTAATAAAATAAGGTGTCAATCAAATTTTATTAGAATTCAAAGTTCAAGCAAAGTATCCTTAAGTCCTTAGCGGATTTCCTTAAGTCCTTAGCGGATTTAACGGGTTTTCTAATTAAACAACGAACTTTGATTTGACTTGGGTTGCACTTTTCGGGATTTTGGAACTTTGATTGGACTTTCTATATTATTTGATTTATTTATCATTAACATTGAATATTGACACATTTCGGGACTGGATAACTTTGTCGGCACCTTCAATTACACGTATTTGGACTGCTGTTTGCAACTTGGAGTAATTGTCTTTCCTGATTATGCTTCTCAATATGTATGACTTGGATGGACTATTTGGATTCAACAAAAAGTATGCTTTTGGGTTGATATGTTTTGATGTTATGTATTTTTGTGTATTTGTGTATATAATTTTATATATTTTCAAAGCGTAATTTTATTACCTGTAGTAGTATAACTGCGGTAATGGTCCTCTGAAGAGAAGAATTATCTTTGAAAACTCATGAGCTAAGGACTTAAGGATACTTTGCTTGAACTTTGAATTCTAATAAAATTTGATTGACACCTTATTTTATTACTTCATTTTATATTGTAATATTAATGCTCTATCCAGTATATTGAGCTTCAGTTTTTATCCGGATGTTTCACTAATTATAAGATATTAGTTGACGCTTATATCTTTTGTTGGATTACTTATATATATATATATATATATATATATATATATATATATATATATATATATAAAGAACTGCCTGGTAAACAGTCGCCGATTCAGCTGTTTACAGTTAAAGTTTCTATATATTTACTAACTAATTGGCGATGGCCTGATGGATAAGATCCTCGACTACGAATCAAAGGCGATTTGTGATCGGGGTTCGCGCCTACCGACCGTCGAGAATTAGTTCCTAGACTGAAGATTGCGTTAGGATGAAACATCGATGTTTCTAGATATTTTAAAAATAATTAATATTTATTTATAAAAAAAAATGTTATTGTATATATATATATATATATATATATATATATATACATATATATAAAGAAGTAAGGCTATCAACATTTGTAAAAACTTTTTTCAACAATTGTTTGTTATCTTATTATTTTATCATGTTATCATGTTATGATTTTATGATTTTATAACGCGTTTCGAGCTTCGTGCGACTCTCTTCAGATATATTTTCTATTTGAAAAAATGTTGTTTTGTTTCAAATGGAAAATATATCTGAACTTTTTCAAGTGGAAAATATATCATTAAAGTATTAATAACTTGGGAACTAACTCATGACGTAATGTCCGCATAATTAGGTTAGCACAACAGTTCGCATAAGATCACCGAAGTTAAGTAAATTATAAGTGTAATTATAATTCCATGAAAAATGCCAGTATACTGAAATCATACGCTCTTAATAGGGTTAAGATGAAAATTCATATACACTAAATGTATAAAAGTAAGGAAATTCCCAAATTTTTACACTTTTATTGTCATTAAGGGTATGCGAGCACAACAGGGCTATGTATTTTACTGGTAGGAATTTTTCTTTTGCGCACCTCGCACACTTCATCCACTCATGCATAGAGAGGTATACTGTAGTGATGTGATAATGAAATGGTTTGGTTGATATGTAGTCATACTCTTTATTAATGACAATAAAAGTGTAAAAATTTGTGAATTTCCTTGCTTTTGTACATTTAGTGTATATGAATTTTCATCCTAACCCTATTAAGGGCGTGTGATTTCAGTATGCTGGCATTTTTCATGGAATGTCACTACTTTTGTAAAGGCTATGCCTAAAGAAAATGGTAATTTTAAAGGTTTTTTGGAATTTTCTGGAAAACTAAGGTATATGGTAAACTGAAATTAAAATGCCATCAACTAGACCCTAGAACCTCTATCTCTGCCCAAAATCAGCTGAATCCATCAAATAGTTGATGAGATACAGGGTGACACACACGTACGTATGTACACACGGATAACACAAAATCACTCCTGACCTTTCTGAATCTCTGGGTTGCCTTGACTAATGATGCTGAAATTCTACACACTTATAGAATCTATCAAATAAAAATTTGGTGCAAAGTTTTAACTAATTTCGTTTATTGGTTTTTGAGTTATGATTGATCAAAGAAATGAGATTTCCAGCATAAGCCATTCTTGTTGCTCCCGCGTTTCATCCCGGGGGGGGGGGGATCTTTAGCCTGAAGATTCCCCCCGGGGATGAAACACGGGAGCCTCTGTATAGCTTAATTGCCATAAATATATTTTCATAACTTTATATATATATATATATATATATATATATATATATATATATATATATATATATATATATATCAGGGAGGAGGCTTGGTTTTACTGTAAATATAAGAGAAAGATGAAATGACTCATTCGGGCTGGGTTAAGCCGGTTTCAAATTAGTTAACTGGGTCCCGCTTCAAGGCCGTCTATCCAGGCCGATCGACAATTGGGTCATCGGCATTTTTCAACCATTCTTGTTTCCAGCGACGAACACCGAAAGCGCGACCACCATGTCCACGTCTATCTTCACCGTGTCAATCCACATCTTCAGTCAGTCAGTCAGTCAGTCAGTCAGTCAGGTGCTGTCGAAATCCTGCCGATTTGATTTCTGGATTATAATTTTGATTTCTGGATTTTATAATCTTAACGAAATTCCACAGTATCGCGCAAGATGCAACTTTATATTTAAGTGGAAACACTTTTGATTGGGTCTAAATACAAACGATGCTTCTCTTTATTGATTTTACCGGAAATGCTGCGTGGAGCCACCTGCGTAAAGACAATTTTTCCAACACTTTTCCTTCGGACATCGAAAGGTGAACATCCGGTTCGCTATACGTCACTACACATACACCACATATCTCCTATAATGTTCTCGCTTGTCAATTGTTATGTGAATCCATTAATATTCGGCTGGCGACTAATAGATTCTTATACATACAATGCGAAGCGAGAACGTAGAATGAATAAGAAAGAGAGACATGGTTTGATGTTTACGCTTCCGAGACCTTCTTCTAAAGAGGGAGATACACGTCAGCTTTCGTTTATATACAGAAGAGAAATATACAAAGGGAGACAATTATACAATGTAAGTGAGGTAATTATGAAACACGTTGTTGTCTCCAAATGCAAGACACTACACCTCTCTCCACCTTAATTAAGTGTACGCGTGCGTGCGTATGATAAGTGGGGGGAGTACAGTCCATTATTGTCCATGGTGATTCTCTGATTTCAAGGGGGATCACAATTGTCTCAGTCAAGGAGGAAATCGTTTTTTCTTTTTCTTTGCAAGATACGTAATTGAAGACCAACTTACGTCGTCTGCAGGATGAGGGGGGGGGGAATCGACTTTCGACTCTTTTGAATCAATCTGTTTTTGATTCCTATTCTCTCTTCTTCAGGGGAGCTGTCAGAATTTGTCCGCGTGAAGAGTTGTCTTGGGTTGGACGTCGAAACTCTCTCCTTCTTTCTCTGTCTGCATGTGTCACTGCTTCTCTTCTTTTCCTTTTTTCTTCCTTTCTTCGTGCATTGCTGCCACGTGGGAATCAAAGGTGTTAGATTCCGGGGTTTTTTTTTAACTGTGCGCTACACCGATAAATCTGGTTGTTTACGTTATTCGTTGTTTTTTTTTTGTTTTTTCCTTTAAGGAGTTTTTATCCCAGTTACGTTGTTTTTTGGGGTTTTTTTTTTCCTTCAGTGTTCTTGGTTTATTTTGTTTCATTCGAAGTGTTGATAGCATTCCCTGCTAAATCAACTAGTCGTTGTTTGCACGTGGGCACTGTATAGAGACTATCTGTCCTTTCTGCCAAGGTACGTGGCACTTTTTGGGACTTTGCCAGCTCTCTTCTTATGTAGTAGAATTATGTCTGGGCTTGAATAACTTCTGTTCTTTGTCTCTGATACGGACTCTTTGAATGATTTTGGGCAATATCAGAGTTTGGCCGCATTTGTCTGTTTTCCTCTTTCGTTTCGGCCAGGGACCTGTTTCTTTCTTGCCTTTTCAGTATCTGAAGGTTTCCGTGCAAAACTTCACCGTTTTTGTTTTGGCACGGGCTCTTCGAAAAGTTCCGGAGCAACATCAAAGTTTGGTCAAAATTGTCTCTTTATTCATTCCGTGTGTTATGTTCTTTCGTTTCGTTCTTCGTATCGTTTAGTTTTCGTTTTGTTTTTTTAAACGTGAGTTGTTTAAAATTCTCGTGGCCTTGTAACGACTTTCATTCGAAGTGTTTTTTTTTTGTTTTTTTTTTAAACGTGAGTTGTTTAAAATTCTCGTGGCCTTGTAACGACTTTCATTCGAAGTGTTTTTTTTCTTTTTTTTTTTTTTTTTTTTTAAACGTGAGTTGTTTAAAATTCTCGTGGCCTTGTAACGACTTTCATTCGAAGTGTTTTTTTTCTTTTTTTTTTTTAAACGTGAGTTGTTTAAAATTCTCGTGGCCTTGTAACGACTTTCATTCGAAGTGTTTTTTCTCTTTTTTTTTTTTAAACGTGAGTTGTTTAAAATTCTCGTGGCCTTGTAACGACTTTCATTTGAAGTGTTTTTTTTTCTTATTTTTTTTAAACGTGAGTTGTTTAAAATTCTCGTGGCCTTGTAACGACTTTCATTCGAAGTGTTTTTTCTCTTTTTTTTTTTTTTAAACGTGAGTTGTTTAAAATTCTCGTGGCCTTGTAACGACTTTCATTCGAAGTGTTTTTTTTCTTTTTTTTTTTTTTTTTTTTTTTTTAAACGTGAGTTGTTTAAAATTCTCGTCGCCATTTATAATGTTCTCGCTTGTCAATTGTTATGTGAATCTATTAATATTCGACTGGCGACTAATAGATACTTATACATACAATGCGAAGCGAGAACGTAGAATGAATAAGAAAGAGAGACATGGTTTGATGTTTACGCTTCCGAGACCTTCTTCTAAAGAGGGAGATACACGTCAGCTTTCGTTTATATACAGAAGAGAAATATACAAAGGGAGACAATTATACAATGTAAGTGAGGTAATTATGAAACACGTTGTTGTCTCCAAATGCAAGACACTACATCTCCTAACTTAAAGTAACCGTTTTAGTTTAATAGAATATGCATTGTTTCTTTTACTGAAGATATAACACCAGGAGCAGTTGTATCAATTACTGTAATTTCTACAAATTGAATTCAGCAAACAGCTGAACCATTAACGATAGATTGCTTCTTCGTTCGGAGAAGCCAACATAAGAAGAACTACTTTTCCCGCGCGGCAAGTGAAACTAAAACAATAACAGATATAAAAATAAATAAATGATTTAATCAAAACAAAATGCAATCGCGAAATTGGCCTAATTAAGGCAACACCTAACGGTAACATACATCGCATCCGCACAATTAAATCATTTGAAAAGTAATATCCGACGAAAACGAATTCTCTTCGGTAATGAAAAGGAATCAGTCTTTTATGGAAATATCTTTTATTAAATAGATTTGTATTTTCAATTTAAAATTCTTCTGGTTTATTTGCTGTTGTTGTTTTGTTTTGTTTTTTTGTTTTTTTTCTTTAGGTTTTATTTGTCCGTGTATTTTTTTTTTTCTGTTTTTATTTTTTCGTTATTAAATTTCACTTCTGAAGATTTTTTCCGTCTTGGGGCGGGAAGCGTCTTCAATATTTCCACTGATTGTTTTTCTTCTGGGCTTCCATATCTGTTTGATTGTTTTATTTGTTGAACATTTCTTTTTCTAACTCTAATTTACTTTTATGAGAATATCAGAAAAGTGTGGTGAATTTATTTTGTTACAAGCATCCAACTTCTCTTAATAGAGCACTTAAGTTTTTTGGTTGTTGTTTGTGCGTTTGCCATGCTCCTTTGTCAGATAAGTGTCTGTCATGTTGTAGGAGTAGTGACTATAGGGTTGTCTATCTCTCTTTCTTCGTAACAGTATCCAATGTCTCTTAATGGTGTCCTTAAGTCTTTGGTTGGTGTTTGTGCGTGTGTCTGTTCACTTGTTTGCTATGCTCCTTTCTCAGATAAGTTTATGTTATGTTCTAGCAGTAGTGACTATAGTGTTGTCTATCTCTCTTTCTTCGCAGCAGCATCCAATGTCTATTAATGGAGTACTTAAGTCTGTTGGTTCCTGTTTATTGCTTTTCATGCTTCTTTGTTAGATACATTTATGTCGACTTGTAAGAGTAGTGACTGCAGAGTAGTATGTCTCTCTTTTTCTCTTTCTTCGTAGCAGCATCCACTCTCATTTAATGGAGTACTTAAGTATTTTGCTTGTTTTTTTTCTGCGCTTTTTTCCAGGCTTATTTGTACGATAAGTCGGAACGAATCTTGTCTACCTATACAGCTGATCCGCACACGTGTCGCCGGTTGTTTTAGTCATGTCGTTTCTCAGTAGTAGTATTAGTAGTAATGACAGTAGCGTTGTCTGTCTGTCTCTCTCTCTTTCTCCGTAACAGCGTTTGTAGTACTTGTCGTATACAGTTGTCCTGGGCATGTGTAGTCAGTTGTTTCTGTCATGTCACTGCCCAGTAATAGTAGTAGTAGTAGTAGTAGTAGTAGTAATGGAAATAGCGTTTTTGTATCTGTCTCTTTCTCTTTCTTCATATCAGCGTTTGTAGTAGTTGTCGTATACAGTTGTCCTGGGCATGTGTAGTCAGTTGTTTCTGTCATGTCGCTGCTCAGAAATAGTAGTAGTAGTAGTAGTAGTAGTAGTAGTAGTAATGAAAATAGCGTTGTTTGTATCTGTCTCTTTCTCTTTCTTCATAGCAGCGGTTGTAGTAGTTGTCTTAGACATGTTGAGAGGATAACAGCACACATTTTAGTTTTATTGCACAGTGTTCTTTACAGTTTACAGTAATAGCATAGTCTTCCTTGAAATCCCATCCCCCGTATAGTGGGGTGGTGGTAAGAAGATCTCCGAAATACGTCTGCTCAGTTCTGCAGACATAATCAATGACAGAGTAAGGGTTATGGTTAGGGTTAGGGATACACTTCTCTTTTCATCACACACTTCCTCTTTTCCGTCACAACCAGAAAGCAACTCTCGTCACTACCGGAATGTTGAGCCTAACACTAAGCCACCATTATATTACATCTTTAGGCGAGTCACTTTTTTTCTGGATTCAACCCTTCAAAACTGAATGATTTATTGCGGAGACATATTTTGGTCTTTCGGCTTGGAGGAAAGTGTAGTATCTGTTCTGATACTACATTTCATTTCTTCCGTCTTTTGTCTATGAAAAAGAAACCGTTCTCTGCTATGGAAATTTATTTGTCCCAATCCATAATGCCCCTTTTCTGAAAGCTGGATTGTGCCCACATTATAAACCGACCTTGTGTCTAACTCTGCCCTCATGGGGAGGCAAGTAAATAGGGACATTTACATCATGTAGAGATGAAGGATAACAGATGTTGAATGTATCATTAGAAAGTACCTTCATGGTTAGATACAAAAATGTATATACCAACGTATATTTCTGGTTTCTCTGGTCGGGGATTCATCTGAAAACAAAGACCTATATCAAGATAAACAAAATTTGTCTCAAGTAAAATTTCACGAGGAATAAAATACTTTATATTAATTTCGGAATTTTTCGCATGAGGATTAATTTGGATTATCCGAACTACTTATTGTGGTTGTTATATACACAACGTTTCGGCCGATGTAATCTTCGACCTACTTTAAGAGGATACGTTTTGAACTTCAAACACTTTTAGTCGAACTTGGGAAGCTTTATTTCAAATACTAGAACATGTACGCAATTAAAGACTGAAACTTCTATCTAATCCAAGAAAGTAGTTGTTCTAATCTGGTCCACCAAACCATGATACAAGTGTTAATTATTTGTTATTCGCTGTTATTACGAACTGTAGTAAGGATTGTACCATCAACCTATATATGCATATATATATATATGTATATATATATAGAGAGAGAGAGAAAGATATAGATATATACATACATATATATACATATATGTATATACATATATATGCGTATATATATATTATATATATGTATATATATATATATTATATATATATGTATTATATATTATATATGGGATATATATATGGTTATATACATGTGTTTATATATATATATGGATATATACATGTATATACATATATATATATATATGTATATGTATATATATTTATATATATACTAGACCACCCGTGACCCGTTGGGTCAGTTTGTTATATTAGCTATGGAATTCATGTATGAGAGTGACACTTGTGGCATAAAGAAAATAGTTTTTTTTTACATAACAGAAGCATTTCTATGAAAGTATATTAAAATGAAAAAAGAATATAGATAGATTTCTATGAGTCGTTCTGTTTATTATAATTGTTTTTTTTTTTAAATCAGAGTTACTGAATTATAAGTGGTTGGCCATACTTATAGGTAAATATGCACTGAACAGGTACCATAATACTTATTATAGTTAAATTCAAATTTTGATATATCATCTTTTAAATGAAATTGTTAGTTGAAAGTACAGAATAATAAAAAAACACTCTCCACATGTTAATAATGGCTTTTTAAATAGAAAATGAAAATAAAATGTAACTTTTTTCATTTAATTTAAGCAAACATTCAGTACCCATTGTGTAAAATATTTAATTTGTATGTTAATAATAAGGTCAATAAAATTAAGACAATTCTTTTCTATTTACATTTTTTGTACAATTAAAGTTTTTTAAAGAAAACTTTTGTTATCCTTTCGCTTAATTGAGACTTCTTATCAGGTTCTAACACTCTTATATCCAGATTATTTATATTAATCCATTTATTTTATTGAATATGTATCGCTGAAAAGTACGGGTGCTTAAGCACTTATTGTACAGCAAATAAATATTGTATTTATATGCTAATAATAAGGTCACTAAAACTAAGACAATACTTTTCTATTTACAACATTTTTTGTACAATTTGAGTGTTTTAAAAAAACTTTTATGTTTTCCTTTCGCTTAACTCTACTGAGTGCAACATATAGTTGACCATGTTGAAAGACAGGTTTGTCTAGATAAACTAAAACTTTATGTAAGGTCTGTCCTTGAGACTTATGAATAGTCATAGCAAATGCTAATTGTATAGGAAACTGGACTCTGGCAAATGGAATATTGTCACCGTCAGATAAAACCATTTTCAATCTTGGAATTAAAACGATTTCTCCTTCAAACTGTGATGCAATAATTTTAGCAACAATCAAATTATTATACAGCTCCTCTATTATTAGTCTTGTACCATTACATAAGCGTGGTGGATCAATATTCCTCATACATATGATTGGAGCTCCTTTCTTGAGTTCAAGTTTATGTGGAGGTAATCCTGATAACTCTATCGAATCAAGAAATTCTGTTGGGTAATGTGTAGCTTCTGTTCCTTCAAGAACAGAATTAAATGACAAATATTCTTTGACTTGTCCAGGAAATTTTTCAATACAATTATGATTTATTGCTCTAACTGTATCATTAAATGGTACTAATATGCAATTTTCCGCAAACATTTCTAGATTGTCAAACGAAGGATAAATGTATTCAATGCATTGGTCAACATTATCTGCACGGATTATCAAATCTTCAGGCAGTTCAATCTCACCATTTTCATTTTTTTCAAGTTTGTCTTCACCAATCTTTATAATAAATTTAGAGTATTCATCATCATCATCTTGAACTCTCATGTTTTGTTTTAAATAAAATTTCTTAAATTTACGCCACAAAAACGACTCTTTGATGCAAGCATTGTAAATGTCAGCATCATTTCCTCTCTTTATGACTGGTAGTAGTTGCCTGAAGTCACCACTGCACACCGTCAATATCCCTCCGAATGTTTCATTGTTTCCACATATATCCTTGAGAGTCCTGTCGAACGTCTCTAAACTCTCCCTTCTTATCATTGGACATTCGTCCCAAATAATAATTTTTGCTGCCCTTATCAAGTTGGCTGTTTCTGATTGTTTATCAAAATTACAAACATCATTTTCTCTTACATTGAGAGGAAGCTTGAATCTGGAATGAGCAGTGCGACCACCAGGCATCAATGTTGCAGCAATACCTGATGATGCTACAGCCAGTGCAATTTGTCCTAAGCTCCTTACTTTTGAAAGAAGAAGTTTTATTAAGAAGGTCTTTCCTGTGCCTCCTGGAGCATCGATGAAAATCAATGAAGAAGAGCCTGTGTTTAAGCAACTGCATATAAAGTTGTAGATGATCGATTGTTCGTCATTTAATAAATGTTGATGTGTCTTTACATATGTTATTTGCTCTGCTATATTGTAACTTTGCTCATCCATTATGGCTCTATTTATGTGAATCACATTAGGTAAATTCTGAGGCAAAGGTAATCCAAAATCTTGCAGTGATTTGTCAGCAGCACAAAGTTTATCATTTATGTACCTCAACGTGTTGTTGATGGCATTTTTATTGACCATGTTCTGATTGTTGACTTGGATTTGCATTGCATTGTAGTAATCCATTGCCATAGAGTTGGAAAATCTTTCCCACAACTCAAGAGGATTTGAACATTCTGTGTTTAAAAGTATCACAATGAACAGATCCCTTATCGCTCTTGGCATTCTCGTTTTATCTGCATCCTCCATTGTTTGTATCCAGTGGTTGTCATGAAGCAGTAATCCTCTTTCTTTGCAAGCAGTTTTAAATAATGGACATATATGACCTGCTACAGTTCGCAGAGATTCGAAAGAATTAGGTCCTTTTACATGATGAAGTAGTAGCCGCAAAAAGTACAATTCACCACTATTTGGTGAGACTGTGTACATACGACCAAGAATATTCGCTTCAAAAACTCCTGGGTGATCAACTATTCTTCTACCCATTTTTCTTCTTTGCCATTTCTTATTTTGCCACACATAGTATTTTGGGACATCCGAGTAATAGAGTGTTCTGGCAAATTCATCATTCTGGCAAATATTGAAAAACTCTGTTAGAGTTGTGCAGGAAGCATTTCTATTAAGGTCTCTGTTGCTTGTCCTTTGAATATAGATCATATGTTGATCAGGGAGATGTATCTGAAGACGAATAACTGCAGGTTCTCTAACATGAATTGGAAATCCCAGTATCATCGAAACTGCTTCTGATGGTCCAATATATCTTCCTGTCAAGTATTGCTTAATTTCGTCTTTGCTTACACTGAAAACTGCCTGATCGCTTCCCTTTAATGTATATTTAATTACATATTTAATGGATTTTACAGAAGTGCATATTTCTACATTTAAGTGACAATTAAATAACTTCAAGAGAGTCATGTTGTAAGGTACAACCCATTTGGAAGTTATAGGTTCATTTCTACCTTCTTTATAGCCTTGATGACCTCTCATTTCTGGTGACCTTCGCCTATAAATAGGGTAGGAATCATATCCACATCTTGTTTCATCACTATATGGTTTTGGGTACCTCTTTGAACAGCTCCCATTTTTCCAGCACAGAGATGTACTGTTGCAGTTTGGTCCATGTATCATATGCGTCAATACCAATTCATGTCCTTCTGGATCTTCGACTTTATTTGGTATTTCAGCTTGAACAAAATCATCATAATTCTGGGGTCTGGGTTTAGATTCTTCTTCCATCCATAGCAGGCAATGTAGGTGTGGTAAACCTCTTTTCTGGTATTCAACACTTATAACGTAGGCAATACAATTACCAAACAGACCTTGTGTTCCTGTTAAATATTTAATGAAAAGTTTTCTTTTTAAATCAAAAATTCTTGCAATTATGTCCGGTCGATCGTGAGGAAATTGGTTCTCAATGAGATTATTCTTAATCTCAGGCCAATTTGGATTGCATGTCATTGTGATGAAGTAAGTTGCAGTCCCATATTTTCTAACATACATCATAGCATCTTGACATCTCTCCATCATATATCGTGGACCACCAACAAATGTTGATGACAAAATAACTTTTCTGCCTATGTTACTAAGATCATCATTATCATGTAACGCATCGACAAAACCTCTGTATGTTGTAGATCTAAGAGAGGCTTGATTCAATCTAATGTAGTTCAAACGATCTACTTCAATTTTTCCTGCCATATCCACAACATACTGCTGAAACAATCTCCCACCTCTTAATATTTGGCTAAATTCATCATCACGGATCATAATGCGGTAGGCATAATAACGCATAGCAGTTAATTTTCGGTTATTTGTCATTGTCATCTCGGGATGCCAGCCATCCTCACCATCAGGGAAAAACAGTACATACTGTAGTGGATCATATGATCGATGATATTCCGATATTGTCTGAAGCTGTCCACCTTTTTCTCTCAATATTATGTGGCGTGATGTTGTTTGCTGTTCATTGTTATTTTGAATAATAATTCCTACTTCATTAAAAATCTGATTATTGTATCGCCTTTCATGCTCATTAATCGGTTTCCTCGTAGGATCTATAACAATAACTGCATTAGGTATGTTGTATATCATGTCCTTAGTTTGTTGAAATGCAGTCACATAGATATTAGCACGTCTTAGAATATACTCAATATTTTCTATGATATTCCGACGTATCTCAATGTTCTGGTACATATTCATCCGAACATCAATACTATATTCTTTGTCAAGAAAGTATATCTGAATAAACTGAGCTTGATTGTCTGGCTCAGGTAATAATGATCCAATATAGTGATGAATCTGCCCTTGAATAACTATAGATGGATTCCATCCGTGTTGTGGCTTGATTTCTTTGCAACCAAAAGATGTCATTTGAAACAGGCTATTATATTGTCTCAGGTGCCTTCTGAAGTGGCGAGCTTCTTCACCTTGATCAGCATACAAATAATAGAGTTCATGTGGCAACTTGTGCAACTTTGGCAATCTAACCTTGCCATTCATGCAACAAAAATGTGCAGTTTCTCCAACAAAAAGTTTTGCTTTACAATGAGAACATAGC
>OY744551.1:41110220-41187720 GCA_963556195.1 Sepiola atlantica | reverse complement strand
TATGAGGAAGGTTTATGACAAGTATTCGTTGACTTGAAGACAACCATTTTGTAGTCTTCAGAGAAGCAGTCCTGTGGTAACGTGTTCCACAGATGAGAAATTCTTTATGTAAATTGATTTAATCTACTGAGAAATGAAAACGTTGTTTCAAACAGAAAAGTAACACTATTTCTTGTTTCAGATGTGTCAGTCTGTCAGGGTGAAGTTTCGTCCGTGGGTCACCTTAAAGTTTGAAATAGCATTTTCGTTGGTCCGTAATGCTTAAGTTTGAAATAATATTTTCTCTGGTCTGTCATTGGTCAAAACATCTCTATAAAAGTTTGAAATAGCATTTTCGTTGGTCCGTAATGCTTAAGTTTGAAATAATATTTTCTCTGGTCTGTCATTGGTCAAAACATCTCTATAAAAGTTTGAAATAGTATTTTCGCTGGTGTATAACACTTCGATTAAAATAGGATTTTCATTGGTGTGTAAGCTTAAATTGTTAATAGCATTTTCGTTGGTATGTCAGCGTAAATTTGAAATAGCATTTTCGTTGGTGTGTTACACTTAAGTTTGAAATGACATTTTCGCTTGTGAATTACGCTTAAGTTTAAAATAGAATTTCGTCAGTGCTTCACACTTAAGATTGAAATAACATTTTAGTCGGTGAGTCAAATTTAAGTTTGAAATAGCATTTTAATTGGTGAGTCAAACTTAAGTTTGAAATAGCATTTTAATTGGTGAGTCAAACTTAAGTTTGAAATAGCATTTTAATTGGTGAGTCAAACTGAAGTTTGAAATAGCATTTTAATTGGTGAGTTAAACTGAAGTTTTAAATAGCATTTTAATTGGTGAGTCAAACTTAAGTTTGAAATAGCATTTTAATTGGTGAGTCAAACTAAAGTTTGAAATAGCATTTTAATTGGTGAGTCAAACTTAAGTTTGAAATAGCATTTTAATTGGTGAGTCAAACTGAAGTTTGAAATAGCATTTTAATTGGTGAGTCAAACTTAAGTTTGAAATAGCATTTTAATTGGTGAGTCAAACTTAAGTTTGAAATAGCATTTTAATTGGTGAGTCAAACTTAAGTTTGAAATAGCATTTTAATTGGTGAGTCAAACTTAAGTTTGAAATAGCATTTTAATTGGTGAGTCAAACTTAAGTTTAAAATAGCATTTTAATTGGTGAGTCAAACTGAAGTTTGAAATAGCATTTTGGTCTGAAGTTTGAAAAAAAATTTTCGTCGGTGTGCCATGCTTTACTTTTAAATAGCATTTTCGTTGGGGTGTCACGCTTAAGTTTGTAATAGCATTTTCGTTGGTTTGTAACACTAAAGTTTGAAATAGCATTTTGGTTTGTGTGTCACACTTTAGTTGTAAATAACATTTTGGTTTGTGTGTCACACTTAAGTTTGAAATAGCATTTTCGTCGGTGTGTCATGCTTTAGTTTCAAATAGCATTTTCATTGGTTAGTCACGCTTAGGTTTAAAATAGCATTTTCGTCAGTGTATCACATATAAGTTTGAAATAAAATTTTCATGGGTTTGTCACACGTAAGCTTGAAACAGCACTTTCGTCTGTGTGTCACATTTAAGTTCAAAATAGCATTTTCGTCGGTGTGTCATGCTCAAGTATTAAATAGAATTTTCGTTGGTTTGTCACACTTAAGTTTGAAACAACATTTTAGTCAGTATGTGACATATAACTTTGAAATAGCTTCTAGACAAACGGCCAAGGAAGTCTATAGCTCAGTCTCCATTTACTTGCCTCCCGACGAGGGCAGAGTTAGATACAATGTCAGTTTTTAATGTGGGGAGAATCCAGTTCCCTTAAAAGGGGCAATCTGGACTGGGACAAAATGAAAATTTGCTTAATCTAGATGGATTTCTCCTTCCCTGACCGAGAACTAAAAAGATGAAATGTAATATCAGAAGAGATACCTGGTGATACCAGATCAGGCTGCCCTGTGGCTCCCTGAGACGAAATTCACCTACATTGACGTTTTTTTTTTTTTTTTTTTTTTTGTAAAACTTAATTATGTTCTACAAAACCAAAAACAAAAACAACAGCCCCTCTCCCTTTCTCCCTCCCCTTTTTTATTTTTATTTTTCCTACCCTACTCCCGGTCCTGGATATGACCTTAAACTACATCCGATGGTGAGATCCGGCTTACGGACTTTGGGGAATGTGGAGCCTCCTCTTAATTACCATTGCTCCCAGGTCCACCCTGACCCGGAGTGGTAGTAACTGTTAGGGTTCCAACTATGGGTTAAATAGAAACAGATATTAAAAGGGGAAAGAAACAAAAAAGAGAAGAAAACAAGACCAGATTCGGCATTAAATAACCCAAAAACGGTTGATATGCCGTAAAACAAAACTACCAAACCAAAAACCCTGATTAAACATTTGAAGATATAAAGAACTTGAAGCATAAAAACTTTCACTATAATGACCAGATTCGGCATTAAATAACCCAAAAAGGGTTGATATGCCGTAAAACAAAACTACCAAATCAGAAGAGATACTACATTTTGCTCCTAGCCAAACAGCCCAAGAAGTCTATAGGTTAGTCACTTAGCTTGGAAATAGCATTTTTAAATGTGTCCACGCAGTTTTATAAGAGGCTTTGTCTGAATCGATGCATCATATGAATATCCACGTTTATGTACTGTTAAGATTTTCTTTAAAATTAAATCAATTAATTTTTTTGTATTAATAGTTGCAGGAATTTGCAAAAATATTTCCATAAAATATGGACGTTTTTTTTTTCTTTTTGCAATTTTTCAAAAAGAAGGTTTGGAGTGGGGGAATGAAGAAAATAAAAAGAATAAATTAATCCTTAAATTAACTTTATTTTTATTCTTTATCCTGTTTCTTAAAAATTATTTTCTGTTTAATAGACAATTGAATTATTGTTGTCAGATGAGGTTAATTGGAAGAACAAAATGGCTGACATTAATTTGCAAGACAGCGAATAACCGTCGCACATTTAACGCGCCCCGAATTCGCTTAACACTTCAGACAATCAAGAACAAAATGATTGAAAAGTCTAAATGAAAGAGTACATTTTTGAAAAATGTTAACCTTTGACTTTTAAATCTTTTCACTTTTTTTTGTTTTTAATTTTATTTATTTATTATTTTTGTCGTTTTGTTTTGTGTGCTTGTTTTGACCTCTGGGGATGTTGGTCTTGTTCTTGGAGATATCCATCTTGACAGATCTTGGAGAGACGTTTGACCTGTACAAGGAAATATTTGTGGAGCTACAGGTCTTAGGGATACTGCCATTAGGTTTCTAATTAAAATTAAGATGGAGATCGAATGGGTTTGGATGGGGAGAGAGGGGGGTAAAAAGGGGAAAGAAAGATGCAGAAAGGTTGAAGAAAAAGGAGAAAGCAAAGTAGGAGGAAGCGAGAAAGGAGAGGGAAGAGGAGGAAGCGAATTACTTGCCTTCGTCTTCTTCTTCTTAGAAGAAGAAGAAGAAGAAGAAAGCAAGTAGAAGAGGTAGAAGAAGAAGTGGAAAGAGGCAAAGAAAAATAACGAAAAGGAGTAGAACAAGGAAAAAAAATGAAGTAGACGGAAGCGAAGAAGAAGAAGAAGAAGAAGAAGAAGAAGGGGGTAAAAAAGAAGGGGTAAAGAAGAAGGAGGTAAAGAAGAAAAAAGACAAAGAGTAGAACAAGGCAAAGAAGAAGAAGAAGGAGGAGGAGGAAGAGGAGGAGGTAAAGAAGAAGAAGAAGAAGAAGAAGAAGAAGAAGAAGAAGAAGAAGAAGATGGGGGTAAAGAAGAAGGAGGTAAAGAAGAAGGAGGTAAAGAAGAAAAAAAGGCAAAGAGTAGAACAAGGCAAAGAAGAAGAAGAAGGAGGAGGAGGAGGAGGAAGAGGAGGAGGTAAAGAAGAAGAAGAAGAAGAAGAAGAAGAAGAAGAAGAAGAAGATGGGGGTAAAGAAGAAGGAGGTAAAGAAGAAAAAAAGGCAAAGAGTAGAACAAGGCAAAGAAGAAGAAGAAGAAGGAGGAGGAGGAAGAGGAGGAGGTGAAGAAGAAGAAGAAGAAGAAGAAGAAGATAGCGAATAAAATGAAGAATAAGTAGGAGGAGGGATAAGACGCGAATTAGAATGAGGAAGAGCAGGAGAAAGAAAATTAGAAGAAGAAAGCAAAGTAGAAGAGGCGAAGAAAAAGGAAGATGAGAAGAAAGAAACGAAGAAGAAGAAGAAGAAGAAGAAGAAGAAGAAGAAGAAGAAGAAGAAGAAGAAGAAGAAGAAGAAGGCGGCAAAGTAGAAAGAGGTGAAGTAAGAGGAGGGAAAAAAGAATAAAACTATAAAAAGAAAGAGAAGACAGATCTTACAGGAAACTGACAGTTTTAATAAAAATGATTACCCTAAGCCCTACGCCACTTCTATGTAACATTGTGAGCATCATTTTTCGATCCCCACAAATTTTCTATCATCCTCTTTCTCGACAGAAACAGCTGTTTGTCTCTCTCAACCAGGTGGTGACGTCTCGTCGTTGTAACACATATTTGCTCAATGGCGTCATGCTTTTTGAATGTTCTTTTTTTATATGTTAAAATGAGGGGCAAATGAATAGAGAGCTTTGAAAAACAGCATCGAAACACAGTCAGGTTTCAGGCCAGACAGACAGATCTTTCTCTCTTCTCTGCCACGTCCTACTACGAACTTCCTGTCCATGACGTCACATCCTGACACATATTCCTAATCTCTAACTTCCTGTCCATGTGTAGCAGCAATCATGCAGGTCCAGAAGGAAAAAGAGTGAGGGTTGCACCGTGCATTGCCCATCTGGGATTGAACCCGGAGTGTTCTAGTCACCAAATAGAAACGTGTGCTTTTTGTCACGCGACGAGACTTCACATATGCAAATGAGCCTTGTTTTGCATGGGCTAATTCTCGTCTTGATAAAAAGCTTAGACACTTTGCTCTGGGGGAAAGCGAGAAAGGTTGACGTTGTGACTACGTCGAGTGCAAAGAGAAAAAGAAAGAAAAAGAAAAAAGGAATCAAATTCTGGACGAAAAGTTTGATTGCAAACGGCGCGTCGTTCTCGTGCGTGTTTGGACTGTTGGTATTGTGAAGACCAAAAAAGACAATTCGGCGGCCCGTTTGAACTCAGTCTTTATTTTATTAACTCTCTGTTACACCATGACATCATATCCTGACACATATTCCTAATCTCTAACTTAACTTCTAATGGAATTTTCCATTCTTCTGCTTACTTTACATGCAGTTTACAACCCGTGCTAAAACCGACGTTTCGTCAGCATCTTCTGGCAGTTTATGTAAACAGCCGGAAAAAGCTAAATAAGAACTTTGTGGCATCAAAATAAAAACGAGGCGACGCTATGAAACAGGGAAAATTAAAGGAAAAATAGTGTGTTTTTCCGAAGATGCTATCAAACTGGATAAAATAATGAAATAACATTTAATTTTTTTAAAAAAACAGTCACTGTATGGGAATTTTAATGAAAAAATATTTATTTTTTATGAATAAAATATAATGAAACAGCTGTTAGCAACTTTTTTTTTTTTTTGTTTCGATAATTTTTTTTTTTTTACTGATACATATTTTGAAATTGACCGACTAGATTAGGTTTATGTTACGGTTATGGTTTGGGTTAGGGTTGGGTTAGGGTTATGGTTAAGGTTAGGGTTATGGTTGGGTTGGGTTAGGGTTAAGGTTAGGGTTATGGTTGGTTAGGGTTAGGGTTATGGTTAGGGTTAGGGTTATGGTTGGGTTGGGTTAGGGTTAGGGTTAGGGTTAAGGTTAGGGTTAGGGTTATGGTTGGGTTGGGTTAGGGTTAAGGTTAGGGTTATGGTTGGTTAGGGTTAGGGTTAGGGTTATGGTTAGGGTTAGGGTTATGGTTGGGTTGGGTTAGGGTTAGGGTTTAGGTTAGGGTTAGGGTTAAGGTTAGGGTTATGGTTGGGTTGGGTTAGGGTTAAGGTTAGGGTTAGGGTTAAGGTTAGGGTTAGGGTTAGGGTTAGGGTTAGGGTTAGGGTTACGGTTAGGGTTAGGGTTAAGGTTAGGGTTATGGTTAGGGTTAGGGTTGGGTTAGGGTTGGGTTAGGGTTGGGTTGGGGTGAAAAAGAGCACGTTCTGCACCTTACCTTTTGGACTATAAGTTTTCTTTTCTGATAAAATGCAATAATTCCTTTCATCCATTTTCTGAACTTGTTGAGTCTTACACTATATTCAATTCGCTATTGACAATTGTCGTCTGCTACAATCTGATTGGCTAAGCATTTCGGCATCTTCCGGCAATTTATGTACACCGCCGGAAAATTACGAAGAAACGTTGGTGTCGGCACAGGTCGTAAACTGCAAACGTACCCTTTAACCTTATGTAGAAAATGTCCGTTTTTAAACTTACTTTTACATATCTACATCTAAATATTGCGACGCGTTCACTCAAAATGAATGTAAAAATATTCTACTCATCGGTTCCCATAATATCGCCGAAGTTAAGCAATGCCGAGCCTGCTTAGTACTGAATAGGTGATCATTTGGGAAAACCAGGTGCTCTGGTGACAGAGGGTACGACTCATCAGGCTGAGTATAATCAAACAACTCTGGATGGCAATTTACCTCAGAGTTCAATTTGTGAATGAAAAGTATTCATGTGAAAAAAAAAACAAATATGCATAATGCACAGCTATTGCTGTGCACCTTGCATGTAAAACAGAGCTAAAATGAAAATTATTCATCTAAAAACTTGACATGGATTGACTTTTTACCATTTAAAAGGGCCGTTAGACTTTATTCAAATCATCAGCGACTCACGAAATGAAAACAAATCGAAGAATGGAGTTCAACGAGTTCTTCACTTTGTTTTCATTTCGTGAGTCGTTGATGATTGGAATGAACTCTAACGGTCTTTTTAAACGGTATAATGTCAATCCATGTCAATGAAACCATGGTACGTCTCTGAAATGTGAAACATATCATTTTTAAATAAATAATTTGTATATATATATATATATATATATATATATATATATATATATATATATACAATACTATTTGTATAAATAAATATTAGTTATTTAAATACCTAGAGACATCGATGTTTCATGCTAACGCAATCTTCAGTCTAGGAACTAATTCTCAACGGTCGGTATATATATATGTATATATATATATATATATATATATATATATATATATATATATATATATATATATATATATATAATGGATTGAATGACAGAATAAAATAAGAAATGAATCAGACTTTATTACATATCAAAGTGCAAGAGCAAGGAGTAATACTGATTCCTTAAACCATGGATTTTCAAAGAAAATCTTCTCCTCAGAGAATTTACATAATTTACATACAATCTGATTTCGCGTTAATGCATTCTTTATTGTCATCCAATGCATTGATAGCACAAAAATGTGTCGCCTGGATTACTACCTGATTGTTATTTTAAAAAAACTTTTTTTGGGCCTGGATATATTGTAAATGTTGAACATCAGAACAGTCCGTACCTTGTTGGGGTATTTTTACATAAAAGTGTGTTTTTGGCTGATATATTTTATGGTTTGTATATTTTCAAAGCTGAATTTATTTTTTTACTTGCAGTAATGTCATTGCGGTAATTGTCCTCTGAGGAGAAGATTTTAATTGTAAAACCCATGGTTTAAGGACTCAGTATTACTCCTTGCTCTTGAACTTTGATATGTAATAAAGTCTGATTCATTTCTTATTTTATTCTGTCATTCAATTCATTATTATTAATGCTCTATCCAATATATTGAGCTTTGTTTTTATATTGATAGTTCACTTGTTAAAAATATTATTTATATCTTTGAAGTATCACCTTAAACTCTCTCTCTCTCTCTCTCTCTCTCTCTCTCTCTCTCTCTGTATATATATATATATATATATAGAGAGAGAGAGAGATAGATAGATAGATAGATAGATAGATAGATAGATAGATAGATAGATAGATAGATAGAAGAAATAAGAGTGATAAACATGTTCGAGTGTCCAAATTTATTTCAAACTTCGATTGTTCAATGCAAGGTGTCTTCTGTAATAAACCAGTGTTTATTGTTCTTTCCTTAAGCCAAGGCTGTTCAAAGATCGAAATAAGATGGAGGGCATTCCATTATGACTTAAACTCCAAATATTACAAACAGAAAAACGACGGAATTAATACTTCATCTCCTAAACACAACGGACCCCATTTTTAAAAATATTTAAATATCTTTCAAATATTTGAACTTTGGCTTTTTCTACAGCCAACTCATCTATCTGTATTTCTCCTCTGATGATAAGATTTCGATCTTTGAAAAGCCTTGGCTTAAGGAAAGAACAATAAACTCTGGTTTATTACAGAATACACCTTGCATTGAACAATCGAAGTTTGAAATAAATTTGGACATTCGAACATGTTTATCACTCTTATTTCTTCTATCTTTATAATTGCTCTATCTCGTATATTGAGCTTAACCTTTTCACTATAGGTCCTATTTACTAAAAGTTTACTTTTGGTTTATATTTGATTATATATATATATACATATATATATATACTAAGTAGTAATACTATGTAATCAACATTATGAGAGGAAAAAGGAAGGAAGAAGGAACACGATGGAGATATAGAAAGCAGAAAGCGACTATTTAGATTTTTGTCATTTTATTTTTTAATTTAACTTAAATTGCAAACAAACATTTTTCTAAGTTAAACAATCTAACCAGAGCTCAATCGGCGATCCAATGGGTCACGTTTTTCCTAGTCTTCATACAAAAGACGGAAATTTTAGATTATTATTATTTTCTGTTAATTGAAATATGTTGAATTAATTCTCAAATGGAAGAAGTGAGAATATAAAAAGGCGCCATTTGATTAATTTTTATCCTCGTTCTTTTGACTGTGAATCATGCCGAATTTACATCGGCACACGGGTCAAAGGTTAATGCAACGGCAGCATAAATCTGAAGTCGACAAGGTCAATTTGACTTTCGGCGAGGTCACCGGTTGTGAGCAGGTAGAAAAAGGTTTTAATTTCTTGATCAAAGAAGAAATTAAAACAATGTCAGCAGAGTAAACATTATGTGTTTATTTTTTAATTTTGTTTTTGCTTTTCTTTGAATCGAGACGAAAATTCAGAATTGAAAATTTTAATAAAAAGGCGGCAAAATTGTTTAGAAAGATTTTATGGTGTGATCACAAATGGTGCAATGGATACTGATTCAGATTATGGGATCAGTCAAACCAATATATAATGTGTGATGTGAGTCTTAAAGACAAGCTTAGTTCTGATGACCTCAGAGAAAGATTAAATCTGAACAATATAGGGAAATGCATGCAGAACAGGAGACTCTGATGGTATGGCCACGTTGAAAGAATGGATGAGAGTTCTTGGGTTAGTAGATGTAGAACAGTTAAGGTAACAGGTCCAGTTCACAGAGGAAGGCCAAGGAAAAAATGGGAGGAAGTGATAAAAAGGGGCTTGACAGAAAAAGGGATAAATATAAACCTGGCTCGAGATAGGTCAGTTTGTAGGTAAATTTCCTAAAGCCGTTCAATGCATGCCAGAAGTTAAATTTCTACATATTGGTACAGACAGAGAAACAGTGAGCAGAAAGGGAATTCCAAAGGCAAGTAGTCTGAGGGAAAACACTATCAGAGTAAAAAAATCTTTCGGCATATAAGGATCTCTACAGTGAAGGGGTGGGATTTTGCTGCTAGTTTGGTGGGTAGGGAGTATTTTCGTTAAGGGGTCAAAGTGCGGTAAGTTCGTTGGAACACATTCTGTGGAAGTACTTGTAAAAGAAGCACAGGGATCAAAAAACTGCAGCGATGCGACAGGGGATGAAGCTTGGCAGACAATGTGGGACCTATTAGGTTAGGAATTCGATTTTTGTACCCTGTCCAAGAGTGAAAGGCAATTTGTCTCCCCATGAGAGCAGGGTTAGACACAAGGTCAGTTTTTAATGGAGGTAAAATCCAGCTAGCTAAAGGAGGCATTCTAGATTGGGACAAAAATAAAATTTGCCTCAGTCTAGAAAGAGGTCTCTTTTACTGACTGAGGACAGAAAAGATGAAGTATAGTATCAGGACAGATACTACACTTTGTTGTGAGCCAAAACTAGTCATCTACTCCGGTACATCTGTTTCATGTATTATCAATACTTTTAATATTATTATTATTACTCACTAGGAGTTCTCAGACAGGTCATCGTCAGTGATAATTACCAGTTGTGTTCCCTGGAATCTGAGTGACAACAAGTCTCCCCAGATTTCCATTACTCTCCACTTTTTTCAATAACCATTGCAATTGATTTTGTGTTAGCATTGATTTCTTGCTGTCAATGATCATTGGTCTTCTCTGGGATTTGAACTTCCCCAAGGTCCCAATACCCTCCGCAGTTTTCCAGTGGAGGTCTGGTTAGTGCTCTCTCTCTCTCTCTCTCTCTCTCTCTCTCTCTCTCTCTCTCTCTCTCCTTGGTCTTTTCCTTCTTCTTTGATCCTTCACGACTATTTTGTATGGTATCTGTGAAAGTTGGTGCCTATCCATTGTGAGGGGGGCAGTTTGTTTTTTTTTGGGGGGGGGGCAGTTTTTTTTATGGGAGGAGGGCAGTTTTTTGAGGGAGGGGGGCAATGGTTTGGGGGAGGGGGGCAGGTTTTTTAGGGGAGGAGGGCATTTTTTGGGGGGAAGGGGGGCAATGGTTTGGGGGAGGGGGCAGGTTTTATTTTAGGGGGGTGGGGGGCAGTTTGTTTGGGGGTGGGGGCAGTTTTTTTTGGAGGGAGGGGCAGTTTTATTTTTAGAGGGAAGGGGGCAGTTTATTAGATTTTGTGCAGTTTCAGTTCCCTTGGGTCCATGTAGGGGTTTTCTTTCTGTGTCTGCTTTATTTCGATTGCATCTTCCATGTGATGGCGTTCGTATTTTATGTGGGTTGGTTTCCGCATTCGAGGATTTTCCTTAAAATTTCGTCTGTTTTCATCATTGCCGTCCGTTGAATAGTCTCAGTCTTCCCATTGATTCTAATTTCTCCCATTTTTTTTCCAGTTTTTTCGGGACTGTTCTTAGTGCTCCTACGATTATCGGTTTTATATTGACATTCATATGTTCCATATCCCTTTCAGTTCTCTGGTATGTTCGATGTATTTTTTTTCTTTTAATAATAATAATTACATTATTAGTATTATTATTGTTATTATGATTTTTTATTATTGATGTTGTTTTTCTTCTTCTTTTTATTCTTCTTCTTCTCCACCCCCCCCCTCCCTCGGAAGTTCAAAGAAAAAAATCATTTAATCAAATGTATTGATCTAACTCAGGGCTTTTCCTTTTCGGTGTTTTGTTGCCATTGAAGGGCTGCATATCAAATCTGGTTGAAACAGGCAAACCAAACGCCAGTTTCATTTTGCAGCAGCAACTCTGACAAAACCTCACCACAAACAAAAAACCCGAATCAGAAAAGTTGCATCAATCAAAATGATGTGTTTTTTTGTGTGTGTTTTTTCGTGTGCCCTTTTTTACCCTTGGCCTTCAAGGTTTATGGGCTAAAATAACTAGTTTCTCCCATTTCCGACACGGCTCACTTTCAAAAAGAAAAAACACACACAAAACAAAATATAAATATATATATATATATATATATATATATATATATATATATATATAGTAAGTAATGAAAATATATTTATGGCAATTAAGCTACACAGAGGCTTCCGCGTTGTATCCCCGGAGGGAATCGTCAGGCTAAAATATATAATATACCGATTAAGCTCTCAGAACTGCCTCCTATTATAGGAGAAATTATATGGTATTTAAATGGTACTCTTCATTTATTTACATTTAAGAAATAAAATATTTTAGCATGACGATTACCTCCAGGGATGAAACGCGGAAGCCTCTGTGTAGCTTAATTGCCATAAATATATTTTCATAACTTACTTCCTAGCTCTACTCACCGAGCACTGTTGAAGTAAATACTGAAAATTGATACATAAAAATGATATCTCCTTATAACATTGTATGTGGATACATGAAATAATAATAATATATATATATATATATATATATATATATATATATATATATATATATATATATATATATTAGTTTCTTTAATGGCGAATATTTTACATCTTAATCTCCTCTGACGCCTGCCTGCATCATCGAATGTACCTCTTATTGGACTTTTTACCCTTCCTGGATTTTCCATTTTCGCCGTACCTGAAGTTGTGGCTTCTTGGAATTTAACTTTGAAACTTCTCTCATTACTTCTCGTGCCTCTAACGACCTACCTATCTACATCGTATCCTCTCCGCTGGACTCTTCGACACCGGACTTTTTGGCAATCGGACATTTGCTTGCACCCTGGCACAGTTTTGCCCTACGTTTCCTTCCCTACAACTTTTATTTTATTTCATTTTTTCAAATTTTAAATCTTGGCCATTGCCAACTTATCTATCCCAGCGACTTCCTCTGATGATAAGATTTTGATCTTTGAAAATCCTGGCTTAAGGAAAATTTAACTTGAATAAATTGCCTTTTTGCGGAATATACCTTGCTTTGAACTTTTGAATTGAATTTTGATTTGGCTTTTGCTTTCTCTAATTCCTTTCCACTCTCCTTCATTTATATATATATATATATATATATATATATATATTATTATTATTATTTTTAGTTACACAGACATGTACAAAATCTGCGACACTGGCATGTCGATGTTATCGATTAACAGTTATTATAAACTGAGATCTCATCAGACAGAGTTAGAATCCGATCTTAACCTCAGATCATATTTGGAGAGAATGAAGTGGAGAGAAAAAAAGAAAAGAAATTTAGAATTTCAAAATTTAGGGAGTCACGTGGTTTAGGGCCGTTAAAAATTTAAAAAGTTAAAAACTAAAATCTAATAATTATCATTATTATCATTATTAAAATTATCGTGGCCACCATTGTTACCATTATTATAGCTATCACTATTATTTCTACTATCATTAATATTATTAGTATCATCACAACAGAAAATTTCCCTATTATTTATTTTTATTTTTATCTCTATTATCATATTTACTACTACTATGATTAATATTAATTGTCAGCTTCTGTATTTTTCTTTACCCTCTAATATTCCCTTATATTTTTATCCATCTATTACTTACTATTTTAATTTATTATTATTGATTATCATTATCATTATTAATATTTTTAATTTAATTATCAGACATTTAATTATTTATCATTTCTGTACTATTATCGAGATTATTATTATTATTATTATTATTATTATTATTAATGTTAATGTTCAGTTTGCTATTATCATCATAATTATCATTATTTGTAGCAGTGGCATTAGCAATATTACCATTTTACTATTATTATTAATT
Source organism: Sepiola atlantica (assembly GCA_963556195.1). Lineage (NCBI taxonomy): Eukaryota > Metazoa > Mollusca > Cephalopoda > Sepiida > Sepiolidae > Sepiola > Sepiola atlantica. Next base: position 41,174,376 of record OY744551.1, on the reverse strand, counting down.
ATTATTAATAATATTGATATTGCCATGGTTACCGTTACCTGACTTTTACTTCCATTGTCATTATGTGGTTTAGTAACAATGTTGATACCCTCATTAATGATATTGCCATTATCTATAATTCTATTATTTTAATTATTATTATTTTAATTATTATTATTATTATTATTATTATTATTATTATTACTATCATTATTATTACTATCATTATTATTACTATCATTATTATTACTATCATTATTATTATTTTATTATTATTATCATTATTATTTTATTATTTTATTATTATTACTACTACTACAACTATTTGCATTGTTTTATTATTATTTATTATTTTTTACTATCATTATGACTATTGTTAGGATTATTGGGGTTACTATTGCGATTGTTGCTGTTAGTATAACTACTATTATCACCATTTTAACATGATCAGCATTATTGCAACCACTGATTTATATTACCATATTTACAACCATTATATTGCTACCTACTTCTATATTTTTATTTTTATTATTATTATTATTATTATTATTATTATTATTATTATTATTATTATTATTACTTTCTAGTATTTCTAATATTTCTTAATTATTCTATATTTTTTCCCAATCATTACTTTTTTTATTAATTCTTAATGATGGCTGACCGCTATTATTGTTGTTGTTGTCGTTATTATTATTATTATTATTATTATTATTATTATTATTATTACTACTATTATTATTATTATTACTATTTTTATTATTAATAATTAATAATGCCGGCATTTTAGTACTTTTAAATTAAATTAAATTATCACTGTTATTATATTTCATTAGCAGTATCACTATTATTATCATTTTATATAATTTCAATTATTATTAGTGTCCATTATTATTATTATTATGATTATTATGATTATTATTATTATTACTAATAATTCTCTTAAACTTAACTAATTTACTAAAATATTTATTTAATTTATTAATTTATTAATGATAAGTTGATAAACTCTAGACCAAAAAATAAAAACAGTATAAATTCAGAATTAGTAACACATTCGAGTAACAACCTCTTACCTCCCCCCTCCCCATCACTCGCATCTGCCGCCCCTACTGCTAATTACGGTTGATCTGGGGCACACACGCATACACATTTATACACTAAATTACAGCTGACTTGAAAATTCGCTTGTCCGCCCTGAGTTTAAAATAACTGTCGATTTTTTTACATATTACCTTGCATGTTTACCTTCCCTCCCCCACCTCTTTCCTCTCTCGGTCTGAATCAACAGACGTTTTCATTTCTCTATCTGTCTATCTATCTATCTACTCTCTTCATTATATGTCTCTCTTTCCATTTTATTTTATTTTATTTTATTTTATTTATTTGTTTTGTTTTGTTTGTTTTAGATTTTAGATTTTAGTTTTTAACTTTTTTCATTTTTAACGGCCCTTAACCACGTGACTCCCTAAATTTTGAAATTCTAGATTTCTTTTCTTCTTCTCCTCTCCACTTCATTCTCTCCAAATATGATCTGAGGTTAAGATCGGATTCTAACTCTGCCTGATGAGATCTCAGTTTATAATAACTGTTGATCGATAACATCGACATGCCAGTGTCGCAGATTTTGTACATGTCTGTGTAAATAAAAATAATCATATATAAAAGCTTTATTTGATATTGAGCACTTTTTATAAATCCGGTTGAAATACTTTGGATTACTACCCTGTGGATGTTTTTACCTGGATAATTACCATTATTATTATATATATATATATATATATATATATATATATATATATATATATATATATATCAAAAAACACTATACGTTCACTTGATCGTCCATCAATACCAGCGATATATATATCTTTAGCCTCACAGGCTGGTATCGATGGAAGATCCAACTAATATATAGTGTTATTTAAAATTTCTAAAATATATGCTCTGACATACGTAATTGAGCACTCTTGTTATTTCTTTTATACTAAAAAGGAACAACTTTACAAATATATATATATATATATATATATATAAACAGTTTTTCATGGTAAACAACTGATGATCTCTTAAATAATGTTAAGACTAGTGTAAATTCTTGGAAGCAAACTAATATAGTGACTGTAAAAAGTAAATTGACTTACAAAAAAGTGATTTTCCACTGAACGACTTGGGACTAAAATGGTTTTGTTTAATTTTTTTTTATATAGTTTTAATGGTTGAAAAACTTCTGAGACTATATATATGCTGGAAATAAAAACATTTTTTTTTTAGGAAATGATGTGAATCTGTCCTTCCTAACATTTGACATGGTTTAAAATTAAATGAAAATAGTTCATACTCTAGCTCTAGCCTCACACTATTGAACTTTCACAATTGCTATAAAATTTATATTTAAAATATAAACTTTATATACATACATATATATATATATATATATATATATATATATATATATACTTATTCTTGTTAAATATGATCTGAGGTAAAGATCGGATTCCAACTTTGCCTAATGAGATCTCAGTTTATAACAGCTGTTGATCGATAACATCGACATGTCAGTGTCGCAGATTTTGTACATGTCTGTATAAATAAAAATAATCATATATATATATATATATATATATATATATATATAAGATGTTTGAGACAAATTACACAGTATTTTATATTCTTTCATTTTACAACGATTTAAGTATATAATAGCAGTAAAGTGCTATTTCAGTAAATTATTATTTTTTTTTTTAACTTTATTTCACTCCAAATAAGGCATATAGCCACTGAGAAATTAGGGGCTACTTTGATTAAGGGTCAAATTTATAGGGGCATCCTAAGTGGGGAGTTGTGCAGCGAGATGCTTGTTCACATTATATTTAAATTTCTGCATGTTGATCCAGTTGGGGGGAAAGGGGTCAGGGAATGAATTTCAAAAGACAAGCAGACCGAGGAAAGAAGCTATTAGAGTAAAAAGTTGTATACAGTGAAGGGGTGTGATTTTGCTACTAGTCGAATTAGTTTGGGGTATTTACGTTGGGACGTACAGGTGCAGTATGTTCGTCGGGCACATTCCATGGAAATACTTATAAAACAAGCATAGGGATGCAACATGGCGGCGATAGGACAGGGGCTGGTACTTGGTAGACAACCTATTAGGTTAGAGACTATTTTTTTAACCCTGTCCAAGACGGAGAGATGAGTGGTTGGTGCACCAGCCGAAACGTAGCAACAATACTCCTGCATGAGTGAATGGTGGTTTTATATAGATATAGGATACTGGCATGTATGAGAAGTTTTCTATCCTGATAGAGGGAGCTAACTTTCCTTGTAGCATACTTGGCAGTATCTTCTATGTATTGTATTATTGGTGGTTTTTTTTAGTTGACTGGAAAGCACACAGTAATCGAATAGAGTGACCTGCATCATGATTCTTTGTATCGGATTAAAAATGTTGAAATCTTAGCTGTAGCTCAGTACTCCTTGAATCCATTGCAGACTGTTATATGTGAGCTGGAAAATTGTGATGGAGATGTGGAATCAGTGGCTAGCAAGAAAAGATCATAGCAGGTATATTCACATAACGAAATTCGTCGAAAAGCTGCAAAAAAATGGTGTGGGATGATCCAGGCAAGGCAATGTAAACCTTAGTAAGAGAGATTGGTGTCAGCATGGCGATTATGAAGAAAGAAAATTCAATTAAATTAAATTCAATTTGGCTAAAAATAAAACAAGTATGCGCCAGTTTTTATGTAGGAAACGAGTGGTAGAAATTAACACAGAAGAGGATACAGTAGCCCAGCAGCTGTCCAAATTCATCTGTTAGTGCATTTATTAGTTCTCTTGGGAGTCTATTTCAAGGTCCAGGGATCCTGATTGAGAAGGTGGCCTTCCTCTGGTTCAATCGAAATCGTCGGTGAAATAGTTTCTTGTGGTGCATGAGTGAATAATAGGCCCTGAGATATATCGTAATGACCATTGAGTTTCCTAGCCCGGTAGAAGGAGCTAACTTTCCTTGCAGTATACTTGGCAGTATCTTCTATGTATTGTATTATTGGTGTTTTTTTTAGTTGATAACCATGGTGACTGGAAAGCACACAATAATAGAATAGTGTTATATGTGAGCTGGAAAATTGTGATGGAGATGTGGAATCAGTGGCTAGCAAGAAAAGATCATAGCAGGCATGTCCACATAACGAAATTCGTCGAAAATCTTCTAAAAATGGTGCGGGAAGATTCAGGCAAGGCAATGTAAACCTTAGCAAGAGAGATTATTATCGTCGAAGCGGTTATCATGAAGAAAGAGTTAAACGAGCACCTTTGCTACTCCTCATAAAATTCAATTTAATTCAATTCGATTAGTTTGGTTAAAAATAAAACAAATATGCTTCAGTTGCCATGTAGAAAACGAGTAGAAGAAATTTACACAGAAGAGGATACAGTAGCCTAGCAGCTGTCCAAATTTACCTTGAATTTTTGCATTGTTGGCATATTTATTACTTCTTTTAGAAGTCTTTTCCAAGGTCCAGGGATCCTGATTGAGAAGGTGGCCTTCCTCTGAATCACACGGAATCGTTGGTGAAATAATTTCTTGTGGTGTCAGCGTAGACCTCTTTCTGATGCAGGACTGAATAATAGGTCCTGAGATATATCCTAATGATCATTGAGAAAACTGTAGGCCAAAATAAGATCACCACATAATCATCGGCGCTCAAGAGAGAAAACGTTAAGTTTTATGAGTCAGCTTTCATAGGGCAGATCCGATAAACCTTGAACCATTCGAGTAGCCAGTTTTTGAACTCTCTTCAGGTGCTGGATATCACGTAAAAAAGTCCAACTACTCACCATTAAGACCCAAAAGAAACTCCTTAACAAGATCAAGCATCCAATCGAGCCGGGAATACTCTTGTTAGATAATGGTCTATGAGGATGGACGCATCTGTTGGAGATCGGGTTTGACTTGCACGATTTGTAGCGGAGTCATCCCGTGCAAAGTTGGTGCGAGGTGTTCCCACGGTTCGGGTGACAGTGACGGGACCCAGAGGGTCAAGGGTTAGGTCACACCTGGCGTGATCACGAGGTTTCGTGACGTCAGAGTTTTCGCTGTGAGAAAACTAAATTGAGATTTCAACAGTTCTCGATTGGAAGCCGACGAGAGAACAACGAACGATCATGTAGCTATTATAAAGAAGGGATTCCGAATCCCAATATAAGAGCCAAAGTTAGGGCCAAACGATATACCCCCTCTTCCTCCCTCACAAGTGATTACGTGATTAACTAGCGTAGCCTCTCTCTCTTCTCCAGCGAACTTCTCATTGTTGGCTAATTAGCTAGTGAATAAACGGCTCTGAATTAAAAAACAGTAGAAGCTTTGTTAAATTTATTGTAGTAGAAAGATTGATTTCAGCTTGCGAGGGAAACTGCCGGTAGCAAAGATTATGATGGCAGCGAAGGCGACAACAGAGGCGTCTGCACAGAGTGATGGCGACGACGGCGACGGCCCAGCAGACTAGCAATGGCAGCAACAAACCATAGCAGTCGTGACAACGAAGCTGCAGGCGACGTGAGGTAAGTACAAATAGCTGCAGGCGGCGAGAAGGAACGCACTGGCAGTATGAATAGTCAGCATAGCAGCGGCGTGACAATGGAGCATGAATGGTAGTAAATGGCACATCACGCCATTTCGGATCAACGGATGAGAGCTCTTCTTCGACGACGCTGACATTAACGTATGTCATAACCAAACAATGTAACACTCTTTTTCTTCTCAGGATCAGTTGCAGAACATGCAAAACAACAGGTACTCCTGCGCATCATGAAGACTAAGTTCCCTCAAAGAAAGAGAAAAGAAAGAGAGAGAGAAAGTGAAAGAGAGATAGAAAGAGAGAGAGAGAAAGAGAGAGAAAGAGAGAGAAAGAGATAGAAAGAGAGAGAAGAAGGGAAAGAAAGAGAGAGAGAGAAAGAGAAAGAGAGAGAAAGAGAGAAAGAGAGAGAGAGAGAAAGAGAGAGAGAGAGAGAAAGAGATAAAGATATAAAGAGATAGAGAGAGAGAGATAGAAAGAGAGTAAGAAAGAGAGAAAGAGAGAAAAAGAGAGAAAGAGAGAGAAAGAGACTAAGTCCCCTCAAACTGTGATTGTTTTTGCGTGTATTTCCAGCAAAGTCACGCCATACAGACCCACTATTTAGAAAAGTCACTCGGATTCAATTCGAATCGCTATATTGAGTTGCTGGCAACTTTCTCAACTGTGCCCTATGTCGAATGACTTATTTATTCCATTATATCTACAATTTACATTTAACTCATTATCTGTTTATTTCTATTTAATTTTCATCAGCAATGCAGACATGTTTTCAAAAAATCATCAAGCCAATTACGACTACTAATAAAAAATGAATTCAAAGGGAAATAACTCTGATCGCTCCAATCACATGACGTATTTCAGAAATAACACCCAACTTCAAATCTGTTTATTAATCCAGCTGTTCTAATAACTTGATTAAACAGAAAATAATTCTTGGTTTTTCAAGTTATATCTAAATTCTGACGCAACAACATCATTTGAGCTTTTTACAAAAATAAAAATATTTATTAGTTGACGTTTAATATTTTTTTGTTAAAATTTCACAAAAATCGGAGGTTTCTGAATTCTCACGAAGGACGTCCAGCCCCACTTTGCACTCTTTACATAAAACTAAATCAAACTTAATATAGCCCACATTACCCCCCTTACGCCGAACAGCTGTGTTCTAAATTTCATAATAAGACCGGTTAATTAGTTTAGAAGTAAATGCTGCACATACAAATATATAAACATATACACATACCTAACTTTATGAAAATATAGATAGAAAGAGAGAGAGAAAGAGAAAGAGAGATAGAGAGAAAGAGAGATAGAGAGAGAGAAAGAGAAAGAGAGAGAGAGAGAGAGAGAGAGAGAGAGAGAGAAAGCTAGATATATGTGCTTGCTCGATTGATTTATAGATCAATAGATAAACAGATAAGCCGGAAGTGACTGCAACAGAGATACTTTGATAAGTAAAAAAAATTTTGCCCACATCTGACAATGATGGATGAACATGAACTGATAATAACTGAGATAGGTAAACCGACATAGATAAATGTATCAAAATATTCTCTGGAATGTATAAAAGTGCACTTAGAAATATATCAACCAAAAATAAAATGCAAACATAATCATATATATATATATATATATATATATATATATATATATATGTGTGTGTGTGTGTGTGTGTGGGTGTGGGTGTGTGTGTGTGAAAAATGACAAACAGAAAACAGGTTAAAATGCAGGAGAAAAAACAAAAACGAGAGATTTGACCGGTTTCGTTAGTGTTAGCGAACGTCTTCAGAACTAGTGAAGATTTGGAAACAATTTTATTTTGAAGGCACACACATGGGAGAAGGAAAAGATGATCCGATTGGACCATATGAGAAGACTTTTAGCGACATTGAAATATGATTTGACAAGTGGGTGACATATTCTTCTTTATTTCTTATTCTTTTTTATTTATTTTTTTATTTATATACTTCTATTTATTTTCTTGTTCTTTTTCACTTTCACACCTAATGACCTAGTATGGGGAGGCGGTATGCGGAGGGAGTAAAGCCGCCTCCCCTATACTAGCTCAGTTGGTGTGAAAGTGGAAAAAGAAAAAGAAAAAGAAAATAGATAAAAATATTTTTTAAAAAAGAATAAGAAATAAAGAAAAATATTTTCCTTCTCCCATGTGTGTGCCTTCAAAATAAAATTGTTTCCAAATCTTCACTTTTTCTGAAGAAACGAAACCGGTCAAATCTCTCGTTTTTGTTTTTCGTTTGTCATTTTTCACACATTTTGTCTACCACAGCATTTCATTTTCATGACTTATCATGTACCTTACCGTATATATATATATATATATATATATATATATATATATATATATATATATATATACCTAGCTACCCAAGTTTAAGTGTCGGATAGCATCAAGTACAACATCATGGTAGGGAGAGTTTACTTTAACAGCAACCTTGATGCTGTCAGCTAGATATCTGAATCACCGAGCTATTCAGATATATGTTAATACTCTTAAACCAACGCTAATAAATAGATTAATTTCATTGTGTAACATGTTTGAAAATTGTCATTAGCTTTTTTAAGGAGCAGCCAGAGACGCAAAAATACTTCCATTATGTTCACATACAAATTGTGCATGTGAATACAATTATATTGAAAGTACACTTCCTAGTATGTCATCGCTTTTAGGGACAGACATGCACAGACAGAGGGGTGTTCTCCTTGATTATATATATATATATATATATATATATATATATTTCATTTGAATCAAAGGGATAACAGTTTTCAGTGGAGTGGTTATGCCCCCGGAGATCATCTTAATGTTTTCAAAATTTGCTGAAATTTTGGGAATAGACATCATTTTTGGTCATTTACCTATGGTTTAAATTTCATTTGAATCTAACGGAAAACAGTTTACAATTTGTGTGTGTGTGTGTGGGGGGGGGGGTGCTCTCCCCGGGGACCCCCAGCGTTGAAGTGATATATTTCTTATACAGCCTATGAGCTTCACTTAGAGGTCAATAGTGCACATGCCACTTTTCAAGCAATTTGTCCAGCGGTTCGGGTTAACACAAAGATCAGGCGAACACACACACAAAGATCAGAGTTACTATTATATATATATATTTTTTTTCTTCTTCAATAGTTTTCGACAACGACATGTCGATTTACCCTTTCTCACGTTTGCTCTCGCTTTCTCTTCTTCTTCTTCGTTTCGTCTTCTTCAACTGACGTTCTAAAGATACTGTTTGATTGGTATCTCTTTCTTCTTCCTCCTCTTCTTCATCTTCTTTTTCTTTCTCTTTTCATAACATTCCTCGCATTCCTTTTTCTCCCCGTTTTGTTGTTCTCTGCACGTGACATTTTCTTCCAATCGCATTCTCTGTATAAATTTGAAAACTTTTCCGTTTTGAAATAAAGTTTATTAACTGATCGAAAATGGTCGTATCTACGGCCGAAATATCTCGGTGGAACTTTACAACATGAGTTTTTGAGTTTATTTTTGTTAGTTGTTGAATTGCTTATTCTTTATTCCATTTTTATTTTTACATATTGTCTGAAACATTGTTTCTTTTTTCCCATATATATATATATATATATATATATATATAATTACAAATATTTGTTTTTTTTTATCTACATACGTATACGTTTCATCCTTACAGGAATCTTTATTCTGCTCAATAATAAATAGAGCTGTTTGCTGGTAATAGAGATTTGTATTTATTTTAACTTGTACAGTGAAGTATCCTTATGTCAGGTTGTTCTGACAAACCCTTGTACAGAGAGACCGAAGACACTCGAGGATGGTGTCTAGTAGGTAATTCAAACTCTCCAGTAAGTAATTCAAACTCTCCAGTAGGTAGTTCAAACTCTCCTAGTAGGTAATTACAAACTCTCCAGTAAGTAATTCAAATTAGATATGTGTATGTGTGTGTGTTGAAATTATTCTGGCAAAAGAATGATTTGGCTGTTGCTTGTCGAATATTAAAAAAAATGCTTTAAAAAACATAGAGAAAGCACACAAGACGACAATAAATTATAATATATGTATCAAATTATGATAGAACAAATGTCTTTACAAAACTAAGTGTGTTTGTGGCTTAATTAAAATATCAACTATTGATAAAATGTACCCATTTAACGTCTAGAACAAGACGGCCCCTCGAATCAGTCCAGTTCAACTCTTATTCAACTCTTATTTGGATTTCGAATATTATGTTATTTTGAATATTTGGTCAGGGTTTACTTGGAGAGTGAAGTATCCTCATGTCAGGTTATCCTGACAAACCCTTGTACAGAGAAACCGACGACACTCGAGGATCGTGTCTAGTAGGTAATTCAAACTCTCGAGTAGGTAATTCAAACTTATCTATATATGTGTGTGTGTGGATTGAAAGAGAAACAAAAAGAAAGAACGAGAATGGAAGAGAGGTTGCATGAAAGAGAGAATAGTGAGAAAGAAGAGAGGGGAGGAGAAAAAGACGTGTATGGGGTTAGGGTTAGAGAAAACGGAGAGGGGGGTATAAATTACAAAAACAAAGACAATAACAGGAAATTAATGGCTTCAATTCATCTAGTTCGTTTCAAAATAACTTGATCAATAAAATATTCATCGGAAAATAATTAATATGGGCGATTTGTTTACAAGGGTGTTTTGTTGCTGTTTGCGTCAAGAACAGACAGGGGCCAAAAATACTCTGAGGCACAAAAGTATATCCACCCATCCAAATATTAATGATAATATTCGTATCGACCTCGGGGCTCAGCTAAGAGTGGGAGCATTGCTCTTTGTCCCCGCTTCCCTTCTTTTTCGAGTGAATTGTTTTTTAACCCAGAGAAGAAAAGCTTTTCACGTCGTCTGTCCATTAAGTTAGCGAGTTAGAAAATTAAAGTTGGAAACCCAAGCTCCATCCCGAACGAGAGGCAATTGACCCCCTAACCCTCCAAAAAAGAGTTTCTGTGAATACACGTTTTAAGGAAATATTCAAGAATGGCCTATGCTAGAAATCTCATTTCTTTGATCAGTCATAACTCGAAAGCCAATAAACCAAATTAATTAAAACTTTGCACAAAATTTTTTATTTTATAGGTTCTATAAGTGTGTAGAATTTCAGCATCATTAGTCAAGGCAACCCAGAGATCCAGAAAGTTCAATCATGAAATCATGTTATTTGTGTGTACGTACATACGTACATATGTGCCACCCTGTATCTCATCAACTATTTGATGGATTCAGCTGATTTTTGGCAGAGATAGAGGTTCTAGGGTCTAGTTGATGGCATTTTAATTTCAGTTTACCATATACCTTAGTTTTCCAGAAAATTCCAAAAAACCTTATGAGAAGGCATTGTATTGAGGCATAGCCTTTACAAAAGTAGTGATATTCCATGAAAAATGCCAGTATACTTAAATCATATGCCCTTAATAGGGTTAAGATGAAAATTCATATACACTAAATGTACAAAAGCAAGGAAATTCCCAAATTTTTACACTTTTATTGTCATTAAGGGTATGACTACATATCAACCAAACCATTTCATTATCACATCACTACAGTATAAATCTCTATACATGAGTGGATGAAGTGTGTGAGCTGCGCTGAAGAAAAATTCCTACCAGTAAAATACATAGCCCTGTTGTGCTCGCATACCCTTAATGACAATAAAAGTGTAAACATTTGAGAATATTAAGTAAAATTAAGAATAATTCTGTGTTGTTAATACCCTGAACTGATTGTTTCATGTACTGATTTTTTTTATGTATGTACTCCTCATCCTTTCATTGATGAGCCATCTCGGAACGACCCAGGATTGTATCTCTTGATCAAATAATCACAATGTAGGGGAGGTACTGTCTGGTCGACGAAGAGGCTTCGATCACACCAGTCTTCTTCAGGTAACCACTGACTGTGAAAAATATATATACTATTTAAACGCTTCCTTGATATCTTCTTACTTTGTTTGTCCCCATGCACACTTGATGACATCATCAAAATGATGATGTCACAAAATGATGACGTCAGGGATGGTTGAGGATATGTGTAGCATTGAGAGAAAAGATATGAGAACTATAAGATACGATGGATGTGCAATGTGAGTCTTAATGACAGGCTTAGATCTGATGACCTTAGAGGAAGATTAAAGTTGGACAGTATACAGAGATGCGCGCAGAACAGGAGACTGATGCTATTATTAGATGTAGAACAGTTGAGATAGCATGGTCGGTTGTCGAGTGAAGGTCAAAGAAAACATCAGATGAAGTGATAAAAATCGATTTGAGAAACAGAAGGATAAATAAAAACCTGGCCAGAAATAGGTTATTTTGGCAGTCAATTTCTAAAAGTCGCCCAACACATGCTAACATCTAAAACAGACGTTAAACAGAATGTGATGATGATGATGAAAGAATGACTGAGACTGCTTAGGTTAGTAGATGTAGAACAGTTGATGTAGCAGGGTCAGTTTGGCAGGGGAAGGGCCAAGGAAAACCTTAGAAGATGTGATAAGGAAGGATTTGAGAGACAGGAAGATGAAGACCTGGCAAGAAATAGGTCAGTTTTTTAGTTAATGTCAAAAAGCCGTCCAACACATGCCAGTGTGTAAAACAGACGTTAAACCTAATACGGTGATAAAGGAATGGATGAGAGTGTTTAGGTTAATGGATGTAGAACAGTGTAGATACCAGGGTCAGTTTGGCAGGGGAAGGCGAAGGAAAACACTAGAGGAAGTGATAACGATAGATTTGAGAGAAGGAAGGATAAATAAAGACCTAGACAGGGGACGGTTAGCTTGGAAGTCAATTTCTAAAAGTCGTCCAACACATACCAACATGTAAAACAGAAGTTAAACCGAATGTGATGATGATGATGATGATGATGATGATGATGATGATGATGATGATGATGATGATGATGATGCTGCAGCAGTGTGAAGGGTCCATTGATATGTGGACACAAACCGACAATTTCCGGCCACAGGGTATGTTGCAAATGCTATCTTTGGATGGCATGTCACAACCTGAATGACAGTAGTGTATGCGGCAACTCACAGGTAATATGTGACATTGGTGCTTGCTCAAGTGGAAACCACATCAGCTCTAGTTAGATTGGAACGGTGGAGGTCTTGGATTGCCAAAAGTGTTCAAGTTGGTGAAGGATAGGCACCCAGCCATAAAGCTGCCTTAAAAACTATGTTGAGTCGAAATGAGACGAGACATTCAGGCCTCACTCTCAACAGAGGAGTAATTGTGGCTTGATTCACCAAATAAGTAGGAGGAGGAGGAGGAGGGGGGGAGGAGGAGGAGGAAGAGGATGATGATGATGATGATGATGATGATGATGATGATGATGATGATGATGATGGTGATGGTGGTGATGGTGGTGATGGTGATGGTGGTGATGGTGATGATGATGATGATGATGATGATGATGATGATGATGATGGTGATGATGATGACGATGATGGTGATGGTGATGATGATGACGATGATGATGATGATGATGATGATGATGATGATGATGATGATGATGATGATGATGATGATGATGATCGCAAGATCCTCGGCACAAGTAGTTTAATGCATATAGAATCAGCTAAGCGAAGTTCAAATCTAGTCGGATCTATTGAATTCTGTAATACTATAATACCATTTGTATTATTTGTATTATTCGGACTACTTTTCTCATCTTGGGTGTTATTTTCACAACGTTTCAGCCAATGTAACCTCCGACCTTCTTCAGATGCATCTTGTCGAACTCGGGAATGTTTATATCGAACTCGGGAATTTGCATGGGGGGGGGGGTAGCTTTCTCTCATTCCGTCAGTCATACGTTGGTAGAAGTCTTAAGTAATTTTCATATGCATTGTTAGTATCCCCCGGTACAGATTCCCGAGTTCGACAATATGCACCTGAAGAAGGTCGGAGGTTCATCGTCCGAAACATTGTGAGAATAACATCCAAAATGAGAAGAGTAGTCCGAGTAATCCAAATAATACAAATTATCAATCCTCATCTCAAAAAGTATGCAGGATATTTTAATACCATTGTGAAATGTGTGAGCACACATCCTCAGTTATCTACCGATATCATATCGAAGCTCAATAAATTATTGACACTAAGTGTAAGAAGTAATCAAGAGTTATCTCCCTTGTTGAATGTTATCTCCCTTTCTAAATCTCTTTGGTCTATAGATAATTCTTTTGGCTAAGATCAAAGTGTAGTATCTGTTCCGATGGATACTGCACCCCATACATTGGTATTGTCTTGGCCTTCGGGGCTTGATTTACGCCGGTCTATGGGTCTGTCCTGTGCAGTTCTAGGATGTCCACCTTCCCAGGCTTCGCCTCCCCTCTTTGGGGAGGAGTAAGTTTATTGCTTACTGCCTGAGGCGTCCCTACCGGGGAATGCCGACGGGGCTGCCCAGGCAATTTTTAATGGCCAGAGTGCTCACCTTCTCGGGCGCTGGCTTTTCAAACCCCACTTTCCCGACCCAACCTTGGGTCACATCTTACTTGTGGGAGTAAGATAAAACTGGCCTTGTGCCTAACCTCCTGGAGAGAAATAAATAAATACAAATAGTTATCTATGTGTTCGTCAGTCATTTTGAGCAGAATAAGGATTCATGTCTTGTTTTTTATTTACTAAATGAACCAGCGTTTATCAAGGCCAAAAACCACTTGAGAATAAGAGTTAATGAGATGGATGGATTCTCAGTTGAATGATGAAGAATATTATGAGAGGATTGAAAATGATGAATGGAATGCACTAAGGTTGTTTGGTATGAGAACGGTTTATTGCAAGTATTTGTTTACATTTATTTGAAGACGACCATGTTGTTGTCTGCAGGAAAGCAATTCAATGGTTAATCGGATGGGTAGATTGTCAGTTGAATGATGAAGAATATTATGAGAGGAATGAAACTGATGAATGGAATGAATAAAATTTGATAACTTATGAGGCCGGTCTATGACATGAATGTGTTGGCATTGGATTTGAAGACGACCATGTTGTAGTCTGTAGGAAAGCAGTCAAGTAGTAATGTGTTCCACAGAAGGGAAGTTCTTTGAAAAGAAATTCTGTACATGGAAATTCCATTTGATGTTAGCCACACGGAGGAAGAAAAGAAAGTTTTGGTAGTGAGACGAGTTTTGGCTGTGAATCTCTCACAAAGAGGAACCAGCGATTGGAGCTCAGTCGAGCACGTTCCATTGAAATAACGATAGAGTAGAGAAAGACAAGCAATGTCTCATCTCTGAAAAAAGGGTCTGTAGAGAACAGGAGAGATCATCCGCCATTCGATTGCAGAGTTTATTTTGTGTAGTGTCTGGCAAGAGAGAGCGATCTGTGCGGCACCTCACTGGATGTGGTAACAGTACTCCATCTTAAGATGTATCTGACTCATATATACGTAAAAGACTGCATCTAGGGGTCAGATACTTTTCTGGAACGGTAAGAATAATCCAACCATGTGTTCACACATGCTCAAGTTTTCATTGTAATCATACTGTGTTTGGAAATAAATAATCCACGAAAGGGCTGATATGCTATAAAATACACTAACCCAACGAAATCAAACCCGAGACACTCTGACTTTTGGAAAATTCCTAGAAAGTCGAGTTATCCGTATGTCTGTTGGGGGTACCATTAACATCTCTTCATGGAGAGTAAAAAGTGAGCCTTCGATCTACTTTCCGCAACCTCGTAACTCTCTTCTCTATCTTGTCCTTTAGTCTTCACATTCTATGAGCCATGTTTCAGACAAAGGGGAAATAATTGCTGTTTTCTGGGTCGACGGTTGTTTCGAGTGGGTGGTATGCAATTTTCAATCCTGTCATAGTATTCTTCGTCATCATCAAAGCATACCAGCATGTAAAACAGCCGTTAAACCAATGATGATGATCATCCTCATCCTCATCATCATGATACTGTCAATCTATCCTTCTCCTTAACCCCTATTCTCAAGTGGCTTTTAGGCCTTGATAAGGAGAATAGAAAGTGGACCTTGGCTTTACCTTCGGCAGTCTCATAATTCTCACTTCCCTTATTTTGTCCTGTAATCCTTATAATTTCATGAGCAATGTTTCTGGCAAAGGGGAAATTATTGCTGTTTTCTGGGTCGGAATCTATCTATATGGCTGGTTTTTAATCTTGAAGTCGTATTTTTATTTTAGTTCCTTACATCA
Organism: Sepiola atlantica; assembly: GCA_963556195.1. Taxonomy (NCBI): domain Eukaryota; kingdom Metazoa; phylum Mollusca; class Cephalopoda; order Sepiida; family Sepiolidae; genus Sepiola; species Sepiola atlantica. Next base: position 41,158,634 of record OY744551.1, on the reverse strand, counting down.
GGTGGCTACATGCCTTGTTTGGAGCGATTTCTATTAAAAGAACAGTAGTGACACATTAGTAAAACAATATTGAGGACGACAATGTTTTATTTGAAGAGCCATATTAATAATTGGAGCCATATTAATAATTGGAGCCATGTTAATAATTGGAGCTATATTAATAATTGCAGTCATATTAATAATTGTAGCCATATTAATAATTAGAGCCATATTAATAATTAGAGCCATATTAATAATTGTAGCCATGTTAATAATTGTAGCCATATTAATAATTGTAGCCATATTAATAATTGTAGCCATATTAATAATTGTAGCCATATTAATAATTGGAGCCATATTAATAATTGCAGTCATATTAATAATTGTAGCCATATTAATAATTTGAGCCATATTAATAATTGGAGCCATATTAATAATTGTAGCCATATTAATAATTGGAACCATATTAATAATTGGAGCCATATTAATAATTGGAACTATATTAATAATTGGTGCCATATTAATAATTGTAGCCATATTAATAATTGTAGCCATATTAATAATTGGAGCCATATTAATAATTGGAGCCATATAAATAATTGTAGCCATATTAATAATTGTAGCCATATTAATAATTGTAGCCATATTAATAATTGTAGCCATATTAATAATTGGAGCCATATAAATAATTGTAGCCATATTAATAATTGGAGCCATATTAATAATTGGAGCCATATTAATTGTCACTTCGAATATACCAGCTGTTTCACAATAGCCTTCAAATATTGAGTTGTATATTGAATCACATTCTTGGAGGAATGAGTGGAATTGTTACCACATAGTTGATTTCAGAATTTGGTCAGATCTAATTTCACAGAGCTTGAGAAATGCATATTTTCTTTTTGTTAATGGAAATCGCTCCAGACAAGGCATGAAGCCACTAACAAGAACAAATATGATTATTGCAAAGACAGGAGATGCCTATCGGCCTTAGTCTTGAAAAGACGAAGGCCATAGGTAGAAGAAAAACAGTCAGCAGGAAGAGAGTTCCACAAGCATGCGGTTCTTGGAAAGAAGCTACTGGAATAGGAAGCTGTATTACAATGAGGTATCAAAACAGCGAATTGATGGAGACTATTAGACCAACGAGCGAAACAAATTCAAACAAAAAAAGCGGGAATAGATCACATAATTCTGAAGAACACATGCCATAATAGTATTTATCGAAAAGACTGAGACTAGCAACATCACGTCTGTGAGAGAGAGGGTGTAGAGAAAAAGAAAGGGTAGGGCCAATCAAATTACAGATATGTTTCTGCACCTTATCAAGAACCCTCAAATGGGACAGAGATTCACCAGCACAAATATGACAACAGTACTCAATACATGGTCTGATTGTGAATTTGTAGAGATAGAGAATAGCCTCAGGTGTTAGAAAGTGTTTGGAGTGATAGAGAGAACCGACTTTACGAGAAGCAGAAAGAGCAATGGATCTAATTTATGGTGGTAGTTTTGTTTTACGGCATATCAACCCTTTTTGGGTTATTTAATGCCGAATCTGGTCATTATAGTAAAAGTTTTTATGCTTCAAGTTCTTTATATCTTCAAATGTTTAATCATCGTTTTTGGTTTGGTAGTTTTGTTTTACGGCATATCAACCCTTTTTGGGTTATTTAATGCCGAATCTGGTCATTATAGTAAAAGTTTTTATGCTTCAAGTTCTTTATATCTTCAAATGTTTAATCATCGTTTTTGGTTTGGTAGTTTTGTTTTACGGCATATCAACCCTTTTTGGGTTATTTAATGCCGAATCTGGTCATTATAGTAAAAGTTTTTATGCTTCAAGTTCTTTATATCTTCAAATGTTTAATCATCGTTTTTGGTTTGGTAGTTTTGTTTTACGGCATATCAACCCTTTTTGGGTTATTTAATGCCGAATCTGGTCATTATAGTAAAAGTTTTTATGCTTCAAGTTCTTTATATCTTCAAATGTTTAATCATCGTTTTTGGTTTGGTAGTTTTGTTTTACGGCATATCAACCCTTTTTGGGTTATTTAATGCCGAATCTGGTCATTATAGTAAAAGTTTTTATGCTTCAAGTTCTTTATATCTTCAAATGTTTAATCATCGTTTTTGGTTTGGTAGTTTTGTTTTACGGCATATCAACCCTTTTTGGGTTATTTAATGCCGAATCTGGTCATTATAGTAAAAGTTTTTATGCTTCAAGTTCTTTATATCTGCAAATGTTTAATCATCGTTTTTGGTTTGGTAGTTTTGTTTTACGGCATATCAACCCTTTTTGGGTTATTTAATGCCGAATCTGGTCATTATAGTAAAAGATTTATGCTTCAAGTTCTAAAAATAAAATAAAAAAGGGGAGGGAGAAAGGGAGAGGGGCTGTTGTTTTTGTTTTTGGTTTTGTAGAACATTATTAAGTTTTACAAAAAAAAAAAAAAAAAAAAAAAAAAAAACGTCAATGTAGGTGAATTTCGTCTCAGGGAGCCACAGGGCAGCCTGATCTGGTATCACCAGGGATCTAATTTATGAACTTTATGAAATATTTGATGAGAGAGAAAGACCAAGATGTTTCAGAGTCGATTTCTCCTCAAGAGCAGAGCCATCTATGAGAATCTCACGTAACGTTGAGTAGATTTTCTACAGAATCCGCTACATCAGTTCTAATGATGAGAACTAATGTTGTCTTTGTAGGCGTGTGTTCCTTCTTGCAACATCATACCCTTTCATCTCGGCAACCCAGCTAGTAGTGATCAAATACCAGTTTGTGACCTGATTTGTGAAGGCTCCAGTGTATCTTACTATGATAAGGTAAGATATTGCTTAATGGCACATCAACCCTTTTCGGGTCATTTCATGCCGTGAATGTAGAAGGAAATATCCTTCATTTGAGTCTTAAGTCAGTGGGTCATTTATAGTCATTAGTTAAGAGCTTTGGTATTTTGAATTGTTATCATTTTGGTGAGGGTTTTTATGCTTCAAGTTCTTTATATCTTCAAATGTTTAATCATGGGTTTTGGTTTGGTTGTTTTGTTTTACGACATATCAACCCTTTTCGGGTTATTTAATTCTGAATCCGGCTATTTTGGTGAGGGTTTTTATGCTTTAAGTTCTTTATATCTTCAAATGTTTAATAATGGGTTTTGGTTTGGTTGTTTTGTTTTACGACATATCAACCCTTTTTGGATTATTTAATGCTGAATCCGGTCATTTTGGTGAAGGTTTTTATGCTTCAAGTTCTTTATATCTTCAAATGTTTAATCATGGTTTTTGGTTTGGTTGTTTACTTTTCACAGCCTATCGACCCTTTTCAGGTCAATTAATGCCGAATCTGGTCATTACATTCTATTTAGTGTCGCATATATATATATATATATATATATATATATATATATATATATATATATATATACGTGTGTGAGTGTGTGTTAAAAAGGAGAAATAGAGAGAGAGAAGTAGTGTTGTCTAGACTAACAGACGGCCAGAAAGACAGCTAATACAGTCGAGTTTGCAAAATATACTAACAACTCAACACACAATCATCTCCCCATTCCTTGCTTATATTTATATATATATATATATATATATGTATGTGTATATATATATAAATAAATACCTATATATATAAATAAATAAATAAATAAATAAATATATATATATATACAAATAAATATATATATATAAATAAACATATACATATATATATACATATATAAATAAATATATATAAATATATATATATACATAAATAAATAAATATATATATACATAAATAAATAAATATATATATATATATATAAATATATATATATAAATATATATATATATATAAATATATATAAACATATACATAAATAAATAAAACAAAATAACAAATATTCATTATATATATAAATATATATATATATATATGTATTTATTTGTTTTTGTCTTACTTCTCAACGCTGACATTTTTTTCCATTTCTTGCATTGTTATAGCTTTCTAATACTCCTCTATATAAATAAATATATAAATATATATATATATATATATATATATATAGATAGATAGATAGATAGATAGATAAGCCAAGATGTAATGATGAAAAGCAGGAGAAGGTCAATGAAGCAATCACAGAAGTTCAAAGACGCAGAGGATTTTGTTGAGCTGGCTAGGTTGAGCGTCCTTTTTTGTTGTCCTTTTATATTTAACTTATATATTTACTCTGCGGTATGGAAGAAGGAATCGAGTATATATACATATATATATATATATATATATATATATATATATATATATATATATATATATATATATATATATATATATATTATATATATATTGGGGTTAGGGGAAACGAAAAAAAAAAAGCGAATTGCTGTAAAGAAATACAATGAGCCTGCACGATGAATATCCAGTGATGACACTATTGAAAAGCATGAATGTTCAAGTATTTCTAAATGTCTATATTTTCTTGGCAAGGTCAACCCTTTTCATCATCTGTTTAATTTTTTTTTTTTTTACTATATTTTCATTTTCTTGTTGTTTGTGTTTTTTCTTTTTTTTTTGAGGGGGGGGGGATTGATTTTTCACTAAAATACATTCTAATTTTTTGTAATGCTGACATGTCTGAAACGCATTTATATTCACGCATCTATGCAGTTCACCCCCCCCCCTCCCGGTACACACGCGCTCTCATACCTACATTAGCCATGTCTATATTTGATACACAGTGTTGCTGTATACGTGTCTAAACAACCAATTCTTTCGCAAATAGTTTCAAAGGTTCTTTATATATATATATATATATATATATATATATATATATATATATATATATGATTATTTTTATTTACATAGACATGTACGAAATCTGCGACACTGGCATGTCGATGCTATCGATCAACAGCTATTATAAACTGAGATCTTATCAGGAAGAGCCAGAATCCGATCTTAACCTTAGATCATATTTGGAAAGAATGAAAATAATCATATATAACAGCTCTATTTGATATTGAGCACTTTTTATAAACCCGGTTTAAATTCTTTGGATTACTACACTGTGGATGTTTTACCTGGATTATTATATATATATATATATATATATATATATATATATATATATATATATACATAATATATATATATCATATATACATTATAAACATATATCATATATCCATTATATATATATCATATATCCATTATATATATATCATATATACATTATATATATATCATATATCCATTATATATATATCATATATACATTATATATATATCATATATCCATTATATATATACATTATATATATGTAGCATATATACATTATATATATATATCATATTTATATGTATATATATATCATATATACATTATATGTATATATATATATCATATATACATTATATGTATATATATCATATATACATTATATGTATATATATATATCATATATACATTATATATACATTATATATATCATATATATATATCATATATACATTATATATATCATATATATATCATATATACATTATATATATCATATATACATTATATATATCATATATACATTATATATATCATATATACATTATATATATCATATATACATTATATATATCATATATACATTATATATATCATATATACATTATATATATATCATATATACATTATATATATATATATATATATATATATATATATATATATATATATATATATATATATATATATTTAAGAACCTTCACCATAAGCCTTTACTATACCTTAGTTAATAATGTTTAATCCCGAATACAAATTATTCAAAAACCCTGCAGAGTAACTGCCCTTAGACTACCCGGGTTATATCTGTATTTAAATTCCTTTGGGATTGATTTAAAGTCCTTTCACCCAGGATTTAAACTTGAATTTAATGTGTTTTTTTCACCTTTTTATCTCTTCACGTTCTTCAAAAGAATAATCCGTGAACCCATTTTCGCTCTCGATGTTCTTTAGAAGACACATCATTAAACCCCAAAACAGTAACGGCCAAATATACGTTACTTATAAACATTGACTCACAGGATTTATATAGAAATATTTTTTCATTTTTATAATTTTTTATATTTTTAAATCTTTTCCAGTTTTAAATCTCGACTGTTACTTTTCACCTCCCGTTTTTTTCAAATCTTATTAAACCTTCCTCACATTAAATTTAGACAAACATACATAACACTCTAAGCAAATAACGCGTCCAAACGAGAGTGACACGAGGAAGAGACGGGACATGACAGCTCCAGCACATGAAGGAAACATGAAACGGCAAAGATGCCAAATTTGCAATTTGGTAACTATGTCACGTGCCGGTTTGTTGAATCACCAACGAGTGCATGTTTGGCAAAATCAAGCACGGACAAGAGGTGGCTTCATTTATGGCATCCCCCTCAGATCATCACAACACCTTCCACCTCTGTGTTGTTTGGTCTGTAAAAGACTTGCAGGCCTGAAGAGCCATATCCGCACCTCTCACTGGGAACCTTTACACTAATATCACATCGATACACCAAAAGTGGTCATATTCGAAATCGAATAGACAGCTGCCATATATATATATATATATATATATATATATATATATATATATATATATATAAGTAAATTTCGCGTACAACAAAATCGTAGGATAAATTTCAGAGGAAACATTTTTTTAAATCAATGAAACGGGCGGGCGGGGAAAAAAAGAAAATTGCTAAAATTTTCCTTAAGGCCTTATCGTCTGACCCTCTAAGAGAAAACGTCAGAATATTTTCCCTTCATATCTCATTCGATTTTCTTTGTTTTTAATTTATTATTCTGGCATTTCCTCTCAGAGGGTCAGACAATAAGGCCTTGTGGAAAATTTTAGCAATTTTCTTTTTTTCCCACCCGCCGCCCGTTTCATTGATTTAAAAAAATGTTTCCTCTGAAATATATATATATATATATATATATATATATATATATATATATATATATATATATATATATATTAGTTGAGAGATAAACAAATTTATGACATATTCATTTATATCCGTTCCAAGAATTCAACATGCGGATTTTTTTTTTTTCGCTTATTATTTATAAAATACTGCGGGCATTAGCGTTAGACTGACTTCAATAATGTTCACACATATTCTTTATTATAAAAGCAACAACAATGAAACGATAGCTGTATTATTCATATATTTAAGAGTTAAAAGCACAGTTTTGAACATATTACATGGCAGTACCAATGTATTATCCATATATTTAAGAGTTATGTTTTTAGCAGTAATTAAATACTTGCAACACACAATTGATGAAAGGGTTCGAAAGCCACACTCTAAAGCAATAATAACTTGTCCCCGCCAACAAGTGTGTCAACGGTGCAAACTTTTGGGGAGACTTAAGAATTAGTAATGCAATTTTATTTCTTTCCTAAAGAGCTCTATTGAATAAATTATTTTAAAAAGATACGAAATGGAGCTGGCTTTCTTAATGTCAAAATGCATTGGAAGAATTTATAAAACCTTTAACGTCTGACATGTCTCACGTATTATGATCCTAATAAAGGGATATATGTTACGGACGATGTTAGTAACTTCTGTTTAGAGGCTATTTTACTATACAAGGGAGATAATCGAAAGCCGAAAGTAGTAGCCCACGTATCAATAAATTACCACCAGAAAAAATCGCAGTCAAATAAATAACAGAGCATTAGATATAATTTTTGCAGCAAAACAAATTCATAAATTTTTACATGGTGGGAAATTAATTTTGAAAACGGGCCATCGTCCATTACTGTTCATATTTGGGGTTAAGAAATATACCGCCTCATACTGCAAATGCCTGCAAAGATGGAGACCATTTTTTTTCGCTTATTATTTATAAAATACTGCCGGCATTAGCGTTAGACTGACTTCAATAATGTTCACACATATTCTTTGTGTCCTATATTCTTGTTGTAACTGCATAGTTTAACTATACAGTTACAACAAGAAGATAGGACACGAAGACGGATTGTTAAGGATAATTCAGAAACTTAGATTAAACGGTAATTGTTTCAGTAAGTAAAGAAATGGATATAACAACGTACTTTGCAATGCAGAGATAGATTAAAAGCTAAATGTTTAACGCAAATACAATTTATCCTGTGACGTTAATTCTGGCGTCACGGAATTTAAATTGTAAATGTTCTTCTTGAACTACATCGGTCCGTTGTTTTGTACGTTTAACGACTTCACATTCGGCGTTTTCGGCTGTTTTTTTAAGTTCTCTTCATTTCTCCAGTTTTTTGTCCATTGTTTTTTATCACCTGAAGATGATTCAACAAAGAATCGAAAGTGGTTGTGATAACTATTGAACATTGATTTTTATTTTTTTGACACAAGATCATTATTAGAAAAATTGAAAAAATAAAACAGGTATAATCAAGCGGTGGAATTCTGTTATGTTTAACTATGTTTGCTAAATTCGAACTCTTCATATATATATATATATATATATATATATATATATATATATATATATATATATGTATGAAGAGTTCGAATGCAAAACGCAGTAAACGCCATTTGTAAAATTAAGAAACTATCACTACAAAAAGCGTTGCATTTAAACATTAGACAAGACCCCAAAATCATATTTTTCATAATATGATACTGGTATCATTTCGTTTTGTTTTTAATTCAAATAAGCTTTTAGTCAAAGGCTAGATTTGATATATTCGCCATTTTATTGTAGTAGTAGTAGTAAAATATCAATATATATTGTGCATATAATCATTAACATATCTGTGTGTGTATATCATCACCATCAGTATAGTCAAAACATAATATAATATATAACGAGCAGGTTCTCTGTCTGTCTGTCTGTCTGTCTGTCCGTCGTCGAGAATTTTTTTTTTTTTTTAACATAGTTCACCCCAAACAAGGCAGGCCGCCACTGTAGACGTAAGGGGCTACTGAGAAAGGAAAAGGGGAGAGGGAAGGGGAGGGTCAACCTAACTTGGGATCTGCGCAGCGAGATGTCTGTTTACATTAGTTTTAAATTTCTGCATGTCTGTTCTGTCGGGGAAATTTTTGTAAATGTAATAGCGGGGGGGGGGGAGGGTTATTACTATTTAATTAATTATTTTTTTCAAGTCAGCATTCATAATATTTGTATACCTTTAGAATTAGGAAACTATTAATTAATTTATTTATTTAGACTAAACAACATTAAATAACAGTAGAAAGAAATTTCAAGACGAGACTGCGATTCGAACAGAAAACGTGTTAAGAATCTTACTTAAACTAATACTTTTTGCCATAGTCGTCACGCTAGGCATTGCCGGTTGGCAACACTATTTGTTCATAGCTAGGTGTCCATATACAGCGCCTGATATTCACAAATGGTCACCCATCTGGTACTGACCATGGTCAACGTCGCTTAACTTTGGTGATCTAATGGGGGAGGGGGGGCGGTGGGTCAATGTGGTTATGCTGCATTTTAATAGCTGAGTAGGTGTATATGTTCACACGCCATAGGTAGTAGGTGTATATGTTCCCACGCATGATTAAATCAGCACCGTTAGAGTCCAAAGAAAGATGAAAGGCGTCAAGTCAAAAGTTGTTTGGCAAAAGACAAATGAAACGGACCGTAAAAAATATACCTCACAGAAATGTTAGGTTTTTTTGGAAATGTGAAAAAATATAAAATAAAATAAATAAAATGAAAACATGGTTATTGGAATATAATATGAACCTGACTTAAGGAACAGGAGAATAAAGATATGATATATACCTTTATTATATACCTATACCTATATACCTATAATAGTTGATGCTCGATATACAAGATAGAGCATTTATATACACAAGAGAATGGCTCAAGGAAGGAATAATAAAATTCGTTTTATTTAAAACCCCTTGTTTTAAACAATTGATGACTTAATAGATATCGTATTTTGCACAATTTTTATTCTCATCATTTATCTGTTACTACATATATATATATATATATATATATACAATAATATTTTTTTTAAATAAATATTAAATATTTAAATACCTAGAGACATCGATGTTTCATGCTAACGCAATCTTCAGTCTAGGAACTAATTCCCGACGGTCGGTGGGCGCGAACCCCGAACACAAATCGCCACTGATTCGTAGTCGGTGATCTTAACCAAAGGGCCATCGTCGATTAGTTAGTGAATATAGAGTAACTTTAACTGTAAATAGCGACACGTGGCCGCCATTTACCAGGCAGCTTAGAGTGATCTTACGAAACGGTGTTCGGATCTCGCATATAGCTATTAGTACTGCTTGTTATTAAAGCTACTCGAAAGTGCCCAGCCCTTGTGGGAAGGGGGGCTGATAAACAATAATATTTTTTTAAAATAAATATTAAATATTTAAATATGAATTTATGAAAATATATTTATGGCAATTAAGCTACACAGAGGTTTCCACATTTCATCTCCCATAGGTAATCATCAAGCTATTTTTTTTTAGCCTGACGGGGATGAAACGCGGACGCCTCTGTGTAGCTTAATTGCCACATATATATTTTCATAACTTACTATCTAGCTCTACTCACGTATTGAGCACTGTTGAAGTAAATACTGAAAATCGATACATAAAATATTATATGTCCTTATAACATTTTATGTGGATACATGAAACAATGATAATAATTATATGTGTGTGTGTGTGTGTGTGTGTGTGTGTGTGTGTGTGTAAGGACAAACAGAAAGTCGAGAATGAAAAACAAACCAACCTAATTAAAAAAGGAAAATATATAAAAAAATAAAAAGAAGCAGTGAAATACAAAGAAGAGAAAGATGAAGAAGATGGAGTTGATGTCGTAAGGATGACACACAAACCTTGGACACCGGTTGTGCTGACTCAGCTGTTATTTTGGAGCCGTGCATATCTCGTGCCATGGGCGGGTTGTATGTACCGGGACCGGGCGTCTGTGAAAAGGCTTCATGAAACCTTTCGGCCTTCGACTGCATTGCCCCGCCTCTCTGAAGAAGAAATATAATACAATGTCAGCATAAACAGATAACGAACGTTGCTTTGCTATTTTATTTTATTTATTTTTTTGTTTTTTCACTAGCATTTCGGTTGAATATTTTTGCTAGGCTGGGATGATGATATAATTGTGAAAAAATCGACATATAATACGTAGTTAAACGCAAAATGAATTGTTTTGCGCTATTAAAATAATTTCCAATGCTATTGATAATGTTTACCCATTCAATTATTTATTTTTATATTATCGCTTATGTTTGAATTCTATGTCCTTGTAAAATGCTGTTAAAAAAATTGTGGTTTAAAAAAAAAGAAAACGATTCATCATAAAACTTAACAAAATACTTTTTTTCTAAACAATAAAAAAAAATCCTCTGGTTGAATATTTTTGCTAGGCTGGGATGATGATATAATTGTGAAAAAATCTACATACAATACGTAGTTAAAAGCAAAATAAATTGTTTTGTGCTATTAAAATAATTTCCAACGCTATTATTTATTTATTTATTTGTTTGTATGGTTGGTTAGTTGATGTTGGTGGTGTTGATGTTGGTGTTGGTGTTGTTGTTGTTGTTGATGTTGATGTTGGTGTTGGTGTAGTTGTTGTTGTTATTATTTTTTTTTTCTTGGGAACAAAAAAAAACATTTAATTTTTTACAAACATTTTTTTTTTTTAACGAAAAAGCAAAAAAAGTTCGGACTAATTTTATTTTAGATATTTCCTTAAGTGCGAAATATTTAATTTTTAGGGGTAGACATTTTTGTCAGCCAGTATTGTAACCCCTTCCTTCTCTATTAGGTTTTTGAAGGGAATATTTTTTGGCTAGCCTGTTAGGAGTCCAATGGATTAAACGTTGGTAGTGGGCTCTCTTTCAGGCTTGGTTGGTCTTGAAGTAATTCTACAATCCCTTTTTATTATTACTAGTAAAAATATGCTCCCTCCGGGCGCATATTTTTACTAGACTAGAAGGATTATATAATTGTGAACGAACTACATACAATACGTAGTTTAAGCAAGATAAATTGTTTTGCGCTATTAAAATAATTCCCAACGCTATTGATAATGTTTACCCATTCATTTATTTATTTTTATATTATCGCTTATGTTTGAATTCATGTTTTGAAACGTGAATCATAAATCTATGACGTATGTGTAAAGTGGTGTTGCTGCGTGTAGATGTGGTTGCATATGCTTCCCGCCTACTGCTTTCAGCCTCAGTTGCCAGCTTGTCCTTGGATGAAAAGGAAGCCGAATGCGTAAGTCTTCCTTGCTGGTATATAACCTCTCCACTAACTAGACTCTGGCCAAACATCACTGTGGTACACCATGGATACTGGGCTCCTTGCAGCCCTAGGCTAATTGGTTGAGGATCTCGGAGTATATTGGAGCCCTAGAGGTGCAGTGTGAAGGGCCCATTGGTATGTGGACACATCCCGACACTCACCAATCCAATCTCCGGCCACAGGGCATGTGGCAAATGCTATCTTTGGATGGCCTGTCACAACCTGGGTGACAGTAGTTTATGTGGCAACTCACATGTAATATGTGGCATTGGTGCATGCTCAAGTGGAAACCACATCAGCTCTAGTTAGATTGGAACGGTGGAGGTCTTGGATTGCCAAAGGTATTCAAGTAGATGAAGGATAGGCATCCAGCCGTAAAGCTGCCTTAAAAACTATGATGAGTCGAAATGAGACTAGACAATGCGGCCCCACCCTCAACAGAGGAGTAATTGTGGCTTGATTCAACAAATAAGCAGGAGGAGGAGGAGGAAGAGGAAGAGGATGATGGTAGTGATGATGATGATGATGATGATGATTATGATTATGTTGATGATGATGATGATGATGATGATGATGATGATGATAATGATGATGATGATGATTATGATGATTATGATGATGATGATGATGATGATGATGATGAGATTGAGGATGATGATGATTATGATGATGATGATGCTTATGATGATGATGATGATAATGAGGATGAGGATGATGATGATGATTATGATGATGATGATGATTATGATGAGGTTAGGGTTAGGGTTAGGGTTAGAGGAAGAGGAAAAGGATGAGGATGATGAGGATGAGGATGATGATGATTATGATGATGATGATGCTTATGATAGTGATGATTATGATGATGAGGATGATGATGATGAGGAGGAGGATGATGAGAATGATGATGATAACGAGGATGATGCTGCTGCTGCTGCTGATGATGATGATGAGGATGAGGATGATGATGATGATGTGCTTCTAAGTGTCTCTTTCTGTTGTTTCCTTCTTCACTTCGCAGAGATGAACAAGGCCAAATAAATCATCTCTTTCTATAAGAACATGTTGGTTGACTAATTACTGAACGTAACTAATGTTGTGTACCTGAAATCACTTTTGATTGCAGTAGATTATCCTCAGTCTGGAAGGATACGCGATGCCATGCGTGGACGCTGAGACGCTGACTGGAAGAGCCAAGTATGTCTTTTGATTAAGAAATAAGCTGCATTATGAGAGGTTGGTAACGTGGATATTGGAGAGTCCCCTGGGGTTTTAGCTTATTGTTGTAGACCCGTGCTAGGGGTCACAAAGATAACAACCACAAATTGTGACAGATTAAAATATACAATGTATTTATTCATAGCAATACAGTAACGCCACTAAATGTGGTAGGAGATGACCGGATTCCTACCATGCGGTAAAACATGAATAGGAATGTCCTCTGTTTGAGTCTTTGCAACCATGGTATTTATTATAGATGGTTGCTTCCATTAGTTTTTCAATAGGGGTGATTTGTACCCCACAACACTTATATAATAAGTGAACAGATAATTTACCTACCCCATGTATATCATCGACGACCTCAAGAAAACACAAATATTATTGATTCTATGTCATAGAAGAACCAAACTAATTATAGTGTGTTAGGAAGGTGCGGACTTGGAATTATAAGGAATAATAAAAAATAAAAAAAGGTGCAAGAGATAAGTAGCACTGCATCGGAGAACATGACAGATGAAATTGAACAGATACACCACTCTGGTCCCAGTTGCACTTCGTTTTTTCGTATGCCCCATACAATAAAACGAACAAAACAATAATGCCTGTGCTAAGAGCCCATGGTCACTCCTCTGAATCTATGATATGGGGGACACAACAAGGCCACTAATAAACAAACCAACGGATACATTTTAATGAAATCTTCAATATTTGTTCTATAAATCATATATTTTTAAAGATTTTAAGTTTTCAAATTAGAAACGTAATCAGATGCAATGTTAGCATCTGTCTGGAAAGGGGCATAATTCAATTTACACTTACGATTGTTGTCGGGGACGAGTTATTTCCCTTGAATGAGATAACACGACAATGATTTTGTTCATCAAAAATAGTGATTTTACTTTCTCTTTGATTCTTTCTCCGATGAACAAACGGTTTCCGGACCCCTTGCATATCCTGTCTGTTTCTCTATCAGACTCCATTCTACCCGGGACGCATAGTCTCCTCTGTCATATAATAATTTCTTCTGTAAATTTACGTCAGTTCTGTCATCGTTTATTTATTTTCTTCCTAAATTTCCAACCACATTTCTTTCAGAACAATAACATGCTCTGTACAAATCACAAAGGAATGTTCTGCTTTCCAATTTATCTCCCAAATAGTATACTTTTGTATTTTTACCGTAATTATTATTCTTTTTCATATGCAGCTTTGAGCCAAGATTCCTTCGTCCAGGTTTCTAAAAATTTTCGGCTACATATATTATTACAATTTAACATTATAGCGATTTTAAAAAAACAGTGAAGTCACAAAGGAATGTTTCGAAATTTTTTAAATGTGATTCGATAATTTTTTATTATTTTGATTATTAGAACTACTGTTATCATCTTGAATGTTATTCACACAACGTTTAGGCCGATGTAACCCCCTGACCTTCTTCAGTTGTATCTTATCAACCTCGGAAATTGGTACGGAATTTCAAACAGAACACTTTATTTAATGAACGGGGGTAGCTTGCTCTCGTTCTGTCAGTTATGTCCGAGTAGAAGTCTTAAGTAATTCGTAATTGTATTATTAGTATCGTCCACACTGAGGATTGAACCCCCATGGATTAAATACAGGGGTCCGTTCGAAATTCCGTACAGATTCCCGAGTTTGAGAGAAAGATTCCCGAGTTCGACAAGATAAACATGAAGAAAGTCGGAGGTTACATCGGCCGAAACATTGTAAAAATAACATCAAAGATGAGAACAGCAGTAAATAATACAAATAATATAAATCACAAAGGAATGTTCCGCTTTCCAGTTTATCTCCCAAATAGTATACTTTTTACTTTAATTATTGTTTTTCTTTTTCTTTTTACTTTAATTATTCTGCTTCGAGCCGAGATTTCTTCGTCCAGGTTTCTAAAATTTTTCGCCTGCCCATTTACAATTTAACATCATAGCGATTTTGAAAAACAGCGAATAATACAAATAATATAAATCACAAAGGAATGTTCCGCTTTCCAATTTATCTCCCAAAACATCATAGCGATTTTGAAAAACAGTGAAATTTAACAGAAATTAAGTTTAGGCCAGATCAATGCACATGCGCAGTAACATTTTTTTGTTGTGATCATTTTAAAATATATTTTTACTTTTAAAATCGACTCTATATAGTTATTGTCCAAATAGCATTTTAGGTAAGGTCACGTAAATAAAAATAAGGAGGCCTCCAGAGCGCTGATGAAACATCTGTTCAGCCCCCTCCTAGCCATAAGACCATCTCCCCTCTGGTTTGGAGGTTCAGAAGTAGGTCGAACCGGATCTGCAGGAGAGAGAAACACTGAACAGATACTACACCTTAATCATAACGTTTAGAAACTATGATTACATCGCTACTCTGCTCCTGAGGTTGAAGAGGCGATCTACATATATTTGTCTGGTCATTTTTCATGAGTTTCTAACTTTGAAATCTGAAGCGTTAAATGCTTTTATTTCGCCAGTTTTTGATATTTAGGAAAATGTTCACAATTTTAATTTGCATGGATAGCTTTGCGCATGCGTCATGTTGTGAATATTTCTCTATTTTTTAATATTTTTTTTTTTTTTTTATCTGTATGCATTCGTTTTGTATATTGTTTGCATGAATTTGTCGGTTTGAAAGTCGGCCAAACATCGGCATTCCTTTAAGGAGTCTCATCCTCGTCGTACGCAGAGTCTCACATATTTTGCCATGCTTCAGCAAAAATCAGAAGCACATATTTTTTTCTTTCACAATATCGCAAAATCTTGCACTCACAAACTCTTCTCTCAAGAGTGTACACTCCCCGTCAAAAATCACAGAGAAAAAAAAATGCTTTGCAAGTGTTGTCACAAATCTCTCTCTCTCTCTCTCTCTCTCTCTACTATATATATATATATATATATATATATATATATATATAAATATATATAGTATATATATATAGTATATATATAGAATCAAATATGAAACTAAAAGTAAACTTTTAGTAGATAGAACCTATAGTGAAATGGTTTAAGCTCAATATACGAGATAAAGCAATTATAAAGATAGATGAAAGAAGAGTGATAAGCATGTACGAGTGTCCAGATTTATTTCAAACTTCGATTGTTCAATGCAAGGTATATTCTGTAATAAAATTATGTTTATTACGCCAAGGCTTTTCAAAGATCGAAATCTTATCATCAGAGGAATTATGCAGATAGATAAGTTGGCAGTGGAAAAGCCAAAATTAAAAATTTGAAAAAATAATAGGAATGGAGAGTTGAAAAAAAAAGTTCGTGTAAAAAAGATATGGGGTTTGTCCAGTTGGTAATTGTCCGTTGATAAGGTTTCCAATGAAAGGAGATTTAGATGGAGAAGAAAAGTATTCCATGAATACAGCATGGAAAAGCATTAAAAAATGAAGTAACTCCAATAGTGAGATGTTGAGTTCAAATCGTAGGTGGAGCGCACTTAATCGGAATTAATATGAGAAATAGGGCCATTTTAAAAATACTTCCTCGGGCGGGGCTGAATACAAATGACTTTGGTGGTTAAATATTTAAGCAATTCTTCTCCATCTAAATCTGCTTTCATGATACAATATATTTATTCTCATCCTCAAAAACCTTTTTTCAGTAAAATGCCATTATTATATGACTCATTTTTGTATAAATATATATATATGCATTCTCTATGTGTTTACCCTGGCAATTCATG
This sequence comes from Sepiola atlantica, assembly GCA_963556195.1. Classification (NCBI taxonomy): domain Eukaryota; kingdom Metazoa; phylum Mollusca; class Cephalopoda; order Sepiida; family Sepiolidae; genus Sepiola; species Sepiola atlantica. Next base: position 41,141,428 of record OY744551.1, on the reverse strand, counting down.
TTTTTTCTCGTGATCTTTGTTGTGTAAAAACACAACAAAGATCAATAGAAAACTTAAAAAAATAAAAATAGGTATAATTAAGCAGAAGAATTCTGTTCTTTTTAAAAACGTTTGCTGAAATATGTTACGCACCTTGCATATACAGACTGTTTCGCTGTATTACAGTTCTTCGGTATGGCTAGACAAGCAAGTACTTCAAGCTGAGATCAGAACCTGATTATTTGTTAACTGTCAAAGCTTTTACCCATTATGCTATCAGCACAAACTACAAACTAAATGAAATCTAATGTTTCTATTAAGCATAATCAACAGCCGAGAGTTCTCTATTCTTTTAAGCAGGAGTTATTCATTATTTCATGAAGTGTTCTGCCCCTTCTGTTCATTTGCTTGTTAAACTTTAATTAGTTGGTGTTCATAGCAACAACAGGATCACAACACTGTTCATAGAAAAGGAGAGGGATGAGGACAAGAGTTAAAACAGATGGGGGAAGAAAGTATTTCTTACTAAGAGTGTGTTATATCAGTTGGCAGAGAGAAAGAGAGATAGAGAGGCATATAGGTCTAGAGTAATAGAAAAGAGACAATGAGAGGGGATAACGATCAGATATTCGTATATTTTAAAAGTGACCTAGACAATATATTTCCTTTTATTTACCAATAAAATAAAGGGTTAGGGTTAGGGTTAGGGTTATATTGGCTTTTGCCTTTGTTAAATAAAGGGTTAGGGTTAGGGTTATATTGGCTTTTGCCTTTGTTAAATAAAGGGTTAGGGTTAGGGTTATATTGGCTTTTGCCTTTGTTAAATAAAGGGTTAGGGTTAGGGTTATATTGGCCTTTGCCTTTGTTAGCTTAGAATATTTAGGAGTTATTTCTCTTAGACCAAATCCAAGTTATCTCCTCTGGAGCATTACTTGCCAAAGTGAGAATGAACTCTTAAATTTTTAAATACAAAAAAAGAAAACTCGCACATGCATGGTACGAGATTTGAGATCGAGCCTTGAATTCTTTCTGGCTTGAAGTTTGGTGGACGTGTTCTATTCCTGCTCTAGGTTCTGGCATGGTTTTCCCGACAATGTCCTGTTTATAGGTCGCAACTATTGTTCACAGATAGATATTCAACCATGGTCCTTTTAGCAATCTCAATTTGGCTCTTTTCTATTGGTCACAACATTTGTATTGAGAAGACAAAAGGAAGTGGTATTCACTCGACATAGCCCATGCATTCTCTATAATGCGTTTACCCTGGCAATTCATGTTTTTTTTTCAATTGTGTGTAGGGGATTTTAACGTTGACTCTTTCGTTAGTAATTACCCCTGTTGTTTGTACCCCTTTCATGTAAATGCAACCATCTATTTATTATTAGTATTTCTTTATCATTGTTATTTTTATGTATTCAATGAAAATTTATATTCTTTCGTTAGTAATTGCTCCTGTTGTTTGTACCCATTTTATGTACCCCTTTTATGTAAGTGTACCCTTTTTATGTAAATGAAACCATCTATTTATTATTAGCATTTCTTTATCATTGTTGTTTTCCCATTTATTTTCCGACCCTCGTGTGTTCTCACGAAAACATCAAAATATGGCGACCACCTGTTTGAAGAAGATACTGCAACACGTGGCCGCTACAAAAATGTATAAATCTGAATATCAGATATTCTACTTTTATATCTGGTGAGCCTTTTCTCAAACTATGCATAACAAGGAAGATACCATGAAAGTGTGCATATAAAATGTTCTTATCTTTTACCTCTAAGTAGATAAAATTATAAAATTAGAATCTACTTTCTAGTCAATATTTTGGCTAGTATATCATTTCCACACACTTTTTATAAAGGAGGAGGTAATGCCTGGGAGGATGGTATCATGTCGATCGAACATATACTACACTACTCTCCCCCTAAAAAGTGGGGGGGCAATGCTTAGGAGAATGGTATAATGAAGAACATACTACATTACCCTCCCCCAAAGAAGACATAATTTCTGGGAAAATTGCATAACGAACGAACATATACTACACTACTCTCACTCTAAAAAAGTGGGAGGTAATGCCTAGGAGAATTGTATAATGAAGAACTAACATATACTACATTACCCTCCCCCAGAGAAGAGGTAATTCCTGGGAGGATGGTATCATGACAAAACGAACATATACTACACTACTCTCACTCTAAAAAAGTGGGAGGTAATGCCTAGGAGAATTGTATAATGAAGAACTAACATATACTACATTACCCTACCCCAGAGAAGAGGTAATTCCTGGGAGGATGGTATCATGACAAAACGAACATATACTACACTACTCTCACTCTAAAAAAAGTGGGAGGTAATGCCTAGGAGAATTGTATAATGAAGAACTAACATATACTACATTACCCTCCCCCCAAAGGAGGAAGTAATGCCTGGAAGGATGATTTCATGACAACAGAGCAGATACTACACTACTACAACCCCTCCAATGAGAAGGTAATGTCTTAAAAGATGATTTCATGAAAACTTAACAAATACTACACTCCCCCCAAAGGAGGAGGTAATGTCTGGGAGGATGATATTATGACGAATGAACATATACTACACCCCGCCCCTGCCAAAGGAAGAGGTTATGCCTGGCAGAATGGTCTCATGACAACACAACAATACTACATTACCCCCTTGAAAGATAGTACATTAGTCTGAACTAGTGTACTAAACTGAACTGAGCATTAAAAACCTGTACCATAGTATAGTTTCGACTTCGGGCACACAGATACCCAATCTCCATGAGTAATAGATGTAATACTTATATTTTATAGCTATGAGTGTTTACTCAAAATGTTTAGTCAATAAAATTCTTTTTTTTTTATTTCAATTTTTTTAAAACGCTGAAGATATATGAGGTCAAAGGTTTAAGTATTTTAAAGCATGGCTATAAATCTTGTAGATACTAAAAAATACGAGATATACAGTTTGTTTTCTTTTGTGGTTTTTCAAATTAAAAATGATAGACGTTTGTTTAATACGATTCAAAACATAATAAAATGAGTTTTTTTTCTTTGCAAAGTTTTATTTATTGATAACTAGCTGTGCCGCGCCCCGGCGTTGCCCGGGGTCCGTTACCTTCATACCTTGTTTTCTTTTGTAATTTTTCAAATTTGTTTAATACGATTCAAAACATAATAAAATTAATCGTCAATAACATCAAGACGAATTTCAACTTGACTGCGATAAATATGTCTCAATCAAGAAGGATTAAACAAACAAAAAAACAGGAAAGAAAAAATATGCTTATACTTTTGACAAGGGTGTATAACACCGAAAGTGCTCAAGTTTTTAAAGTAAATAAATAATTGATTTTGAAAAACATAAATAAATTGCATCGTCCAGGTTTTCAAAATATTTTTTTCAAAATATTCTCCTTATTATATAATAAAATTAGTTTTTTTTTTTTTTAGAAGTTTTATTTATTGATAACTAGCTGTGCTGCGCCCCGGCGTTGCCCAGGGTCCGTTACTCTCACACGTTAGTCTTGTAAAGAAGAGAAGATGCATTAACTAGTCTTTATCTACTCTACTGTCATGTCAGTAGAAGGTGCTCGACAGAGCTCCAATCTCTGGTTCCTCCATGAAAACATTCACAGCAGGATCTCATCTTCCTACCAGAACTGAAAAGAACTTTCCTTTTTTCCTCTGTGTACCTGGTATCTAGCGAAATTTCCATGAGCAGAGTTACTTTCCAGGAACTTCCCATTTCTGGGGCACGTTTGTCATCTCTAAGTCCAATGTCAACAAACACTTGTCCTAAACCTTCCTCATGGGTGGTCACATATTTTCATTCCATTCATCATTTTCAATCCCCTCATGATATTCTTCATTTGACAACTCATCCCTTGTCCTCAGGTGACTTTTGGCCTTGATAAGTGGTGACTGATTAATTAAAGATAAATAAATATTTCTATGTTCTATAACCACGCTTTTTGTTAAGTTCAGTATAGCAAGACATGAAAAGTGTCGACGAAATATATATATATATATATATATATATATATATATATATATATATATATATATATATATATATATATATATATATATTGGTAGTTTGCTGGAAGCATTGCTGGGAGTAATAATAAAAGTTTTTTTTAAAAAAGGCTGAAGGCAATGCGAAGTTCCGGATCGCTGGAAGCCGTGAAGAACAAAAACAAAACAAAACCGAAATAAGTCGGATATAGATCGAAAGGTTTGTTTATTTTTCTAGACAGCAAGGGTGTTAGTTTTTTATATTACAAACTAACACCCTTGCTGTCTAGAAAAATAAACAAACCTTTCGATCTATATCCGACTTATTTCGGTTTTGTTTTGTTTTGTTTTTGTTCTTCACAGCTTCCAGCGATCCGGAACTTCGCATTGCCTTCAACCTTTTTAAAAAACTTTTATTATATATATATATATATATATATATATATATATATATATATATATATATATATATGCGAGTTTGCTCTTTTCTTTGTTTTTTGTTTGGTTTCACCCAAAAATGAGCCAGTGTATAGGGTAGGTTTTTTTCAAGACACTTTAATCCAACAACTTTTTACTCTTTGTGAATTTTTTCTGATGATTTTGTAATGTTGCAGAGACGATATTGACATAAAAATGTTTTTTGGCTCAAGACAAATGAAACGGACCGTAAAAATGATATCTCACAGAAATATTATGTTTTTTGGAAATGTGAAAAAATAAAAGTAAAAATAAAAATAATAAAATAAAAACATGGTTATTGGCATATAATATTAACCTGACCTAATCATTTTTCAAAACAAACACATTTCAGTGTAAATTATTTTACGAAACGTTTCGCTTAAAGTAAACCAAACAACATTATCATACCAATATTGGATCGGACTACCTCAAGTTCCTCTGAAAATAAGTACATGAAAAGTTTTCAATGTAAAAAAATTACAACGTATTTTGACATGGGAGACAAACGTTCAGAAGAACAACTTTGAACTCACGTGCGACCCTCAGAGTCCCTTCTATGTTTTGTGACATATTTCCATCTCTACAGACATCTGTCGCGAACGCAGACCCCCACAATGTTATTGTATTATCTCTGAACAGAACAGATACTACACTTCAATCCTAACCGGAATGCCAAGAAAGTGTATTTTAGTTAGATTTTCTAGGTTTGACACAACAACGACGTCAGATGAAATTTAAAAATGCATCTCCGGCGATCGGGTGATCCCATCTTTAAAAAAGGGTGTGGAGGGTGATAACATGCGTACGAACATGAAAATGCCTTAGCGTATTATTATATAGATAGATAGATATATTTCAACTGTTTAAAGAAAAGATTTATAGGAAAAAGGCCTGATGGAAACAAACGTTGATTAACGCAGCTGTAGTATAATAATAGATAATATAAATAACAAATAGTGACCCAACGGGTCACGTGTGGTCTAATATTTAATAATAATCCAGTGTATCTATTATTGGTGAAAAACTTTACCTGTTTAACTGACTTTTGACTCGATGGCAAAGACTGTTTTTTATGCCTATTTGTAGATGGTTTTATTTTTGCATCGGGTTACGACAACGTTCGCGTTTCTTTCCCACAAACATTGTCTACGGCTAAGACTCGTATCCTAACACGGACAGTAAAAGAAAAGCATTTGATCTCTGATGCGACGGGTCGGGTTTTACAGTGTTCAGCCATGCGTCTAATCTGTGCAACTACTTCAGAGAGAGAGAAAGAGAGAGAGAGAGGGTGAGATTGGTTCACATCTATATCGGCCGCTCGCCGTTCCGTGAACACAACAAAACATTGACCAGTCATTGAGCCGCCGACATGAACCGGAAGTGCCTCCTCCTGTTTCAGCCACTCAAAGATCTTGGTGGATAGATACCTTTTTTTTCTTATGGTTGATTTGCACAACAAGATTGTTTGAGCTGATTCAGTTTCTTCTGGCTAGTTAAGCCTATCGTCTGAAGTTTATCGGCTTGCAAAGTTTCAAGTAGCCAACTATTTGGATCATCTCCCACCCCTACCGTCGCCATGATGATTATTATAATTTCTTGAGTGTTGATTTGCTTTCAGGATAATTACGCTCGATTCTTTTGTTAGAACTGCTGAGGATATATATATATATATATATATATATATATATATATATATATATATATATATATATATATATAATTATTTTTTATTTACACAGACATATACAAAATCTGCGACACTGGCATGTCGATGTTATCGATCAACAGCTGTTATAAACTGAGATCTCATCAGACCGAGTTAAAATCCGATCTTAACCTTAGATCATATTTGGAAAGAATTAAATTATATATATATATATATATATATATATATATATATATATATATATATATATATATTAGTAGTAGTATGTTTTTAAAAGGCGGTGGTCAATGCAAATTCCGGGTAAGATGTAAGCTGGAAGTGCGGTGTTAACTGTTTGTGTGATGTCTGTCTCTGTCTTCTGGTATCCATTTCGGCAGATTCTCTGCACGGACGGAATTTTTCTCTGGTGTTTATTATTTTTGACAAAGGGAAGTTTCTTTTCCCGAAATATTAAATAAATGATTTTTATAATCATCCGGAAATCACACAAACAGCTAACACCACACTTGCTGTTATGTAAGATTTTAAAGAAAAATAAATAATAAGTCACATTTCGTATTCGATTTATTATTTTTGTTCCTTCCAGCTTACATCTTACCTGGAATTTGCATTGCCCACAGCCTTTTAAAAATATACTACTACTACTCTCAGCAATGCTTCAAGCAAACTACCATTCTCTATTATATATATATATATATATATATATGAATAAAAATAGGGATAAAATGATCCGACGTAATGTAAAATGTTAAAGGAAAGCCAAAAAATATATTATTTATGTATTCATTAACGTTTCGTCTTTATTGTAAGACTTCCTCAAGATGAAGAAAAATGTATCAATGTGAATATGTTTTCGTGCTGACACATATGTATATGGATGTCAAATATGGATACCATCCCACGTCCTAACTCAGAATTTCGCGCCCCCCCCTCCACCATTGGCCCTTACGATTCGCCTGGCACGGTGACTCAGACAACCCTTAGCCAAAAATTCTTCTTCTAAGGCTAAAGCAATAAACTGATTTCAACCAGCACATCGCTCCCCCCCCCCCCCAACCCCCTCCTAAAAACTCTATAAACTGCTACTACAACCGCGCATCTTTTTTTGCCTTCTCACTTTTTTTCGTTACTCACAATTTGCAGGCTAATCAAATGTATGCTTGTATGATCCTGAGGAAGTCTTAGAATAAAGACGAAACGTTGATGAATGCATAAATAATATATTCTTTGGCTTTCCTTTTTCATTTTGCATATATACATATATATATATATATATAGAGAGAGAGAGAGATAGAAGAAAAAAGAGTGATAAATATGCGACGATTGTCTAAATTTATTTCAAATTTCAATTGTTCAATGCAAGGTGTAATCAGTAATAAACTAGTGTTTATTTTTCTTTCCTTAAGCCAAGGCTTTTCAAAGATCGAAATCATCAGAGGAGAAATACAGATGGATAAGTTGGCTTTCGAAAAAACTAAAGTTCAAATATTTGAAAAATATGAGAATTGTTATTAAAAACGTATTGAATGAAAAGAAAAAGTTCCGTGAAAAAGATAAGCAAAAATGTCCGGGTGGTAAATTTCCGTTGAAATATATATATATATATATATATATATATATATATATATATATATATATATATATATAAATATATATATATATATATATATATATATATAAATATTAATTATTTATTACCTACAGACATCGATGCAATCTTCAGTGCAGGAAGTTTATTCCTGACGGTCGGTAGGCGCGAACTCCGATCACAATCGCAGTCAAGAGTCTTACCCGTCGGCCACCGTGAATCAGCTTGGAAGTTAGGAGGAATTTAACTTTGTAACTGCCAATATATATATATTGTATGTATTTAGGTAGCATTTTTTCATTAATGCAAACATTATTAAAAATAACAGAACCCTTCTGTCTGGTTAAACTCTGATCACAATCGCCACTGATTCGCAGTCAAGAGTCTTACCCGTCGGCCACCATAAATCAGCTTGGAAGTTAGGAGGAATTAAACTTTGTAAATGCCAATATATATATATTGTATGTATTTAGGCAGCATTTTTTTATTGATGCAAACATTATTTTTAAAAAACAGAACTCTTCTATCTGGTTAGACCTTTTTTATCTTTCCAATTCTTCTAATGATTTTTTTCGTGTTGAAATCAAACAAATTGATGAAAGTTCTATCAACACCTGACGATGATTCGAGAAGGAACCGAAAACATTGTAACGCATATGGATCTTTCATTTTGATATAATTGTATTTTAAACGATTTGAACTGAATTGTAATTATCACATCCTAACCCTCCCTCAACCTCTCAAATTGATGTATAATTTATCAATGTCTGCACTCTAGTCATCCTTATGTTTTAACTCTGAACTTGGTGTCTATTCTCTGTGCTAATGATGAGACTTGCTATCAATATAACATTTTTAAATCCATATCCCAGAAACGATCGTACACAAATTTGTTGTTTATGTTGAATTCTTGGAACGTACGTGAATGAATATGGCATTAATTAATTTACTTCGTATCTATAATATATATATATATATATATATATATATATATATATATGTATATATATATTATAGATACGAAGTAAATAAATTATATATATATATATATATATATATATATATATATATAGTAATCCAGGTAGAGTAAAAATCCACAGGGTAGAAATCCAAAGCGAATCAAACCGGGCTTACAAAAGAGTGCTCAATAAAGATATAGAGCGGTATTGTGAATGCTTTTATTCGAACATGTACAAGGTCTGCTACACTGGCATGTCGATGTTATCGATCTACAGCTATCGAGAGCTGAGGTTTCATCAGGCAGAAAGTTTTTCCTTGATCTGACCCGGTCGGTGAAGTCCAGGTTCCTGTAGCAGACCTTGTACATGTTCGAATAAAAGCATTCACTATATATATATATATATATATATATATATATATATATATATATATATATAGTCTCGGAAGTGTTTTTTAACCTTCAAAACTGGAAAGAAAAAAAAATTTTTGTTGAAAGATTTTTGTCTAGTAAGTTAATCAATCTACTGCAATCACTATATTAGTTAACTTCCAACAATTTACTCTAATATAAATATATTTTTATATATATTTTTTTTATATATAAGGGATCGTCAGTTGTTTACCATGAAAACTGTTTCGGGATTTTAAAAAAAAAACAGTATTTCTTTATCATGGCATCCCAGCAGTGTTGATCAGACACCACCTCCCTATTTAACGATTATTTTTTAATTAAAAAGTTTACGAATATTTTATTTAGTTTTGCCCCCAGATTTTTTTTTCTAAAGTTATTAAATATAGTTTCTCCTTACCTGTGTTGTTCCTTTCAAAGTGAGTTTACTATTTTACAGAACATCTATTTTATAGAGTTAGATGATTCCATTATAATAACCCCCCTTTTTTTCTTTTTTTTTCCTCTTGGTTATTTTCTTTATCTACAAAAGTTTTAAAATTAAAAATATATATTTATATATATATAAAATTAGTTTTATCACATTACGTGAATCGATCCTTTATAACATTGAACTGGTATAAAATTACATTAAAAAAATATTGAATATTGTATAGCTCTAGCCTTACACTATTGAGCTATTATAATTATTTTATGTTATAAAATTATATTTGAATAGAAATAATTCTAAATATAAATTTTTAAAAATACACACACATACATATATATAAAATAGAATAAAATTTATTATAACAATTCGTTGTTTCTATAAATGTGTTTTTTTCGATTTCGATTTCAGCGTGGTTAGGGTTAGAGTTAGTGAATGGAGGCTTTATAGACCTTATTTAACCCTAACCCGACCGGTAGAGGGAGCCTTGCAGTAGACTTGTATGAAAATTAAACTAATTAAATTCTAAATGTAACCCTTTCCTTAACCTTCTGAACTGCTGTATGACTGATTAATGTCTACACTCTAGTCGTAAAGACGCGTCCCCTTCTTTATAGATATAAAATCACGCGCGGCCGAGCTGACCTGTTGGTTTGCCATTGGCCAGAATCCTTCGGCCAACGTGATTTCGCGAGTTTCTCCACCTCAGAGACGAAGAAGGGTTAAACAAAGAAAGAAAGAAAGAAACAAAGAAAGAAAGAAAGAGGGTACCTAATTGTGGTGTTCACCACAAAGCTATATTTGCACTGATCTAGAAAGATTAGTGACCTATTTGCGTTACCACATTTTGCAAACCATGATTTATGAATCATTACTGGTTCGCAAAAGTGGATATTCATTTTTCGTGAAAAAAATAATCACTCGGCCTTTTGGCTAAGATCAAAGTGTAGTATCTGTTCCGATGGATACTGCACGCTTGTCCTGTGCAGTTCTAGGAGGTCCACCCTCCCAGGCTTCGCCTCCCCTCTTTGGGGAGGAGTAAGTTTATTGCTTACTGTCTGAGGCGCCCCTACCGGGGAATGCCGACGGGGCTGCCCAGGCAATTTTTAAATGGCCAGAGTGCTCACCTCTCGAGCGCTGGCTTTTAGCCCCACTTGCTCGACCTGAACTTGGGTCACATCTTACTTGTGGGAGTAAGATAAAACTGGCCTTGTGCCTAACTCCTAGCGAAGGAGTAAATAAATATTCATACAGTTATTTTCTTCCTCCATTCAGATTGACTGAATAAAGAATAAGCAGCGATTGTCTTTCCTTGTCCTGCCTGGTTGAGCTTGAGTACTTAAATATTAGTTTACTATTTTTGTACATAAACACTGCTAGTTCGGTGTTCCTACAGCAGAACGGTACTTAACTACAAGATGAAATTGAAATGCTAAAACCTACACAAGCGCAAAAATAGAATAAAATTTATTATAACAATTTGTGGTTTCTATAAATGCTTTTTTTTTTTTTTCAATTTCAATTTCAGCTGACACATATGTATATGGATGTCAAATATGCATACCATCCCACGTCCTAACTCAGAATTTCGACCTCCCCCCCCCCCTCCACCATCGGCCCTTACGATTCGCCTGACTCAGACAACCCTTAGCCAAAAATTCTTCTTCTAAGGCTAAAGCAATAAACTGATTTCAACCAGCACATCGCTCCCCCCCCCCCAACCCCCTCCTAAAAACTCTATAAACTGCTACTACAACCGCGCATCTTTTTTTGCCTTCTCACTTTTTTTCTTTACTCACAATTTGCAGGCTAATCAAATGTATGCTTGTATGATCCTGAGGAAGTCTTAGAATAAAGACGAAACGTTAATGAATGCATAAATTGATTTTCGAGAACGAATCCTCGACTGGTATTAACCAGTCAGAAGTCTCTCAGCAACTGACGTTACAGAAAGTAAGACGGGCTGATGTGGACCCAACACTGAGAGGCATGTGCTCCCCGTTTTTTATAGTGACACGGAAGAATTCATATAGTCTGTAACGGTAGGTACAATAACATAATTAGTAATCCAAATTAAGGGGTCAAAAGTAAATTTGGCTTTTGTTGAGTCATCTCCTGTATATTGACTCGTGCTACCAGATCAGGCTGTCTGAAAATACTGGCTTCCTGACCAAAAATGCACCAAACATTGATGTTATTGTTTTTTTTCTTTTCCCTTTGCAAATCTCAATCATGTTCTGCAAAGCCAAAAATAAAAACAACAGTTTTCATCTACAAAACAACCAAACCAAACACCATGAATAAATACTTAAACATATAAAGAACTTGAAGCATAAAAACATTTACCAAAATGATCGGATTCGGCATTAAATAACCCGAAAAGGGTTGATATGCCGTAAAACAAAACAACCAAACCAAACACCATGAATAAATGCTAGAACATATAAAGTACTTGAAGCATAAAAACTTTTGTCAAAATGACCGGATTCGGCATTAAATAACCCCAAAAGGGTTCATATGCCAAAAAACAACCAAACTAAACACCATGAATAAATACTTTAACATACAAAGAATTTGAAGCATAAAAACTTTTTACCAAAATGACCGGATTCGGCATTAAATAATCCGAAAAGGGTTGATATGCCGTAAAACAAAACAAGCAAACCAAAAACCATGAATAAATACTTTAACATAGAAAGAACTTGAAGCATAAAAACTATTACGAAAATGACCGCATTCGGCATTAAATAATCCAAAAAGGGTTGATATGTTGTAAAACAAAACAATTAAACACTCGTATTGAGATATAAGAATGGTATTCCTTTAGGATAAGCTTTTAGAGTGATGTCCCTTGCTTCTTGTTGTTGTGGTTAATTGACTGGGAAAACAAAGATGGCGGTTTGGACAAACGAACGTGTGTCCATGACTCGATTTATGTAACGAGTAAACTAACAAAATCTAAACTTTTCTGATTATTTAAATGCAAAACGCATAACATCTCTTGTAAATGATTCAGTGTATATGATAAAGTGAGGGTTCATACATTCCGTAATGATATTGGTGTATGATTGGACACAGAATAGGATTCAATTATTTCCTAGCAAATATCGATCATCATCATCATCATCATAATAAATCTTAATATTTTTTAATAAAAAAGGGGGGAAAATATTTTGACTATAGACGTCAAGAAAAGTTGAAAAATCTGGCATAGACAAGTACTTTAACTCGCATTTCGGGGTTAGGGTTAGGGTTCATATGAAAATCACATTATTATTAATGTCTTTAGTACAAAAAATAAAAATGCAGAAATGATTCATATTTTTTTCATAACCTTATTAATTAAATTTAACGATCAAACTATAGCGATATTAATTAAGTTAACCGATGACCTTATTAATTAACTCTAACGATAACCTTTCAGGATTAGGGTTCATACAAAAATCAGGCCTGCAATGTCTTTGCCATTTTTTAGGATGGCTTGCCCTCTCTCCATCCGAGGTATGGTCCCATGCAGTTCTAGGAAATCCGCCTTCCCAGGCTTTGCCTTTTGACCTTTTGAGTAGGGGTCAGTTTATTGCTAATCGCCTGAGTGCCTATCTCATGAAAGCTAGTGGGGTTGCCACAGCAATTTTTATTTGGCCAGAGAGCTCTTACTCTAGAGAGCTAGTTTCAGCTCCCACATTCCCGACATTTCTGTCCTTCCCTCCAGCTTGTGGTAATATTTCTTTTTGTTTATAATGGACTATTTTGATTTTTTTAATTTCTTTCTTTTCTTTATTATCTTTGAATTTTAATAAACACAGCGAGAGAGACGGAAGCGAGAGTGATAGATATCATACAAAATAAGAAAGAGGAGTCAAACAACATACAGTGAGAGAGGGTGAGAGTGATAGATATAGACACGTAATAAGAGATGGGTCACTTGGTGAGTTAATTGCAAATTACGGCTCAGTAGAACAATTAAAATGGAAGTTTTTTGGGGGGTTTTTCAAACATACTCCAAGCAGTCTCAGAATAGCGTCAATCCAAAAAAGAAACGATACTGTGACTCCTGAGCAGGTAAGGCTTGGTAACGGGGTGTTATGGTACCCTACCTATAATGGACTACTTAAACACTTCCACTCACCATAAATACTGCTTCTCAGTGTTGGATCCGCCTCATCCTGTTCAGTCTCTTATTAACTCTGGTTGATTGAGAACGTCGGGATGGGGTCATACCAGTCGACGATTCGTTCTCGACAATCAGTCCGGCATGAAGTGGACCATTTCGGTGGCCTTTTATCTGCCGGGCTGAGGTATACTGTCCTGGTTTTTCCTAGGACGTACACCCTCCCAGGCCTTGCCTTCCCTCTTTGGGGAGGAGTAAGTTTATTGCTTTCTGCCTGAGGCGCCCAGACCAGGGAATGCCGACGGGGTTGCCCAGGATATTTTTGCTAGGCCAAAGTGCTCCTTCTTTAGGGGCGCTGGCTTGACTCTTCCCCCACTTTCTGACCTTGTGTCACATATTCCTGTGGTGGGAGGGAATTAAATACCTGGAACCACACCAGACCGACAGGAACTGGGCGATTTCAGTGGCCTTTTATTTGTCGGGCTGAGGCATTAGTCCTGGGTAGGCATAGTAAGTCTACCCTCCCAGGATTGGAGTAAGTTTATTGTTTACTGTCTGAGGCGCTCCGGCCGGGGAATGCAAACGGAACTTGCGCAGGCAATTTTTTAGAGGCCAGAGTGCTTCTTTTTTAGGAGTGCTAGCTTGACCCTCCCCACCTTCCGGCCTTGTACCACATCTTCCTGCAGCGGGAAGGAAGTAAATACCTGGAACCACACCAGTCTATAGTGGCATTCAAGACTGACGTACAACCACTCTTGTTCTCTGTTGGGAAAGACTATTGGAATACTGTGACAGCACTGACCAAGAAGATTTTATGCTTACCAGATACGACACTTTCGACATACAGTTACTCCAAGTAGCCTCGGAATAGTGGCAATCCAAAAAGTGGCAATTCAAAAGGTGGTGGTGGGAGGTGGTGTTGTGGTACCTTACCTATATGGACTACTTGAACTCTTTCACTCACCATAAATACTGGGAGCACCTGCTTCTCAGTGTTGGAACCCACCAGTCTATAGTGGCATTCAAGACTGACGTACAACCACTCTTGTCCTCTGTTGTAGTTTTATTTACTCCTCTCCAGGAGTTAGGCACAAGGCCAATTTTATCCTACTTCCACAAGTAAGATGTGACCCAAGGTCGGGTCGGAAAGTGGGGGTTGAAAAGCCAGCGCCCGAGAGGTGAGCACTCTTTTTTCAATATACTTGTTTTCTCTAAACTCTGAGCTTGTGTTTTCCTTCCGGCCGCTTTACATAGTCACAACAATAACTCAATCCCAAAACTGAAGAATATCTTAGCATATATTTTTTGTGAGATTAAAATAGACAGAAAAAAAAGCCGTAGGGAAACAAACGTTGATTAACCCAGCTTCATTATACTAATAGATATAGCCACATTAAAAACATGACAGAAAGTATTTCTAAGAAATGGTTTCACTAATTTTCGGATTCGAAATTGTTCAGAATAATCTTAATAGGATTCATGTCAGACGACAGACTTTGCCCGCGGGTCTTCAATTAACAGCTTAATAGCCACAACGCTTTCTTGGCTTCGATGGCATTGATCCTCTCCTTCCGTGAAAAAGGGACCTATTTTTAACCAAAGAACTGCCAGGAGATGTCAGAGACTCAAATCAACTTTGTAATCCATAAGGAATTAGGACGCGACCAGAGACTTTCTTTTTAGTTTCAACTCAATATGCACCCCTCCTCCTTCTCCTCCTCCTTCTCCTCCTCCTCCTCCTCCTTCGCTTCCTCCTCCTCCTCAATGTTACGTCTAGAAAAGGAAGCAGTTTCGCTTTTATTATTATTATTATTATTATTATTATTATTTCTATTATTTTTATTTTATTATTATTAATTATTATTATTATTATTATTAATAATAAAAAATGTATTTTTATTATCATTATTGTTATTTTTATTATTATTCCTTTTATTATTATTATTATTATTTTAATTTTTATTATTATTATTATTATTATTATTAATAATTATTATTATTAATAATAATAAAAAATGTATTTTTATTATCATTATTTTTATTATCATTATTATTATTATTTTTATTTTTATTATCAGTATTTTTATTTTTATTATTATTCCTTTTATTATTAATCTTCTTCTTCTTCTTATCATTTTTATTATCATTTTTATTATTATTATCGTTATCATTTTATTTTTTTTATTTCCAGTATTCTCCACCCTTCTGAAATGATTGTGCATTATCGCAACAGCCACTTACTATTTCTTTCAAAAACCATTGATCTTCTCTGGTATTTTTGTTGCAATAAGCCTCCCCAAGGTCCCAATACACTCTGTACTCTTCCAGTGGAGGTCTGGTTAGTGCTATCCCTCCTCGGTATTTCCATCCTCTTTGACCCTTCATGACTATTTTGTGTGGTATCAGCTGAGGCTGGTGCAATCACAGTGCGTGTCTGTGTGTGTTTTTAGGGGGGGTAGTTTCTGAGATTTCTTGCAGTTTCAGTTCTCTTGGGTTCATGTGGTATTCTTTCTATGTTTTTGTGTTTTATTTCTATTGCAAATTCCATGTGGCTGGTTAGCGTTCATGATTTATGTGGGTTGGTTTCCGCATTTGAGGATTTTTTCATCATTGCCATCTGTTCTATAATCTCAGTCTTCCCTTTCATTCCAATTTTTCCTCATCTTTTTTCCAGGTTTTTATTACTATTTGTACTCACTAGGAGTTCTCACACAGGTCATCATTAGTGATTGCTCACCGACAACAACCGGTGGTATTCCCTGGAATCTGAGTGACAACAAGTCTCTCCAGATTTCCAGTATTCTCCGCCTCTTGTCGATAGCCACCACAAATAACCTTGCCGTATCGCAACAGCCGTTTACCATTGATTTCTCGCTGGTAAGGACCATTGGTCTTCTCTGGGGTTTGAGTAGCAATAAGCCTCCTCAAGGTCCCAGCACTCTCTGCACTTCCAATGGAGGTCTGGTTTGTGCTGTTCCTCCTCGGTCTTCTCATCTCCCTTGACCCGATGCAAATATTTTGTGTGGTGTCAGCCTAGGCTGGCACCATTTTTTTAATTCTTTTTCTTTTTCTTTTTTTTATTCAAAATTTTTGTATGGGGAGGTGGGAGGGGAAGTGGGAGGAAAGCGGGGGGGGGAGGAGAGCGTATGATGTTTCTTGCTATTTCTGTTAATTGGTTCATTTTTGTGTAGTGTCATCTGAGGCCGATATAGTTTATTAGGGGGGGGGGAGCTCATGAAGTAATGTTTCTTGCATTTTCTGTTCCTTGGTTTGTGATGTGGTGTTCTTTCTTTGGTTTTGTTTTTTTCCTGTTGTCGATTCCATGTGACCCTTCGTAGCTTATGCGGGTTGGTTTCCACATTCAAGGATTTTTCTTACGATTTCAGCAGTTTTGATCATTGCCGTCCTTTGTATAGTTTCAATAATTATTATTATCATCATTATTATTATTATTATTATCTCATGCTGCAACAGTGTCAGGTTCGTTGGGCAGGTCATATACGCGGGATGTCAGATTCAAGACTCCCAAAACAGTTCTTTTACGGTGAGCTGACCAAAGGCAAAAGAACCGTCGGAGGACAGCGGAAACGGTTCAAGAACAGCTTGAAGATGTCTCTCAAACAGTTCGATCTGTATTCCAACTCGTGGGAAAATCCAGCACAGAACAGATGTTCCTGGCGTACTGCAAGCCACAAAGGAGCCACGATTGCTGAATCTGCATGCATTGAGGAACACAAGAGGAAAGTGCTATTCGGAAAGAAAGAGAAGTCAGCATCTCTGCTACAGAATCATCTCACAGGTGCTCTAAATGTGGGAGATACTTCAGAGCTCGGATCGGACTGACGAGTCATCTCCGAACCCACAAAATAACTATATGATCACGGTCATTTTCACAAGCGATGAACGATCATCATCATCATCATAGTTTCAACATTTTGATTCTTTTAGTCGGATTTTTTTCTCTTGAACATCAGGTTAATTCCCTTGACTTTCAAGCTGTATCTTAACACTTTCGCCGTTCCTAACAGCCAAGCCATTTGCAAAATTGGAAATGAAATTGTCTTGTCAATCTGTTCAAGCCATTTATCCTGGCATTTAGTTATGGTCCCAAGTGTTCCAATTCCAA
The DNA here is from genome assembly GCA_963556195.1 of Sepiola atlantica. Classification (NCBI taxonomy): domain Eukaryota; kingdom Metazoa; phylum Mollusca; class Cephalopoda; order Sepiida; family Sepiolidae; genus Sepiola; species Sepiola atlantica. The sequence goes on along the minus strand of OY744551.1, from coordinate 41,123,686 downwards.
CGGGGATCACCTTTACTTCTTTACATTTCCATAGTCTAACTAATTCCCATTTTAGATCTTGATATCTATTTGTTTTTTTGTGTTGTTTCTCCTGCACTCTGGTATCGAAAGAGCAGGCTATATCAATGATTAAGCAAGTTCTCTTGTTTTTGTTTAGAAAGACTAAGTCGGGTTTAGAATGTTCAAAAACCTTATCAGTGTTTATGCACGTGTCCCAAAGAAGTTCGACATTGTCGTTCTCCCGTACCACTTCTCGCTTATGCTCGTACCATTACTCATTGTGGTCCAGTAGTAGTAGTAGTAGTAGTAGTAAAAATACATTCCAGTAGTAGTAGTAGTAGTAATAGTAGTAGTAGTAGTAGTAGTAAAAATACATTTCAGTAGTAGTAGTAGTAGTAGTAGTAGTAAAAATACATTCCAGTAGTAGTAGTAGTAGTAATAGTAGTAGTAGTAGTAAAAATACATTCCAGTAGTAGTAGTAGTAGTAGTAATAGTAGTAGTAGTAGTAGTAAAAATACATTCCAGTAGTAGTAGTAGTAGTAGTAGTAGTAAAAATACATTCCAGTAGTAGTAGTAGTAGTAGTAATAGTAGTAGTAGTAGTAGTAGTAAAAATACATTCCAGTAGTAGTAGTAGTAGTAGTAGTAGTAAAAATACATTTCAGTAGTAGTAGTAGTAAAAATACATTCCAGTAGTAGTAGTAGTAGTAGTAAAAATACATTCCAGTAGTAGTAGTAGTAGTAGTAATAGTAGTAGTAGTAAAAATACATTCTAGTAGTAGTAGTAGTAGTAATAGTAGTAGTAGTAGTAAAAATACATTTCAGTAGTAGTAGTAGTAGTAGTAATAGTAGTAGTAGTAGTAAAAATACATTTCAGTAGTAGTAGTAGTAGTAGTAATAGTAGTAGTAGTAGTAGTAGTAGTAGTAGTAGTAGTAGTAAAAATACATTCCAGTAGTAGTAGTAGTAGTAGTAGTAGTAGTAAAAATACATTCTTTCCAGTCACCTAGTTTTGCTAGCCTGGTAAGATAGTATCATGACGAACGAACATATACTGCCTTCCCAAAGAAGAAGGTAATGCCTGGAAGAATAGTATCATGATGAACGCACATGTATTACACTCACCTCCCTCCCCCAAAAAACAAAATGATGGTAATAATGCATGGGAGGATGGTCTCATGAAAACAGAACAGATATTAGACTACCCTTCTCCAAAGGAGGAGGTAATGCCTGAGTGGATGGTGGCATGAGAACAGAACAGAACACTATTACTTGCCTTCGAATTGAGCATTGGAATTATCATCATAATTATCGGTTTAACGTCCATTTTACGTGCTTGCATGTGTTGGAAAGCTTTTAGAAATTAACTTAGAAACTAACCTATCTCTGACCAGGTCTTTATTCATCCCTCTTTCTCTCAATCAATCCTTATCACTTCCTTCAATGTTTTTCTTTGTCTTCCCCTGCCTACTGACCATGCTACACCAACCAAGCACTCTCATCTATTCTATCAAATGAACGCTGCCACCACCATCATCATCATCATCATCATCATAATCTTCTTCTTCTTCTTCCTCATTTTCTTTTTCTTCTTCTGTTTAACGTCTATCATGGCTTATAGAAATTGACTTCCAAACTAACCTATCTCTGACCAGGTCTTTATTTATCCCTCTTTCTCTCAATCAATCCTTATCACTTCCTTCAATGTTTTTCTTTGTCTTCCCCTGCCTACTGACCATGCTACACCAACCAAGCACTCTCATCTATTCTATCAAATGAACGCTGCCACTATCATCATCATCATCATCATCATCATCATCATCATCATCATCATGATCATCTTCTTCTTCTTTTTCCTCATTTTCTTTTTCTTCTTCTGTTTAACGTCTATCATGGCTTATAGAAATTGACTTCCAAACTAACCTATCTCTGACCAGGTCTTTATTTATCCCTCTTTCTCTCAATCAATCCTTATCACTTCCTTCAATGTTTTTCTTTGTCTTCCCCTGCCTACTGACCATGCTACACCAACCAAGCACTCTCATCTATTCTATCAAATGAACGCTGCCACCACCATCATCATCATCATCATCATCATCATAATCTTCTTCTTCTTCTTCCTCATTTTCTTTTTCTTCTTCTGTTTAACGTCTATCATGGCTTATAGAAATTGACTTCCAAACTAACCTATCTCTGACCAGGTCTTTATTTATCCCTCTTTCTCTCAATCAATCCTTATCACTTCCTTCAATGTTTTTCTTTGTCTTCCCCTGCCTACTGACCATGCTACACCAACCAAGCACTCTCATCTATTCTATCAAATGAACGCTGCCACCATCATCATCATCATCATCATCATCATCATCATCATCATAATCTTCTTCTTCTTCTTCCTCATTTTCTTTTTCTTCTTCTGTTTAACGTCTATCATGGCTTATAGAAATTGACTTCCAAACTAACCTATCTCTGACCAGGTCTTTATTTATCCCTCTTTCTCTCAATCAATCCTTATCACTTCCTTCAATGTTTTTCTTTGTCTTCCCCTGCCTACTGACCATGCTACACCAACCAAGCACTCTCATCTATTCTATCAAATGAACGCTGCCACTATCATCATCATCATCATCATCATCATCATCATCATCTTCTTCTTCTTCTTCCTCATTTTCTTTTTCTTCTTCTGTTTAACGTCTATCATGGCTTATAGAAATTGACTTCCAAACTAACCTATCTCTGACCAGGTCTTTATTTATCCGTCTTTCTCTCAAATCCATCCTTATCACTCTCTCCCATGTTTTCCTTGGCCTTCCCCTGTCAACTGATCTCGCTAGCTAAATTGTTCTACATGATAGTACAAGATTATACAAATTATCAATCCTCATTTTAAAAATTCAGAAATATAATAGCCGAAACAGTGTGATCAAATTTTGTTCAATTTAATCCCAAAAATGTCCTCTTTATTCCTGTTTGATTACCTTTATTTCTGAAATATTCTAAGCCGCCTGATCGTTCCGTTAGAAGCAAATCTGATTTTAATTATTTTGTTGAGATGCGTCCTTACATCTGAGTGAGAGCATTTGTCCGTCAGTCCGTTCATTTGAAAACATACAGATTGAGTGGACGTATTTTATTTGAGATGCATCCATGCATGTCTAGAAGGTTAGTCTGTCAAGATTAAGTTTAAATAGCATTTTCGTCGATCTGTCATGTTTAAGTTTGAAACCAGGGGTTTTTACCCCGCCCAATAAACCGGTATTGTCCGGGCCTTTGGGTCTGGATTTACGCCGGTATATCGGTTGTCCGTCCTGTGTAGTTCTAGGAGGTGCACTCTCTCAGGCTTTGCCTTCTCACCCTTTGAGAGGGGGTTAGTTTATTGCTAATCGCCTGAGGCGCCCCTACCGGGGAATGCCGACGGGGCTGCCTAGGCAATTTTTAAATAGCCAGAGTGCTCAAATTCTCGAGCGCTGGTTTTTCCCTACTTTCCCGACCTTGTGTCACATCTTACCTTGTGGGAGGAAGATAAATAGAACCAATGTCTGTGGTCTGTCATACTAAAGTTTGAATAGGATTTTCGTCGATCTGTGATACTTGAGTTTAAAATACCATTTCCTGTAGTCTGTCATACTTAAGTTCGAAATAACATTTTTGTCAGTCTGTCAAGCTTGAGTTAGAAATATCAATTTCTGTGGTCTGTCATAAGTTTCAAATAGAATTTTTGGCAGTCTGTCACAATTATGTTTGATATAACATGTTCATTGATATTTTAGGTTTAACTATAGAATAATATTTTTGTTAGTCTGATGAGAGGGGGAGGTCGGACTTGCTATTTGCTTTTGTCATTCCCCTAAATACTTGAAATGGTTTTGCCCGGCTGATTTTTTGCTCACTAAATTTCGTGTGATGGAGCAGATATATATTTATTAATATGTATACAAATAAATATACATTGGTCTTTATTATAGAATGGAGGATGAATATACCGATCAACTTCGATTAAATATTTCATCGAATAGACCCCAAAAAGGTTCTTGTGTACAATATTTAAAGAAACAACTGAATGAGTTCAGAAACAATAGGAATAAATGAATATACAAGAACCTTTTGGGGATATATTATTGTAATTTATTATTTTTTTAAATTTCCTTTTGATAAATTCCCACATGTAAAACACGTTGCCAGAAGATTGATTCCCTGAGGACTACCACACAGTCATCTTCAAACACAATGTAAATAAATACTTGTCCTCATAAGTTATAAAATTGTATTAATTCCATTAATTATTTTCAATCCTCTCATAATATTCATCATCATTAAACTGACAATCTGTTCATCTCATTAATCCTTATCCTTGTATTGCTTTTAGCCTTGATAAATGGTGACTCATTAGTATAAAAATAGAAATCCTATTAATTAGTTTGAAGATTTCTCTAAAATCACCTTTTATCCAGTAAAGTAGTTAAACCTAAGGATTCCTACATATTTTTATTCCTTCATTTTATTAGTTTGTACATCTTTTCCTTTTAATATAACATCTCAATTTCCATGTGAATGTAGGTAAGCCTACCGGTTTCCATGTGCCACGTGTAACATCCGATAAGCACCTTGGAATCTTTTCTTCTCCGTTGTTTAAACAGGAAGTCCATTCTACTTTGTAGAGCACTAAAAAAAGGTTTACAGGCCCAACCGGAAGCTTTCACAAACATTAGCAAAGGTTTCTTTCCGGGGATCTTGGGCAGATTAGTGTCAACAGAACCACCCAAAAAAGATTTCATATATATATATATATATATATATATATATATATACAGGGTGATTCATAAGTCACTTCACTTAGCTATTTAAAATGATTACCATATGAAGCACAAACATACTATGAACTTTTGATAATTGTTATCTTACTCTCTAATTATTGCTATTTGTTAGGCAATGGAAACGTGATGTGAACAGAAAGCCTCCTTCGCACAACACCATAATCAATCAAATATGCTACAAAGAGTCGTAAATTCCTTGCAAAAATGAATGGAGCTATGCATGCAGAATGAAGGTGGAAATTTTTAAAATTTGCTGTAATTTTAAACTCCCATAAATTAATTTGTTGAATAAACTTTCTGTTTTGTATTACCGTATTTTTTAACTTTAGAATTTCAAAAGTAAATAGCTAAGTAACTTATGAATCGCCCTGTATATATAATAATCCAGGTAAAACATCTACAGGGTAGTAATCCAAAGAATTTCAACCGAGTTTATAAAAATGTGCTCAATATTAGATAGAGCTTTTCTATATGATTATTTTTATTTGCACAGACATGTACAAAATCTGCGACACTGGCATGTCGATATTATCGATCAACAGTTATTATAAACTGAGATCTCATCAGGCAGATTTAGAATCCGATCTTAACCTAAGATCATATTTGGAAAGCATGAAATGGAGAAAAATAAAGAAGAAAAAAAAATTTTAATTTCAAAATTTGGAAAGTCACGTGGGTTTTTTAAATTATTTTTGGTCCCCCGATTTTTGTCAGGTTAGAAAGCGACATTCTCCGATTTTTTAAATAAAATCTGGTTAGCCTCCCAGGGGGTCAAAAGGCCCCAAAATGGCAAAAAATGACATTTTTTGCCCCATAACTTTTCATCCATCCATTCAATTTCTCTGAAACTTGGCCAAAATATGGAGGCAATTGTTCCTAATAGAAAATAAGTATCGCTGACCTTGGAAAAAATCTGGTTCGTGCCCCCAGAGGGTCAAAAGCCCCTAAAATGGCAAAAAATTACCCTTTTCTCCCATAACGTTTGATCCATCCATTCAATTTTTCTGAAACTTGGCCAAAATGTAGAGGCAATTGTTTTGGATATAAAATGAGCATCCTTGACCTCAGAAAAATTCTGGTTCGCGCCCCCAGGGGGTACAATGGGGGTCAAAAATGCCCCAAATTGCCCAAATTTATTGCATTTTACACTCGCCACATCGAGTCACATACAGAGGGGGACCACGCATGCGCGGCTTGTTGATTTTGATTTTGACTTTAACATTTTGATTCTTAACAGTCCCATATGTTTCAAGTGCTCCTACAATTATTGGTATCATAATGTATATCTTCATGTTCCATACTCCTTTGAGTTCTCTGGCAAGTATTTTCTTCGTTTTTCTGCCTCCTCCTCCTATTATTATTATTATCATTATTATCATTATAATAATAATAAAAATAATAATCATCATCATCATCAGTAGTAGTAGTAGTACTAGTAATAGTAGTACCCGTAATCTCAAAATTGATTTCATATATTATTTTATAACCATTAAGGAAGCTTACATCAAAGAAAAATAATATTTCTCTGTTAAGAGACATTTATTTCCATTTATTGGATATAAAAATGTGCATAATGGGTAGTTTTTTTTTATCGATAATGAGATTACTTACATCAATAAGTATCAAATATACAAGTATATTAATACAAAAAATGTAAATTATTTTACAATATACATTTATTCAATATATGGAATGACCGTTTATAATATAAAACGTATCGAAAGATATAATTCATAGCATTTACAGAAGTTAATGACCAGCTTATCTAAATGACTCCCACCGAACAATATTTTTAGTACTTACATATGGTAGCATTAACATGCCTTGATGGTGTGTAAAATTAATTATGAACTTAAAAACTTTGCGTTCTTATGCAGCATTTCTGGAATGTTGAAGAAGACATACGACAGAATTGGAAAAACACATTAATGATGATCTTGTACAAGGGGAAGAGTAAAACCAATGTCAGCCCACTGATGATCACCGACCGCAAAAACATAGAATACTAGCAGGACCGGCGGGACAGTTATAAAAGTGTGGGGGGGGGAGGGGCTCGGTTAAACACATGCATATATAACTTCATTATTGATGACCGTAAAGTGGGTGGGGGGGCAAGTCAAAAAGTGGGGGGGGGCCTTGAGCCCCCACTGCCCCCCCCCCCGGTGCCGCCGTCCATGTACTAGCAATGCGAGAAGTTTACTAGCCCAATAGAGGGCGCCCATCTTCTTTGCAGCACACTTGGCAGCATCTTCTATGTATTTATTTCAATTTATGTTGCTCATGAATGTTAAGCCAAGAAGTTTAAATCTTGGATCCTCGGGAAGTGTCTTGCGGTTGGAAAGGTTTCTTATAATTGTTAAAGGAAAAGAGCTTTGTCGGGTTAGGGTTAGGGTTAGGGTTAGGGTTAGGGTAGCATAAGATGTTAACATCCATTTATGGCTCCATTCTACAACAAACTGGAAGTCATTTTCTAAGGATTCAGCCATTGCCTTGGATATGTGCATATTCGATTTACCCATTACTTCCTATTTGGCTGGCATCATTGATTCTAGCACTTGGGATCGCCGAAGGCACAAACATTCGTTTACAATTTGTATTCAAAGCAAGTAACAATGCAAACACAGATATATAAATTATATAATATTGACTCGTTGAACACATGTGTGTGTGTGTGTGTGTCGTTGGGGCCCCGTCTCTAGCATCCACATCTGAATTAAATTCCCATCTTTAGAATTCAGCTAAGACTAACTCTGTCTTCTCATCTACTTCGTCTGCTCGTCTCGACCCATCTAACTTGTCTCACTCCCTGAACCAATCTTCTCTGTAACAGCCAGTGTCCTCCAAATATATTTACTCTCGACCGGATATCCTAAATATTCGATCTTTTTCTCAGTTACTCTAACTGGTTACATCAGCCTGTTCCCCAGCCTCACTCTTTCCATCGTTATCCGGCCACCCAGAAAGCTAACAACTAATTGTCATGGCATCATTCGTCTAGATCTGCCGGTCTTTTTATTGTCGTTCACTTATCTACTTTCTCATCACTTTTGTATTGTCATCCATTTCCTAACATTTTCCCGCAGTCCCGGCTGGGGGGAGGGCAGTCTATAATATTGCACAGGTGCTAGAGATGATTGTGGTTAGGGTTAGGGTGCTAGAGATGGTTAGGGTTAGGGTACTAGAGATGATTGTGGTTAGGGTTAGGGTGCTAGAGATGATTGTGGTTAGAGTTAGGGTGCTAGAGATGATTGTGGTTAGAGTTAGGGTGCTAGAGATGATTGTGGTTAGAGTTAGGGTGCTAGAGATGATTGTGGTTAGAGTTAGGGTGCTAGAGATAATTGTGGTTAGGGTTAGGGTGCTAGAGATGGTTAGAGTTAGGGTGCTAGAGATGGTTGTGGTTAGAGTTAGGGTGCTAGAGATGATTGTGGTTAGAGTTAGGGTGCTAGAGATGATTGTGGTTAGAGTTAGGGTGCTAGAGATAATTGTGGTTAGGGTTAGGGTGCTAGAGATTATTGTGGTTAGAGTTAGGGTGCTAGAGATGATTGTGGTTAGGGTTAGGGTGCTAGAGATGGTTAGGGTTAGGGTTTGGACGGCGGCACCGGGGGGGGGCAGGGGGGGGGGGAACTCCAGCCCCCCTCACTTTTTGACTTGGGCCCCCCACTTTACGATCATCAATAATTAAGTTGATATGCATGTGTTTAACCGCCCCCCCCCACACTTTTTAGGAGAAGCCCCCCCCCCACTTTTATAACTGTCCCGCCGGCTCTGCAGAATACATTGTGATGTCATAATAGACTCTCCCTCTCTCTTGCCTTTCTCTCTCTATTCTCCCCTTTCACTCTTCTCTTCTCTATTTTCTCTCTCTTCCTTTTTGCATCTCTCTCTCTCATTTAATTATTTACATCATTCGATTTCTCTCACCATTATAATAATATAATAATAATACGCGCATGCGGAGAGACGTTAAAAAAGGGGGGGAGGGGGAGAAGGAAAAAAAAGAAAAAGAAGGAAAGGAAATGTAGAAGATATGGATCAAGTGTAGTAAAAAAGAAGCAGTTTCTTTAACCAGCATCGCAATGGTGCAACAGATTGCAGTGTTTCAATGCGGTTTTTGCCAGATGTTTGCATAAGGAATACGATCCGAGTCTGAGGTTTATCTTCGATGGTGATGAGAGAAGGATTATAGCGCTTTCGATGCATTTGCAACGCGGGCGAGAGTATTCGGTCTTCAGGAGGGTGCATTTCCTATTTCAACATCTCTCCGCATCGCGTTTTATTATTCTTTCGTTTTGCAAGTAGTTAAACGCACGCCAAACACCTCTCCCTGTGAGTTCTTCTTTTTCCTATGTTTTTACCTTTATTTAAAATCTTCAATTTTTCTGAAAACGTTCGTTGATCCGAACGAAACCGGTAAAACCTCTTGTGTTCTTTGATGATTTTTTTCCTGTATTTAAATTTTTTTTTTTTTCGTTTGTCTTTTTTCACACATCTTGTCTTTCACAGCCTTTCATTTTTTATGATATATCGTGCATTTTATCCTCATATATATATATATATATATATATATATATATATATATATATATATATATATATATATAATAAATATTTGTTATTGTTTATTATCTATGTACATATACGTTTCGTCCTTAATAATCGGGACTCATCAGCATAGAGATATGACAATTCACTACCGGTCATGCGATTCGAAACCCCGGATTACGAGTATTTTGCAACTCAAATCCGACGCCTTAACCACCAATAGCGAATAAACAGTGATAATTTTAACACTTTATCGGCGGCTTAACGTCTGAGAGCGTTCTACTTTTTTAATGAAAGGAACGATGCATTTAAATATATATATATTGTTATGAAAATATGTTTATGGTAATTAAGCTACACAGAGGCTTCCCCATTTCATCCTCGTAGGGAATCGTCAGGCTAAATATATGTATTATTTTAAACACATTCCATTAAATATGATCGAAAATTCTGTCTACATACTTCCGTTCTGACCCTTTCCAATTTCCTAATAAATCTTATTGTTTCAGACAGAAACTGGCTGATGTATCTGCCAAAGTCGCTTTTTACCTAAGTACTTTCAGATCCTAACGGATCTATCATCGGGGGGGGGCGGGGCGTTATCAGTAAAGGTCACGTTGCTAAAAATTCATAGGGGTGATTCTTTTTTCAGGAATCACATGTTATTTACTAAGATTAGGGTACTATGTTGGTTGTTAAGGGGATTTAAGCATATTATCAGTATTATCAAAATTTGTTTTGCTAATAGTATTTTTTTGTTTTAATAAGTAAAGCTTCAAGTATATGCAGTTTTTGTTTGTTAGCTGTGTTTTCTAGAATAGAGGTGTTATCTACTAAAAGCTTTCGAAATTGGAAGTGGGGGCAAGAATATTGGTTTGTCAGATGTCGTGCAATAGGAAAATTTCAATTTGTTTGATATGTTACTGTAATTTTTATATTTTCAAATGTTAGCATCTCAGTTACAATTACTGACTTATCTGCAAAATTTTCCTCCGATGATAAGAGCTCATTTTTGAAAATCCATGGGTTAAGGAAATTAAAATTACTTGTTTATTATCCTTGTTTGAATGATAGATGATTTAATAGTTTTTGCTTTTTGTGCAATCTTTATTTTTCATCACTCGTCTAACTATAATATTGCTCTATCTCGTATATTGAGCTTTGTATATTCTAAAATAGGTATTCATTCAATTTAAAGATATAATTTTTATCTTTTTCGTGCTCTTTGCTCTCTCTCTCTCTCTCTCTCTCTCTCTCTCTCTCTCTCTATATATATATATATATATATATATATATATATATATATATATATATATATTGTGTGTATTTAGGCAGCATATTTTCATTTAGGCAAACATTATTACATAACACGGAGTGGTTTTGTTTAATGCAACTTTTTTTTAATTTTTTCAATTTTCCGAATTGTCCATCTAATGTTTCGGTCAAATTGATGTAAATATGATCCATGGGTTTCTTGTTCCATTCTTTTTTCTTTTTTGCAAGTACTTTCGATTTGAATCGTCAAATCATCTTCAGGCGGTATTAGTTTAAGTGTCTTTACAAATTATGACTTTACTGTTGTGCTCATTTTTGAATTATAACGGCAAGTATTTTATAACTTGAAAAAGCGCCTGTAAAGTTGAAATGTACATGAGAGCGTGATGGCGTTCTACACATATGAGAGATTTAAAAGTTTGACTGTTTAAACCGTTAAGAAAGTGATGACGTTAAAGAAAGTGCATACAATTCAAACGCATAACTACCTAATGGCTAAGAATTTGGTAATGTTAATTATTATGCTAGACACTTTAAAATGTTGCGACTAGTTTCATAATTGACATTATTAATTGTGGGATGTTTAGTTTTTATGTAGAGGGCTTCGAGTATTTTTAATTTTTTGATATTGGTATCATGGTGTATTATTTTGGTATTGTTAACAAGGATGTTTCTATATTGGGAGAGGGGGCAATTATGTTTTTTTAGGTGTTGGCATATAGAGCTAGTGTCGGAGAGATGTAGGGTGAGTCTTCGGGATAGTGTTGTGGAAGTGAAACCTATGTAAGAATTAGTTTTTTTTATTGTTGTCGGAGATACATTCTCCCATAGGGCATTGGAACTGATATATTACATTGGTTCTTCCTAATGTATTTTGGGTTTGAGAATTGTTATTTTTAACAACATAGTTTGATGTTTTCATTTTTTATAATAAATGATAAATCGTATTTCATCATCATATATATATATATATCTATATACTACTAAAACTCTATTGTCTTGTATGTTTGCAATCAGCTTTCAGCTTTCCGGTTTTCAACATCCGGTTGCGCATGCGTAAATAGCATCGTCTCAATCTGTTATTTCAATAATTTAATCACTATTCTGATTAACGAACGCATGAAATTTTTCATTCTGGAAATGTTTATATCGCTTTTAATATAAAACAATTACATTTAATTTCATCAAATAGTTTTTTTGTTTTCTCCACGGCTAAAAACATTCAACGGCAGGACTTTGTAAAGTCTGCCGCAGTTTAAAAAAAGCTCCTCCCTTTTAAAAAACAAAAACAAACAAACAAAACAACAACAATCATTATTAATATCAATAGCGGCGGTGAACGAAACCACCTCCCACTTTTCCTCTCACAGATTTCACCACTCCTACTCCCTCTGTTTTCGTTACGTACGCGAGACAGCCGGTTGTACCCCCTTCCTTTCTCCAATCGCCTGTATTTTACTGTACTATCAACTAACAATTTCATTTAAAAGATTATATATAAAAATTTGAATTTAACTATAATAAGTATTATGGTACCTGTTCAGTGCATATTTACCTATAAGTATGGCCAACCACTTATAATTCAGTAACTGTAATTTAAAAAAAAACAATTATAATAAACAGAACGACGCATAGAAATCTATCTATATTCTTTTTTCAACAATTACATTTAATTTCATCAAATAGTTTTTTTGTTTTCTCCACAAGTGTCACGCACATACATGAATTCCATAGCTAATATAACAAACTGACCCAACGGGTCACGGGTGGTCTAGTATATATATAAAGTTAATACTACAAAAGGTATAAGAGGCAACTAATATCTTTAATTAGTGAACATCCAGATAAAACTGAAGCTCAATATACTGGATAGAGTATTAATAGCAAACAAGTTTCCCGCCTGGATAACTTTTTCGTTGTTGGAATACCATTCACCACCCGGATTGTTTTTAATCAACCTCTTTGATATCTTTCTTGAAGCTGTTTTAAACTTTATGACTTTGATGAACTGTATAAGTTTAGCAAAAAAGTATGTTTTGGGCCGATATATTTGATGTTTTATATAATTTTATGTATAAAATAAATACATTTTTTTAATATATTTTCAAAGTTTAATTTTATTACCTGCAGTAATGTCATTGCGGTAATGGTCCTCTGAGGAGAAGCTTTTCTTTGAAAACTCATGAGTTAAGGACTTTAAAGAACTTTGCTTGAACATTGAATACAAATAAATTTGAGTCACACCTTATTTTATTCTTTCACTTTATCTAGTGCTATATATATATATATATATATATATATATATATATATATATATATATATATATATATATATATATATATATATAAATTCTTTGTAGAATGGTAGGAAAAATCCCAGCAGAGTGCTCGATTAATTAAGAATCAAAGTTAAAAATTTAAAAGAATTTATATTTGCGAATGTTGTACTAATTTTTCTGTACCAGAATAAATAAATATATATATATATATATATATATATATATATATATATATATATATATATATATATATATATATATAGCATAATATAAAATGAAATAATAAAATAAGGTGCGAATCAAATTTTATTAGAATTCAAACTTCAGGCAAAGTATCTCAACGTCCTTAACTCATACTACACATTCAAATCGGATTTAGCGGATTTTCCATTTAACCAGCGAATTTTGGTTTGTGCTACTCTGATCAAATCATTTGAACCCTGAATTTTGAACATCATGATTTCAACACAAACTGAGTTTATTGAACTTTTTATTTGATTTGGTTCATTTATCATTGTATTAATTAACATAAACATTGGATGCATTTTTCACTGTAATTTACTG
>OY744551.1:41005220-41107720 GCA_963556195.1 Sepiola atlantica | reverse complement strand
GTCTACTGATTATGGATCAAATTCAATGCAAATCTGAAATATTTGAATTATCAAATGGAAGGTTATGCTCATGTTGTGCCCTCTAAAACCCCTTTAAACTACTCCAAAAAAACTGAAATTTTCATTGGTTGATGTCTAGTACCTATTGTTAAAATTTCACAAAAATCAGAAGTATCCACCTCTTTTCTACCCCCTATGTGTAAAACTAAATTAAAATAAATATAGCCCACATTACCACCTTTTACGTCTAGTAGCTGTGTTTCAAAATGAATAATGATCGATTAATTAGTTAAGGAGTTAATCATGTACATACAACTATATATGCTATGCATACGATTTAAATAGCATTTAGTTTGAGATAGCATTTTCGTTGGTCTGTCAGGCTTCAGTTTAAAATTGAATTTTCGTTGGTCTGTCATGCTTAAGTTTAAAATAGCATTATCGTAGGTCTGTTATGCTTCAGTTTGAAATTTAATTTTCATTGATCTGTCATGCTTACTTTTAAAATAACATTTTCGTTGGTCTGTCAGGCTTCAGTTTTAAATAGCATTTTCGCTGGTCTGTCATGCTTACTTTTAAAATAGCATTTTCGTTGGTCTGTCAGGCTTAAGTTTGAAATAGCATTTTCATAGGTCTGTTATGCTTACTTTTAAAATAGTATTTTCGTTGGTCTGTCAAGCTTCAGTTTAAAATTGCATTTCTGTTGGTCTGTCATGTTTACGTTGGAAATAGTATTTCCATTGCAAAATGTGCAAATAAAACTGGATGAATCTTAAGAATATCTTTCCTGGTGTTTTGTCTTTGTGCGTACACGTGTGCGTGTGTTCAAGACCCAGGTGCCAAAAGAGTTTAGATTGAAAATAACATTCTGGAAGAGAAGGCACCAAATGTACCATTTATTGGAACCAGCCAAGAGAGAAGAATTCTTTTACCTCTTTTTTTTTACTTCTCTCATTCTTCCTTTTCAGTTCTATCTCATGTGCGCCACTTTTCATCTTCATCTTCGTCGTATTTTACCCCCTTTTTTTTGTACTACCACAATTACTTTTTTTTTTTTTTTTACTCTTGCCCACCACAACCAAGGCACATTGCCACCGAGACGTAAGGGCCTACTGTGAATTAGACACATCCTAAGTAGGGAGTTGTGCAGCGAGATGCTTGTTCACATTACATTTAAATTTCTGCATGTTGATACAGTCAGATAACTGGTGATACCAGATCAGGCTGCCCTGTAGCTCCCTGAGACGAAATTCACCTACATTGACGTTTTTTTTTTTTGTTTTTTTTTTTTTGTAAAACTTAATTATGTTCTACAAAACCAAAACCAAAAACAACAGCCCCTCTCCCTTTCTCCCTCCCCTTTTTTATTTTATTTTTCCTACCCTACTCCCGGTCCTGGATATGACCTTAAACTACATCCGATGGTGAGATCCGGCTTACGGACTTTGGGGAATGTAGAGCCTCCTCTTAATTACCATTGCTCCCAGGTCCACCCTGACCCGGAGTGGTAGTACCTGTTAGGGTCCCAACTATGGGTTAAATAGAAACAGATATTAAAAGAACTTGAAGCATAAAAACTTTCACCAAAATGACTGCATTCGGCATTAAATAACCTGAAAAGGGTTGATATGCCGTAAAACAAAACAAAACAAAACAGTCAGATAAGCATAAAGCAGGGAGGGAATTCCAAAGTCTAGTATCCCTGTAGTATCCTTGTCCTTGTTTTACAAGTACTTCCACGGAATGTGCTCCAACGAACTTACTACACTTGTACCCCCTCAATATAAATAGCCCCGACCAACCTGTCAAGCAGCAAAATCCCACCTCTTCACTGTAGATGTCCCCTAGATGCCGGAAAACTTTCTACTCTAATAGCTTTTTTCCTCGAACCGCTTGCCTTTGGAATTCCCTCCCCCCCCCCCCTGCTCCCATTTTCCCCTACTGTACCAACATGCAAAAATTTTAATGTAATGCGAACAAATTCCTCTAATTCACAGTCGCCCCTTATGTCTCTGTGGCAATATACCTTGTTGGTATAAATAAAAGTAAGGAAACAAAAAACTCAGAAACTACCGAAGATACAATTAGAAACCTTACATATATTGATTCAGTATGACCCGCAATTAAAAAAATATAATTCGTTCACTTTGGACCAAATTAAAGCATGGTGGTGGTCAGAAAAAAAATAATTTCTTTTATTATTACTGCTATATGTTCGAAAAAGAACACCGAAACTAGGTCAACCAGTCAGTCTGCTGGTGATGATTTTATTTTTTTATTCCTTGCTTTTTTTATTACTTTTGTCTTTCTTTCCATTGCCAAAGTTTGCTCATGAATGAGAGAGAGAGAGAGTGGGAGGGTGAGAATGGGGTGTACAAAAAGTTACATAACTGAGAATGAGAAAAAAAAAGAGAGAGAGAGAGAGAGAGAGAGAGAGAGAGAGAGAGAGAGAGAGAAGTGTTTAACTCTTATAATTATTTTCTTAGACAGACAAGACCTGGGCATCCCTATATAATCTTAAAAACATTTTACGTTGGGAAAAATACATTTCTTCTTATTTTATCAAGATGTAATACTATAATATATAATCTCTTTATTTTCTTAGCCAAACTCCAGGCAACGTCGGGTAGCCCTGCTAGTGGTCTTATATGCGAGGGTGAATGTCTGTTTGCTTGGTCTGATGTCTTTAACGACCAGATAGTAGCACTTTGAATATATAGACACTTTCAATTTAAACGTTAATGGAAGAAAGATGTAAGTTAAGATCCGGATATAGAGGTTCACTAAGGGCCCCTCACAAAGGGGCCAGAGGCAACCCATTGCTAAAGAAAATGGACCCATTCTTTAGTAGACAAATATACATTTATTATTGCGAAAGGATGAGGAGAGGGGGCAAGAAACTAGGTACAATTTGTTCTACTCGGCGTTGTCCGGGAACAATAAATGTAAGATTACAGTATTGCATTCAGACTACTGTCATTATCAATATCATTTCTCTTTATATTATTGTGAAGGGTAATAGAGCAAGAACGTCATTGTGTTTTGTTCTACTCAGCATTCTCCGACAGTAATAAATGTAAGATTACAACATTACATTTAAAACTGAATGCTCCGGTAAATGAATTACATTATTATTACTATTATTATTTTTATTATTATTATTATTATTATTATTATTATTATTTTTTTTTTTTTTTTATTATTAATATCATCATTATCATTATTATTATTGTTTTCAACACATTAAAACAAGCGACTGGAATGGGCTGGACAGAGGAGAAAGAGAGGGAGGAGAAAACGGATGACGGGGAAATAGAGAAAGATAGAGAGACGGATAGAGAGAGAGAGGGAGAGAGATAGAAGTTTTAATATAAAGATGTTACACACACTTTTTAACTTCTTTTTGGAATTGTTTTTGTCTTAAGTGTGAAAGAGTAAAAAAGGTGTTTCAAGTACCTGTCTAAGGGAAAGGCATCCGGAGATTATCATCACCCTCAACCCGAGTAGTGATCTACATTCATAACTCTCTTCCCAGTGTAGTAGGTATTCAACACTACTAATAATACTACTTCTACTAATACTACTCTAAATACTAATTAAACCTGGAGAAATTGGAGTCAAAAGGAAGATTGAGACCATATAACGCACAGCAATGATGAAAACAGACGAAGTATTGAGGACAAATTCAGACAAATGGTACATACACAAACCGTAGACATCTTCTAGGACATGAATGTACAAACAGACACACTCATCCAAGCAAAGAGACCGGGTGTGATAATAGCTAACAAGAATTTTTTTTAAACTGTCAGATCGTAGATTTCGTCATCCCAGCAATTCACCGGGTAAAGATCAAGGCAGCAGAAAAACGAAGCAAATACATTGAAGTTGTTAGAAAACTGAAAGGAATATGTAACATGAAGAAAATCGCAATAATACCAATAATTGTAGGAACACTAGGAGCAAAAAGACGAGGAGACATTGGAATTAAAAGGCAAATTGACACTTAAACATTGGACGGAAATGATGGTAACAGCTGAATATTAAGGAAAATCTTTGAATGCAGAAAACAACTGACATAACCGCCATTCGGGGTTGTTAAGGTTAGGGTTAGGGTTAGGGTTAGGGTTTTCATACTAAAATCAGACCGGCAGGGTTAGGGTTTTCATACTAAAATCAGACCGGCAGGGTTAGAGTTTTCATACTAAAATCAGACCGGCAGGGTTAGGGTTTTCATACCAAAATCAGACCGGCAGGGTTGGGGTTAGGGTTAGGGTTTTCATACTAAAATCAGACCGGCAGGGTTAGGGTTTTCATACCAAAATCAGACCGGCAGGGTTAGGGTTTTCATACTAAAATCAGACCGGCAGGGTTAGGGTTTTCATACCAAAATCAGACCGGCAGGGTTAGGGTTTTCATACCAAAATCAGACCGGCAGGGTTAGGGTTTTCATACTAAAATCAGACCGGCAGGGTTAGGGTTTTCATACCAAAATCAGACCGGCAGAATTAGGGTTTTCATACCAAAATCAGACCGGCAGAGTCTGGGTCATGCTGGTTATGGCCTTAGTTGTGCTGAGGTATGGTCCTGTGCAGTTCTAGGAGGTCCACCCTTCCAGGCTTTTCCTTCTCGCCCTTTAAGAAGGGGTTAGTTTATTGCTAATCACCTGAGGGTCTTTAGGTCGGCCAGAGTGCTCTTCCTCTCGACCGCTGGCATTTTAAATCCCACTTTCCAGATCTTGAGTCACATCTTCCCGATGAGTGAGGAAGATAAATAAATCCACATGACCAACGGACACTAACTATCCACAGGAGACTCCAAATAGAAATACAACATAAACTATAGAAGGAACCATCACTCGAGCCCAAAAGAACCGAAACTGACAGAAATCAAATAATCATACATCGCCCCCCCCCCCCTGAAAACATACACATACACATGTGGTGCCCCAGCCTCGGCTGGAACTACATAAAGTGGTCCTGAAGGATCAAGAAGAAGGGGAAGACCGAGTAGGGAGAGCACCAATCAGACCTCCACTAGAAGGGTGCAGAGAGTATCAGAATCTTGGGGAGGGGGTCTTATCGACACTTAAATTCTAGAGAAGGCAATCAGTCATTGACAGCGAGAAATCAATGGTAAACAGCTGCTGCAATAACGCAAAATGATTTAGAACGGTTATCGAAAGAAGTGGAGAGTGCTGGAAATATGGGGAGACTTGTTGTCACTCAGATTCCAGGGAACACCACTTGTCATCGTCAGTGAAAAATCACTGATAATGACTTGTGTGAAAACTACCAATGTGTAGTTAATAATAATAGCAAACTACATCTTATTATTAATAATTATGATAATGATAATGATAATAATAATGATAATGATAATAATAACAACAATAATAATAACAATAATAATAATAAACATGAAGAAAGTCAGTATAACACCAATAATCATAGGAGCACTAGGAACAGTCCCCAAAAACATGGAGAAAAGACTAGGAGAAATAGGAATCAAAGGGATAACTGAGACCATACAAAGGACAGTAATGATCAAAACAGCTACAATCCTGAGAAATGTCCTCGAATGCGGAAACCAACCCACATAAGCAATGAATGGAGAACAAACACATGGAAGCACAAAACAACAGAACCGGGGAAAATACAACCGCACGAATGAGGCGCAAGCATAGGCTGACGCCACAAAAATTATGGACAGAGGGTCGAGGAGGGAAAGCGCAAACCAGACCTCCACTGGAAGAGCGCGGACAGCTTGGGACCTTGGGAAGGCTTGTTGCCACTCGGGCCCCAGAGGGGACCGATGGCCCTTATCAGCGGGAAATCGTTGGTAGGTGGCTGTTGCGATTACCGCAAGGTCATCAGCGGTGATGAACGAAAATAGGTGGAGCATACTGGAGGCCTGAGGAGACTTGTTGTCAATCGGACTCCAGGGAATACCACAGGTTGTCGGCAGTGGGCGACCACTGACGATGACCAGTGTGATAACTCCTAGTGAGTGAATAATAATAATAATAATAATAATAATAAACCAACCCGTATAAGCTAACTACATCTTATTATTAATAATAATGATAATGATAATGATAATGATAATAATAATAATGATAATAATAATAATAATAATAATAATAATAATAATAATAATAATAATAATAATAATAATAATAAACCAACCCGCATAAGCTACGAATGATAACCAGTCACATGGAAATACAAGAAAAAAACAAAACCACAGAAAAAACACCACCGCATGAAATAAGGAACAGAAACTGCAAGAAAGACCATAAGCTGCCTTCCCCCCCATAAAAAAAAAATGGCGCCGGCCTAGGCTGACACCACACAAAATTTTTGAAGAGGGTCAAGGACGATGAGAAGACCGCGGAGGGACAGCACAAACCAGACCTCCACTGGAATAGTGCGAAGAATGCTGGAACCTTGGGAAGGCTTATTGTCACCCAAATCCCAGAGAAGACCGATAGTTCTTAGCAGCGAGAAATCAATGGTAAGCGGCTGTTGCGATACTGCAGGGTCATTTGCAGTGGTTATCGAAAAGAGGTGAAGAGTACTGGAAATCTGGGGGGGGACTTGTTGTCTCTTAGACTCCAGGGAACACCACCGGTTGTTGTCGGCGAGCAATCACTGACAATGACCTGTGTGATAACTCCTAGTGAGTACAAATAATAAATCCATTGCATGGATTGACTACAAGAAAGCCTACAACAGAATTCTTCAAGAATGGATAATGGAATGCTTAAAAACAGGATTAGTAATCTTATAAGGAAAGCAATGGAAACATGGAAACTATAACTGACAGCTGGAGAACAACACCAAACCGAGATAAAATTACAGACATTTTCCAAGGAGACTCCCTATTACCACTACTGTTTATTATGGCCATGATGTCACTCAATTACATACTCAGGAAATGTGATGCCGGATGCAAGTGTACAGACACAGAACAAAGAATAAAGCATCTCATGTATATGGACGACCTGGAACTATTTGCAAAAAGCAAAACGGAACTGGAAAAGCTGATGAAGATGACCAGAATCTTCAGTCAGGACATTCAAATGGAATTCGGAATGGAAAAGTGTGCACTGCTAGAGATGAAAAGGTGAAAACTGGAGTCGACAGAGAGCATGGAACTGCCCAATCAAGAGGAGATGAGGGTGCTAGGCGAACAGGAGAGCGATAAATATATTGTGGAGTTCTGGAAGCAGACACCATCAAATTTACAGAAATTTAAGAGAAGATTGGAAAAGAATATTTTGAAAGAACAAGAAAACTCTTAGAAACGAAATTATATAGCAGAAATATAGTAAAAGGAATAAACACCTGTGCAGTATCACTAATAAGATACTTTTAACCATTCATAGGCTGGACTAAAGAAGAACTCAGACACCTTGGCCAGATTAATGACCATGCACAATGCACTACACACAAAAGACGATACAAACAGACTCTACATGAAAAGAAACGAAGGAGAAAAGGAGAAAGAGGAGTGGTAAGTATAGAAGACTGTGTGGAAGACACAAAAGAAGGAGCTGGAGAAATACATAAAGCAGAACACGGAAAGGCTAATCAGCATAGCAAGAGACAGCGTCCCAACAAACAACTCAGGAAGCAATGAAGCCAGAAACAAAACAAAAAAGGAAAGTGGCAAAAAAAAACAACTACATGGATGCTTCATAAGACTGACAAGAGAAGAAACCAACGAAAATAGCTGGGCATGACTAAGAAAAGGACACTTAAACTGAGAAACGGAATCTTTACTGACAGCTGCACAAGACCAACTACATTAAAGCTAAAATAGATAAAACTCAGGAAAACAGTAAATGCAGACTGTGTGGACAAAGAGACGAAACAGTACATCATACAATAAGTGAATGCAGCAAACTAGACCAAAAAGAATATAAGAACAGACATGACTGTGTGGGGAAAGCCGTACACTGGGAACTGTGCAAACGATTGCATTTCGAACACGCAGACAAATGGTAAAAACATAAACCAGAGAAAGTATTGGAAAACGAAAAACGAAAACACAAAATCCTTTAGGGTATGGATGTACAAACAGATAAACTCATACAAGCAAGGAGATCGGATGTCATAATAATCGACAAAGAATTAAAAACCTGCCAAATCGTAGACTTCGCTATTCCAGCAGCCTACAAAGTGAAGATCAAAGAGACAGAAAAATGAAGCAAATACACAGAACTTGCCAGAGAACTGAAAGGGATATGGAGCATGAAGAAAGTAAATATAATACCAATAATCGTAGGAGCAGTTCCCCAAAAAAACTGGAAAAATGATTGGGAGAAATTGGAATCAAAGGGATCACTGAGACCATACAAAGGACGGCAATGATCAAGACAGCTGCAATCTGAAGGAAAATCCTCGAATGCGGAAACCAACCCACATAAGCTATAAATGGTAACCAGTCATATGGAAGTTAGAATAGGAAGAAAACAAAACCACAGGAAGAAACCCACCGGACGAACCAAGGAACAGAAACTTCAAGAAATATCAGAAGCTGCTCCCCCCCCCCCCAAAAAAAATTGTTATAAAGGGTCAAGGATAATTGGAAGACCGAGGAGGGACAACACTAACCAGACCTCCACTGGAAGAGTGCAGAGAGTGCTGGGACCTTAGGGAGGCTTATTGCCACCCAAATCCCAGGGGAGACCAATAGTCGTTGGCAGGGAGAAATCAATGGTAGGCGGCTGTTGCGATACCGCAAGGTCATTTGCAGAGGTGATCGAAGAGAGGTGGAGAGTACTGAAAATCTGGGGAGACTTGTTGTCACTCAGACTCCAGGGAACACCACTGGTTGTTGTCGGTGAGCAATCACTGATGATGAAGTGTGTGATAACTCTAATATTGAGCAGAAATAATAATAATAATAATAATAATAATAATAATAATAATAATAATAATAATAATAAACTGCCCCCCCCCCCCCGCACACACACAAAATATTCGTGAAGAGTTAAGGAGGATGGCAGGACCGAAGAGGCAGAGCATTAACCAGAACTTACCTGGATGAGTGTGAAGAATACTGGGATCTTGGGGAGCCTTATTGCCACCCAAATTCCAATGAAGACCAATGGCCGTTGCTAACAAGTAATCAATGGTAAGCGGCTGTTGCGATAATGCAAGATTATTTGCAAATTTTATCGAAAGAGGTGGAGAGTACTGGAAATCTGGGGAGACTTGTCACTCAGACTCCAGGGAACACCACCGGTTATTATCAGTGAGTAATCTCTTATGGTGACCTGTGTGAGAACTCCTAGTGAGTACAAATAATAAAATAATATAAACTTTTTTTCTCTACCCGAAGGACACAGTGGGACCAACCGATGCTGGTGCCACAGAAAATTGTCATGAAGGCTCTGGGAGTATGGGTAGCACTGTCTAGGCCTTCATTGGAATTTCACTGTCTCATACTTATTAATATTTAAGTTATCAAAAAAACGAGATGCCTGTTTCTGTCTCGCTAAACGTAAGATTGAATTAGCGTGTTTAATGTTTTTCGAATTATCTCCTAAATCCCAAATTCTAAAGCTCTGAAAATAAATGGGTAGATGGACTGGCCTGGGTAAGGCGTGTAAAATATTGCTGTCCAATACTCAGTAATATTGAAGTTATAAAAATATGATATACCTGTTTCAGTCCTGCTAAATGTAAAATTCAATTCGCGTATTTGTCAATTGGATGATGAAGAATATTACGAGAGGATTGAAAATGATGGTATACTGAATATAAAGATTGATCTATATAAGTTTTACCCTCTTCGGTACTATACTGCAGTTTCAAAATTATATACTTTCTTCGTCTTTTTCTTCAACTTTTTCTACTACTATAGCTACTACTACTACTACTACTACTGGTAATAATAGTACTAATCTTTATATTATCATAATAATAAAAATTCTTTGTCCTCTGTCTCCTTCTTTCTCTCCTTCATCATCTTCTTCATCTTCACCTCCTCCTCCCCTTCAGTTATTCAATCCGTTTTTTGCAACAAGTTCTCGTGTTTGTTTATTTTGTTTCATCATTTCTTCGCCATTGCCTGTCAGCTTTCGTCAAAATACTCCTCATATCAAGCAAGCATAAATGCCACTGAACACATCCTGTTATCATGTAAATATCTCATCATGTAAAAGAGAAGCTAACAGAAAAAAATTTATATATATATATATATATATATATATATATATATATATATATAGAGAGAGAGAGAGAGAGAGAGAGAGAGAGAGAGAGAAAAGAGGGTAGTGCAGTATTAGTGCAGTTCCAACGAGAGAAAAGTATATATGTAAAGGAGTAAGGCTACCAACATTTGTAAAAATTTTTTCAACATTTATTTATTATTTTGTTATTCTATCATTTCATAATTTTATATAACGCGTTTCAAGCGGTGGTCCGCTATCATCAGATATGTAAATTCATTTGAAGACATGTCTTTGGATTTGAAAGAGTGTTGTTTCATTTGAGGAAATGCTTTCAAATCGAAAGACATTTCTTCAAATGGATGTACATATCTGATGAGAGCAGACCACCGCTTGAAACGCGTTATATAAAATGATAAAATAACAAAATAATAAATAAATGTTGAAAAATAACTTTTACAAATGTTGGTAGCCTTACTCCTTTACATATATATATATAATTATTTGTTTATATTTTTTTACCTACGTACGACGTCGTTTCGAGCTTATGGCTCTCATCAGCGCAGGAAAATAACAATTTCGGACGGTCATAATGTGCGAACTCGGTTCACAGATACATTTTGAATCCATAACTGTTCACCTAGTCTCGTCAGGACATGAGAGATTACCACGTAATAATGGAGAAATTAAATGATATTTATACTTAAAGCGGCGATTATAGACACCTAAACATCCGATAGTACTTAACAACAGTCGGAGCATCGCACTGAAGCTGTTTAGGTGAATGTTTATTTTTAATCTTTCCGACAGGGCTCTCAACTTTCAATTTTACATGGCTTATAATAATATTAAATTATTTTTCAATATTTATATATATATATATATATATATATATATATATATATATATATATATATATAAAGATAAATGGAAGAAGAGAGATAAAGATGTGCGAATGACAAATCTATTTAATCTTTGATTGTTCAATGCAAGGTGTACTCGATAAAAACATGTTTATTTTTTCTTTCCTTAAGCTAGGCTTTTCAAAGATTAAAATCTTTGTATATTTATATATATATATATATATATATATATATATATATAATAAAATAAATAAAATGAAGAGATGATAAAGATAAAATATTATCTTTAAAATAATCCTATCATGAAACATCTTTTTTATAAAGAAAATTTACACTATTGTGGACTTTTTTGTAAAATTTTGAAGATCAATTATATCTCAGAAGAATCTTTCCAGCAAGCAGAGGACGGCGGGAACATACATTACACTTGACGAGAGTTATTTTTGAAAAGGGAAACCATGCAGTTTGGAATTGAAATAAATGGATTGTGACACACCTCGTATTTACAATGGACTCGCCCAGCCAAGACAGGTCAACTTCGGTAGTATAAAACAAGCAGGGCCAGTCTGGAGGTGATCGTGATCAGACGAAGAAGGCAGTGAAACGAAATCAGCCGAATCGTCACGTGTATGACAAAGATGAGGTAA
Source organism: Sepiola atlantica (assembly GCA_963556195.1). Taxonomy (NCBI): domain Eukaryota; kingdom Metazoa; phylum Mollusca; class Cephalopoda; order Sepiida; family Sepiolidae; genus Sepiola; species Sepiola atlantica. The sequence goes on along the minus strand of OY744551.1, from coordinate 41,096,027 downwards.
ACCGTACACGCTAGTAGGTTTTCTAACACATACGCGTCTTTTCATGTGTGCATACATGTGTGTACGCCTTCATTCGCATGTCTGTGTGCGTACACCTGTGTACACGCGGGCACAGGTGACGTATATCAGAAACAGAAATGGAATGAAACAATGGCGAAAGCGACCTACAAAAACAGTGGGAAGAGAGAGAGCTAGGGAGGGAGGTGGCTCACAAAAGTGGTAGTGGTGGTGGGAGGGGGTGTTGGTTGTGATTCTAGTAGAAATAGCCGGGGGGGGCGGAGCGGGGCGGGGCGGGGCGGGGCGGTTGGGGGGGGGGGGGGGGGGGTTCGCGTATATCGATGTTGTTAAAAAGCCAATGTTTATCTAATTTACAAGAACTCAAATGTCTGGAAAGGAAGGCACCTTAAATGGGGCGTGAAGTAAAGCAGGGGAAAAAAAAAAACGAAACTGATAATGGTTGAATTTGTCTTCCAGAAATGATGCCTTTACTCAGTACCACCATCGCCACCACCAATGCCGCCCCCCCCTCCCGCAACCACCACCACCACCTTTACCATCGAACTGATTTCTGTTTTTTAGCTTTGTTTTTAGTCTTACATCCTTCGGCTCCTTCGGCTCCTTCTCTTTTTTTCTCTTCCCATTTTCTTTCTCCTTTGATGTCATCATTCGACTCTTTCTGCCATTCTTTCTTCTCCTATTTTCCCGGTGTTTTTTTCCTTCTTCTTCTTCTCCCTCTTATTCTTCCCCTTCTTCAACTTCTCCCTCTCCTTCCATCTTCTTCTTCTTCTTCTTCTTCTTTTTCTTCTTCCTCCTCTCCTTCTTCATCATCATGTTCCCACCTAATTTTTCTTCTTTTTTCCCCGCCTTTCTTCTCTCTCTTCTTTTCTTCCCCCTTCTTCATTTTCTTCTTCTTCTTCTTCGCTTTATGTTCCTCCTTCTTCTTCTTCACCTTATTTTTCTCCTCCTCCTCCTCTGTCCCATTTTCCACCTCCCCCTTTCTTTTTTTCTAATGCACCCGAAATAAACCAGGTTTTCTATTTCTATTCTCTTCCTTTTTTTTTTCATTTTTGTTTCTTTTTTTCTACCCTTTCTTTATACGCGATCTATCATTTTCAGATCAATTTTATAATACCTTTCTACTACTACTACTACTACTGCTACTACGATTAATAATACTAAGCTCGCTAATATTACTCCTACAACTACTACAAATAATAATAATTAACCATAATAATACTTTGTCACTATCTTATATATCTAATATATGAAATGAAGTGAGTCTATTATTCAAAGTTTGTCATTGATAGCCTTGAATCTGACAAATCGATATTTGACTCTGGTTAGCCAATTTGGCTTTTTCTTCCTTCCACCATGTTCTGTGCAACAAAAAAATGTATTTCACTTAAGCTTCTTTAAAAAAAAATATTGATTGAATGAAGGCATTTTTCGTTTCTGACTTAAACAGCACCAGCCGCTTACGAAATAATATACATAGTAAATTTATAAAAAAATACTTATGTATAGCAATAAAAAGTAAATAAATTGATTTAGAACAACTACTTACTATGTTGGTTTATGCGCACAAACTTATAAAATATTTGTTTTTTTTTACTTACACTCATATTACAAAGGCAGATAATAGACCATTTACTTTGTATCTTATTATTTTTTTCGTTTTCCGATTAATAACGTCTTCCTTTTTCACGAGAATGTCATATTACAAAGGCTCTTTAAACAAAATTTATTTCTACTTCGACTTATTACGTTTCGATTTTAGGAAGAATTACGTTTTTGTATCAATTTTCTTAAAAACACGTGTTGTTTTAATTATTAGCAACAGTTTTAGAAATTTATTGTTCATTCAACCGTAGGTTGGATACTGACAATTATAAGTATCTCATCTACAGATCATAAATTATTTATCAATTGGTTACAGACAAAAATAACAATGGAATAGCTAAATGATCGCAAACACAAAAAAAATAAAATCCTGAAACCTTATTTTTTTTTCTTTTAATGGCAGTCTAATATTATTGGATTCAAAAATTAAATATATATATATATATATATATATATATATATATATATTTGTGTTATAATGGAATAATTCCAGGAAGAAATCCGGGTATGAGAGCTCAATGTGGTAAACAGAGCAAGAATAACATAAAATATAATAACACGAAATTACATAATTGTCGATGCAATAATTTATTTCAACCTTGTGGTTTCCTCAAGCATCAAACTAGACGATTACATTTTTGAGACTGACAGAAAACTGAATTCACCTGCAACAATTCAAATACAACCAGAGAGACTGGTGGTCACAACCAATCTGAACACCCCTTACAGAGCGAGGAGGAATTAAAATCTTATATTTAACTAAGGCGATCGAAAGGGGTCTTATTGTTTGTTTTTTTAAATAATAACGGCTGTGTTAAAAGCACATATTCTTTTGACACTTACGACTTGGTGATATAAAACGTATAGACGCCTCTACACACACGCACATATATACACATCATACGATCACGCACACACGCAACACTATTTATATATATATATATATATATATATATATATATATATATATATTTAAAAAGATCGATTCAATCTTCAAAAAGATGGATAATGCAAGTTTCTAAATAAATTCTATCCAAGATCATATTCTAATAAATGACGCTTAATTTCTCCAGAAAAATTGTATTAATAATTTTTATTAATATTACTGTGGAGAAAAATATTCTAAATACATATGTAAATTTGAGAATAGCAGTTATAAGTGTATATTTGTAAATATGAATTTAATAGAAGTTTAAAACAAATGAATTGTGTAAATTGGAAAAAAACGCTTGTTGTTTGTGCGAGTTTTGGTAGCACTATATATACACTACTTGACAAAATAATATTTTAAGTAACATACTGAATACATAGTGTGTTCGAATCGCAGTCTCGTTTTCAAATTTGTTTATACTTTATTTATACGTTATTTAATCTAAATTAAGTAAGTAGTAGTTTCCCATTGTAATTCTTACGTTTTAGAAAAAATGTCTTGAAAATTAAGTAAATAGGATTTACCCCCCCCCCCCACACACCTCCTCTTACGTTTTAGAAAAAATGTCGCTGACTTGAAAATTAAGTAAATAGGATTTACCCCCCCCCCCCCACCTCCTCTTACGTTTTCAAAAAATCTCGGCGAAGGACAGACAGAGAACTGCTTTGTTATATTATAATGAATAAGGTGAATAGTATTTATTTACCTCCTCTCCAGGATGGTTAGGCACAAGGCCAGTTTTATCTTACTGCCACAAAGTAAGATGTGACCAAAGGTCGGGTCGGGAAAGTGGGACTTGAAAAGCCAGCGCCCGAGAAAGTGACCACTGTGGCCATTAAAAATAGCCTGGGAAGCCACGTCAGCATTTCCCGGTAGGGGCGCCTGAGGCAGTAAGCAATAAACTTACTCCTCCCCAAAGAGGGGAGGCAAAGCCTGGGAGGGTGGACCTCCTTGAACTGCACAGGACAGACCCATAGACCGGCGTAAATCAAGCTCCGAAGGCCAAGACAATACCAGTTTATGGGGTGTAGTATCCATCGGAACAGATACTACACTTTGATCTTTGCCAAAAGGCCAAGTTATTTATCTACCTCCCACAAGGTAAGATGTGACACAAGGTCGGGAAAGTGGGATTAGATAAGCCAGCGCTCGAAAGGTGAGCACTCTGGCCATTTAAAAATTGCCTGGGCAGCCCTGTCGGCATTACCTGGTACGGGCGCCTCAGACAGTAAGCAATAAACTTACTCCTCCCCAAAGAGGGGAGGCAAAGTCTGGGAGGGTGGACCTCCTAGAACTGCACAGAACAGACCCATAGACCGGCGTAAATCAAGCCCGAAAGCCAAGACAATACCAGTTTATAGGGTGTAGTATCCATCGGAACAGATACTACACTTTGATCTCAGCCAAAAGGCCAAGAAAAATGCAAATAATTTTCAACTTTAAAATACCTACGTGTGCAGAAAGAACAAAGAAAACAATTTTTCATATTGCAGGAAATCAATTATTTATTTATTTCAAAATGCAGACATAACTAGTAAACGCTAGTGGAACTCTTTCAAATCAGGGGAGATAATTAAACCCTAAACTTATGCGAAGATGAACTAATTGCATTCAATTTTTATATTAACTAAATCGATCAGTTAATATGTACATATCTACACAAGGATAAATCATATTTGTGGGTGTTGAATTTTTTGGAGCATGATTGCAAAATATTAATTATGCCATAGATTTTCTATTCTACTGATATATATATATATATATATATATATATATATAGTATAATTTTTTATTTATACAAACATTATTGCTTACATATGTGCATACATGTTTCGGTTGTATTTTTTACAGAGAGTCAACCTCTTCAGACCTGTCTTCTTTGGTACAATCATGTTGACACACCGGTTCCGTTAGATCACCGAAGTTAAGCGGCGTCGAGCCTGGCCAGTACTAAATGGGTGACCATTTAGGAATACCAGGTGCTGTATGTGCTCTCTGCTTATCTCGGCATTGTTTCCAGTCGTCTTTTATTATTACTTGCCATTGGAATCAAGTAATGCCGACTCAGGAGAGCGATTGTTGTGGATTCCGCAACCCTTGCAATTACAAATTCACACGCGGGCAGCCCCTGGCGAGGCACTCATACATCGAAATCGACGGAAGAGTCCATCATATATATATAAATATATATATATATATATATAGAGAGAGAGAGAGAGAGAGAGAGAGATTTTTTTTTTTAATTAATTAATTTATAAACCAATTTATTGTGTACATATTTTTATAATTAATTTACAAATTAATTTTTTGCGTGCACAAAAGTTAGACTTGGACGTGCGTTTCTGGCTATAAGCTGTCATCAGCATGACTCACCGGACAGGAAGCGAACCTTCGATGCCAACATTCATAGACCAGCATTCTAACCACTAGACCACAATGACCTGCTATCGCTTATACTGTTACGTGGATTTGTTATATATATATATATATATATATACAATTGATGACTCGTCCGATTAAGGGCAAATTTTTTTTTAAAAATGCGATCATTTGCATATTCTTAAATAATAAAAACAAAACGCTCAGGGTAGTAAAAAACAAAAACAATAACAAATAATCTACGTCTGAATGACACTCTCTTTAACCCTTATCCTCGAGTTGACCCCGGGCTTTGCTAAGTGGTGACCTATCCGTAAAAATAAGACCTCTTTCTTTTGAGCGTGCACAACCTTTTGAGCGTGCACTACCAATCTAGAGCAATGTAAGTTAATGTTAACTACACTACCAGGAACCCAGTATGTCGAACCCAACAACTACGTCAAGGAAACAAGATTAATTCTAATCGACTCCTTTGTATATCTTGGCAGCACTCTCTCCTGAAATGGATCCTTTGATTCCAGAATACTTCTAGTTATCAAAATACTATCAAAGACCTTGACTGATTTGAAAAGTATTTGTGGTCAGACAGAGCCTTTACCATCAAAACAAAGCTTAGTGTTTACGAACCATGTCTCTTGTCTACATACTCTTGTATTCTTCAGAGACATGGACAACATACTAACAACACGTCAACACCCTGGAGAGGTTCCACCAAACTTTCCTGAGGAGAATCCTAGATGTTAATTAACCCCACCTAATAAACCAGTATTGTCCGGGCCTTCGGGTCTGGATTTACGCCGGTCTATCGGTTGTCCGTCCTGTGCAGTTCTAGGTGCACCCTCCCAGGCTTTGCCTCCTCACCCTTTGAGAAGGGGTTACTTTATTGCTAATCGCCTGAGGCGCCCCTACCGGGGAATGCCGACAGGGCTGCCCAGGCAATTTTTAAACGACCAGAGTGCTCAAATTCTCGAGCGCTGGTTTTTTTCCCACTTTCCCGACCTTGTGTCACATCTTACCTTGTGGGAGAAAGATAAATAGAAGCACCTGGTTAGGAATAGAAAACGACAGGCTCCCTAAACAACTTTTTAGGGAGGGAGGGGCAGTATGGTAAACATGTTACATTTCAGCCCTGTGCCATACATGCAGGCGACCAAGTTCTTGCAATTGTTACGGAGAAACATTCAAGTTGACAGATTGTATTCACACGTTGGTTGCCTCCTGTATGCACTTCCGCAGCAATCTGGCTAGACTGAGGGATTGCTGTCTGAAATCAAAGCTCCTTATTTGTACTTTCAAAAAGAGCAAGACTGATAGAAGACAGGGGAGATTTATTCGACTCTATCTTCGTTCCAAATCACTGACCAATCGGGTGGAGGGAGACAGAGAAAGATCTATAATCACTGTTCCTACTTACTTTCCTCCCCACGTGAGCAGAGTTTGACACAAGGTCGGTTTTTAAAGTAGGGAAAACCCAGCTCCCCGAAAAAGGGGCACTCTGGATTGGAACAAAAATAACAATTGCCTCAGTCTCAGTCTAGAAAGATCTCTCCGTCACTGACCGAGGACTTAAAAGACTAAGTGCATCACCAGAACAGATACTACACTTTGCTCCCAGGCAAAAGGGCAAGTTCATCACTGTTTACTCATATCTTATCAGAGTATTTTAATTTTCATGTTCACGCGTTGCGTGCTTCCAACGAACTGCCTAAACCTCTCTCTCTTTCTCATAATCCCTTTGAACCATGTGACGTCACATCTTTTTCTATCAATCTTCACAATCGAGTAATTCTAACCTCGAGTTCAGCAAGTTGAGCCTGACTGAACTTTCATTTCCTGTTATTTTCAACTAACCAATTAATATACCAGTGGGTTTACTCGCCCAATATTTAACAAACGTTGAAGACAAAAACGAAAGAGATGTTTTAAGGATGTAGACAAAGCATGAGTGGGAACGATTCGGAGAGGATAATTTCAAGTTTGACATGTGTGTGAACAGAAAAACGGAAGTAGGAAACACGCGAGTCACATGACATCATTGAGGAAGTTGAAAGACGTTTGTGAGGGAGCACCTATTGAAAGCACAGGGAGGAAGTTCTGTTTAATGATGTAGCAATAGATAATAATCTCTCTCTCTCTCTCTCTCTCTCTCTCTCTCTCTCTCTCTCTCTCTCTCGGATGATTAAAGATGAATAAAAGCAAGATGTTGTTTCCATAATCGTCTGTGTTAATTAATTGTAATTAACAACAACCGAGCATGTCTCGTTCAGCCGAGAAGACATTATTTCTTTTAGCCACGGCCGCAAAAGATATTTAACCCCCCCCCCCAATGGATAAATGGCCACAAGAAATGTGACACCTCTGAGTAACCCCTTGATACGCACAAGTCATATGACGCCATCGAGGAAGTTGTAAGACGTTTAAAGAAGAGTTCTAGAAGCACGGAGAGGAAGTTCTGTTTATCTGAGAATAAATGTGTGTATATATGTAAATCCAACTGTTTTTTTCTGAAACACGTGTATGTTATCAACATAAAATGGCGATCACAGGTGCAGGTAGGATATACCCAAACACATGGTCGCTAAAAAGGTTAACGCTAGAATATTAAATATATGTTAGCTTTTTAAAGCTATACAACACAATCAACCAAAAATATCCCTAGAACAAGCAGCAACACCTCTGTCTATGGCAGCACCTTGAAAAGCATTGGTGATAAAGATCTTGCTGATTCTCTCTCTTCCGACCTGGAGTACGTGATGCAATGGGGAAAAAGTAGCTTGTTGCTGTTAACACCTCTAAAACCAAGCTTCTCTCCTTTCACCACCAATGCTCTCATCCTTGTTTTTCCCCAGTCAGAATGAATGGCTCTCTCATGGAGGAAACATTTTATTTGTATATGCTTCAAGGACGGACTTTCACTCTATGTCTAAAATGGAAGACATATATCCAATCTGTCGCTAAGGTTGCTGGAAAAACGGTTGGATCATTACACCGCTCCAGAAAGTACCTGATTCGTGATGCAATCCTCTACCTACATAAGAGTCAGATATGTCCTAAGATGGAGTACTGCTACCACATGTGGGCAGGTGCAGCTCTGAGAACTCTTACTTGCTTTGACAAAGTACAAAATCGGGTTCACAATCTAGTGGAGGATTATCTCTTCTGTTCTTTACAGCCCTTTTCTCGCAGAAAAAAATGTTGTTCGTCTTTCTCTAGTCTTTTGTTATTATTGCGCACGACTAAGCTCAAATCTCTGGTTCCGCCATGTAAGATATTTCCATGAACAGAGTTTATTTCCAAGGACTGCACAATACCATGTGACTCCTTCCCTGCAGACTACAACATAGTAAACAAATACTTGTCATGTACTGTCCCCATAGGTGTTCAAATTTTGTCCATTCCATTCAGCATTTTAAATCCTCATAATATTCTTCATTATTCAACTGACAATCGACCGATCTCATTAACACGTCTCCTTAAGTGGCTTTTGGCCTTGATAAGTTGTAAAATTAGTAAAAAAACAATAAAAAAAAACACTGAAATTTAAATAGTACCTATACAATTACAAATGGGCCTTGTTTTACATATGGTCACATGACATTATTGGACTACCCCCCTTTGCCATTTGAAGTTTGACATGTCTTTTCGCTAAACAAAATAAGAGATGAGATTTTTGTGTTAAGACTGTTGAACATTCATGACTGAAACTTGGTGGACAAGTCAGGCATAGACTAAAGTGTATTTGTACCAAATATGGTTGGATTGCAGAAAGTATTGTGAATTTTATTACCGATTCTGTGGGTGGCATTTTTGCTGGGCCACCCGGACTCTTTATCGCAAACGACCGAATGTGTTAATAGCATTTATATATTTTGATTTACAGTTGATTCCCAGCGGTAAAATATCATAAATTGAAACCAACAAGAGTCAATTAACAAATAGGACTTTCACTTCAGCCAATCAAGAATCTTCACCTAAGCTATTTATTAGGGTGTATCAAAAGTATTTTCGATTTTTATTGATCTTTACTGAAAATGTACTCACTCAAAGACTGTACACGACTCCATTATATTTCTTAGAGTCTATTTAGTGTGTATACAATTGTGTAATATTTTGTTTATAATAATAATAATAATAATAATAATAATAATATGTTGTATGTCGGAATCTGGCCTAGTACAACAGCTCGCTTGTTGATCCAGCGAACGGCATCGCTTGCTAACGGGACGATATGTCGTTTCTCGATCCGGGCGACGTCGAGTGGTCTTGATGATATCAAAAATAAATGATGATATCAAAAATAAATCAGATGATGATGATATCAAAAATAAATGATGATATCAAAAATAAATGATGATGATGATATTAAAAATAAATGATGATATCAAAAATAAATGATGATATCAAAAATAAATCAGATGATGATGATATTAAAAATAAATGATGATATCAAAAATAAATGATGATATCAAAAATAAATCGGATGATGATGATGATATCAAAAATAAATCGGATGATGATGATGATATCAAAAATAAATCGGATGATTATGATGATGATATCAAAAGTATTTCGGTATGTTTCTTTAATGCTTTTATCTAAAATATTAAATTACTTTGTGCTTCGGGAGAGAGGTTACAGCCGATCGTCTGAGATGCCGCTACCAGGGAATAGTAATGGGGCTGTTCTTGGATATTTTTGTACCCAACAAGAGTTCCCCTTCAAGGGAGATAATTTTCTCCACTTTCTGGTCTTGTCCCACATCTTATTCTAGTGGGAAACCAATGAATAACCAGCGGCGGATACGTTCTTGGCATCATTTTGGCAACTGAAAATGGTAAATGTACAGAAAGGAAGGAGGTTTTGCAAGAACTTATCTTAAGAAGAAGGTTCTTGAAATTTCTTACACGTACGGACCCATCGATTCTGTCCTTTTTTTGTCATGGAAGAAATGGCGGTTGCTTGCATACTGCCTTTGTGGGCTTATGTCGCAAATGCAGTAAAGCCGATGTCAACCAAAATGGAAACATTGAAAAGAGAGGAATGGTTGCCTTTGAACTGCCATCTGAGATTATTGATGCGATGCAGTCAAACCTTGTCCAAGATGATGGGTAACAAGGAAGGTGGTGAAGTAATAGGTTGGCTGCCAGCAACCGTCTTCGTCGGCTTCTGTCATGAAGCAATCAACCGATGTCCTGGTGGTAAGAGGAAATATTTGAAAAGAGGACGGAAGCCAGTGTGTGTCACCCCTAAAAAAGCAGTGACTGTGTTATCTATTGGTCAATCCATGTGACACTTAAAGGCACAAGGGAGACAGCACCTGACCAATCAATGAGAGTGTAATAATTTCCAATACAGGTCTTCATGACAAATCCTATTTGATGTCTTCATCCAAAGATAATTTATGAATCTGCTTCATTATTAGAATTACTGGTATACCTATGATGTAAAAGATGATGTCATAGTTTGTGACCTTTGATACATTCTATTAAATTTAGCATTAAACTATTAAATTGAAATTGAGTATTAAATTATTCTATTAAATTTAGCATTAAACTATTCAATTAAAATTCAACATAAAATTATTTAATTAATATTCAGCATTAAACTATCCCATTGAAATTTAGCATTAAACTATTCAATTAAAATTTAGCAATAAACTATTAAATTGAAATTGAGTATTAAATTATTCTATTGAATTAAGCATTAAACTATTCAATTAAAATTCAGCATAAAATTATTCAATTAATATTTAGCATTAAACTATTCCATTGAAATTTAGCATTACACTATTCAATTAAAATTCAGCAATAAACTATTAAATTGAAATTGAGTATTAAATTATTCTATTATATTTAGCATTAAACTATTCCATTGAAATTTAGCATTAAACTATTCAACTAAAATTTAACAATAAACTATTAAATTGAAATTGAGTATTAAATTATTCTATTAAATTTAGCATTACACTATTCAATTAAAATTCAACATAAAATTATTTAATTAATATTCAGCATTAAACTATTCCATTGAAATTTACCATTAAACTATTCAATTAAAATTTAGCAATAAACTATTAAATTGAAATTGAGTATTAAATTATTCTATTAAATTTAGCATTAAACTATTCAATTAAAATTCAACATAAAATTATTTAATTAATATTCAGCATTAAACTATTCCATTGAAATTTAGCATTACACTATTCAATTAAAATTTAGCAATAAACTATTAAATGGAAATTGAGTATTAAATTATTCTATTAAATTTAGCATTAAACTATTCAATTAAAATTCAGCATAAAATTATTCAATTAATATTTAGCATTAAACTATTCCATTGAAATTTAGCATTACACTATTCAATTAAAATTCAGCAATAAACTATTAAATTGAAATTGAGTATTAAATTATTCTATTATATTTAGCATTAAACTATTCAATTAAAATTCAACATAAAATTATTTAATTAATATTCAGCATTAAACTATTCCATTGAAATTTAGCATTAAACTATTCAATAAAAATTTAGCAATAAACTATTAAATTGAAATAGAGTATTAAATTATTCAATTAAATATAGCATTAAACTATTCAATTAAAATTCAACATAAAATTATTTAATTAATATTCAGCATTAAACTATTCCATTGAAAGTTAGCATTACACTATTCAATTAAAATTTAGCAATAAACTATTAAATTGAAATTGAGTATTAAATTATTCTATTAAATATAGCATTACACTATTCAATTAAAATTAAACATAAAATTATTTAATTAATATTCAGCATTAAACTATTCCATTGAAATTTAGCATTAAACTATTCAATTAAAATCCAGCATAAAATTATTTAATTAATATTTAGCATTAAACTATTCCATTGAAATTTAGCATTAAACTATTCAATTAAAATTCAGCAATAAACTATTAAATTGAAATTGAGTATTAAATTATTCTATTAAATATAGCATTAAACTATTCAATTAAAATTCAACATAAAATTATTTAATTAATATTCAGCAGTAAACTATTCCATTGAAATTTAGCATTAAACTATTCAATTAAAATTTAGCAATAAACTATTAAATTGAAATTGAGTATTAAATTATTCTATTAAATTTAGCATTACACTATTCAATTAAAATTCAACATAGGTAATTGTACACCGATAAAAGTAAAAAATTTGGTCAGTAAAAAAGTGGAGAAAAACGGGTGGTGGAGTATTACGAACAAGCGCCCCGAACATTTACAAAAGAAATTAATGGCAAAAATGTTAGGGGAGGGAGCGGGGTGTCGTATACATTCACTTTTTCAAAAAATACCCAATTAATTAATATGATATACGTACATATTTATTTGGTTAATTTCTATTTTAGTCATCCAAATTATTTAGAGTGAAATGGGTTGCTTAGGGTTTCGGCATTACTCTATAAACCATGTCTTAGTAAAACAAAATAATATTTAAAATACTAAGTTATAGCAAGTTTCATCGTACACGTGAAACGCCAAAATGCAAATTCGTCCGGAAAATTAAAGTCGTCATCTTTATAAAGAAAGAATGATAATAAACTCGCTTATAATTTTTTAGCTGAAGGACGAGGGGCGGGGAGGGGGAACATTTTCTTGTAAAAACAAAAGTATGGTCCCTGTTCATTAACTAGAAAATTATGAACTTGAGTTATCACCCTTGGACTGGCTTATAAAGATCGCGACTATATTTTTTTAAAAAACAAACTGAGGAATATCTGTTTGATCTACGTATCTGTCATGGAATGAAAATATCGTATACGAAATATCACGGAAATCGATCAAGTAGTTTTTTGTTTTTTTTTTATAAAAGAAAATTTAATTTTAGCCATGTACGAAAAGGGCAGCCATTTTAAAAGTTTCCAAAAGGGTTTTGAAAAGGGGGATAAACGTAACTTGAAAAATCGCTCCATTTGATCACGTGACGTCAAGAGATACATTTAACTTATCCCATTTTTTAAAAATGAAAAACACAATTTTAAAAAAAGACACAATTTCTGAAAGATAACACAAACTTACTATATAAGACAACATGAGATACATTTAACTTCCCCATTTTTTATCTCCCTTTTAAAACTTTCAATCCCCCTTTGGAAACTTTAAAAATGGCTGCCCTCTTCGTACATGGCTAAAATTTAATTTTCTTTTATATAAAAAAAATAACTACTTGATAAATTTCCGTGATTTTTGGTATACGATATTTTAATTCCGTGACAGATACGTACACCAAACAGATATTCCTCAGTTTGTTTTATTTAAACTATCCGCTAAAGTGTAAAAGCACCGAAAATCCTATCTAAAAAAATAGCACGGTCCGTAAACTGGAGAAGTATCGAAAATTATGAACTTGAGTTAGCCCCCTTCTCTCTCTTTCTCTCTCTCATATATATATATATATATATATATATATATATATATATATATATATATATATATATGACTTATTTGCGAAGATGGCGACTATATTTTTCCGGCATATTCTTCATTTCAAGGTTTCACGTGTACAATACAACTCGCTATAACTTACAGTTTATAATTTTTTTTTTCTTTTTACTAAAACATGGTTTAAGTAAAAAAAAAAAATGTTCGGGTATAATTCGAAAATCACGTCGAAACGCATTTCATTCTAAATAATTTTAGTTAAGGGAAATAACAAAAAAATGAACGCATTTATTTGACTAATTCTTTGATAAAATGGTTAAGAATACTGAGTTGTCCCCCTTAGACCCTGCGAAGCTGGGGAGGGGGTGGAGGTGGGAAGGGGGCAAGTTAGGTAGGGGCGGGGAGATAGGGGGTGGTGAGGGGTACTGATGGTATAAGGATAGTGTAACTTTTCTAATACCTTTACCCATATGACTCTGCACTCTCAAGCAAGCAGCCACCAGACACTGAATACAAACATAACAACAACAAAAAGAGGATAAGTGAATGACTAGCAGAAAGGGGGGTAGAGAGAGAGGGGGGGGAGATATGTACATATATAAGTTAGATTGAGAGAGAGATAGAGAGAGGGAGATAGAGAGATAGATAGAGAGAGAGAGAGAGATAGAGAGAGAGAGAGTAGGAGACAGAGAAAGAAAAGAGAAGGATATCTTCATATATAAAGTTAGAGAAACAGACATATACCTGTACATATAAATATATAACGTTAGAGAGATGGAGAAAGAGAGATGGAGGAAGAGAGAGAGAGAGACAGACAGACAGACAGACAGACAGAGTAGGAGACAGTGAAGGAAAGAGAGGGATATCTTCATATATAAAGTTAGAGAGACAGACATATACCTGTACATATAAAGTTAGAGAGAGAGAGAGAGAGAGAGTGGGAAAGAGAAAGAAAGAGTGAGATCTGTACATTTACAAAATTAAAGAGAGAAAGGGAGACATATAAAGAGAGAGAGAGAAGTACACATAAAAAGTGAGAAAGAAAGAGAAATATATATCTACATATATAAAGAGAGAGAGAGAGATTGAGAGAGAAAGAGAGGGAAGAGAAAGAGATGGAGAGATCTGTACATATATAAAGCTAAAGAGAGACATATATCTGTAGGTATAAAGTTTGAAAGTGTGTGAGAGAGAAAGAGAGAGAGAGGAGGAGGGAAATAAAGAGAGAGGGGGAGAGAAAGAGAGAGAGGAGGAAGGAAATAAAGAGAGAGGGAAAGAGACAGAAAGAAATATGTAGATATAACAGAGAGAGAGAGAGAGAGAGAGAGCCAAAGAGACAGAAAGAGAAAGAGATTTGTACATATTTAAAATTAGAGGAACATATTTGTACAATACATATATATAACGTTAGAGAGAGTGTGAGCGAGAGAAAGAGGGAGAAGCTTAAAGAGAGGGAAAAAGAGAGAGGAGGAGAAAGAGAGAAAGAGAAATCTGTACATATATACAATTAGAGAGGGGGAAGAGAAGAGAGAGAGAGGGGGAGAGCTATGGTAATACTAAGAAAAGTTATGAGGTGAAAAAATGGAGAAGTGTTTACCCTTTTTTATAAAGTTTGAAAAGAGAGAGGGGGGGTATGTACATATATAAAGTTGGAGAGAAAGAGAGAGAGATAGAGAGGGAGAGAAAGGGGAGAGGAAGAGAGAGATGGGGAAAAGAGTACCCCCCACCCCCACCCTTTGTAAATATTTGGTGAAAGGGGTTACAAAGGAATCCGAGGAAAAGAACGAAAGAAAGATGGCGCTAGGAAACAGAGACATCCATTTTGTTTTTGGAAGCCATTTTGTATTTTGGAAACAAAGACCTGCCTTTCTCGAAGAACTGGTCTTTGCCTCCGTTCCAGAAGGAGATGGGAGAAGGGGCTGCAGACAGGGGAACAGACAGCCGAGGTTCAGACGGAGCGCTTGTCAGCATCTGATTCCCAGGCAGGTAGTAGAGGATGGAAGGGGAAGAACTGTTTCAGACGAACTTGGGCAACGGAATAGGAAGGGGTGTAAGGGTGCAAGGGAGACAATTATATCTTAACTACAGAAACTCACAAAAAAGTTGTCAAACTTTTTTTGCAATAAAATCAGTTCACAATCGTGAGAACTACTGAAAGGCGATAATCATTACAATTAGCGACATAATTTATCTTAAAGGAAATCCCGTTGGAAAATTAGTAAAAAAAATAAATAAATATTTTGCTTTAACTACGTATTTGTGACCTATTCGCGTTAAGAAATTACTATTTAAAAGCAATTTAGGGCATCTTTTACGAGACTCAGCAGAGTAAAAACGCTAAAAAAACAAATATACAACAAATAAAAGTAACTGTAAGCTGTAAAAGTTAGTTTCAAACTTGCATGCGCTATTTGTTTGTATTTTAAACCCGTTTGCAGTGCTATTTATTAGAAATTTAAGTTCGACAGACGGGTTTCGAAGAATTCAAAATGGCCGCTCTACGTAATAATATAGAGGGAATAGCCGGCATTTTCCTTTGAGAAACTAGATGTTTTAAAAAACAAGAAATTTTTTTTTAACATCTAATAAAAAGCCATTTATACTACGTAAAAATACAAACAAATTACATAGGTAAGTAGAAAAATGTCTATTCTAGACATAAGTCAACTTTACTTGTTGCAAATTTATGTTTTTAAACTCTTTCTCGTTCTTTTTTTGGACCCCGTTCGCGCCTCTGCTGAGCGTCGTAACATATACCCACAATTTACCTTACCGTTAATAGCTACTGTTAGTAAAATGATCCGCATTCAACCATTTTGATTATTGGATTATTTTACCCTAACCCGACTGTTTACGGCAAACTAAATTGCTTTAAACTTCTTTTAACTAAATAATATTAAATTATTTTTAACACAATTAGGTCACACATGAGTATTGATTTACTCCTCTCCAGGAGTTAGGCAGAGATCCAGTTTTTATCTTACTCCCACAAGTAAGATGTGACCCAAGGTCGGGTCGGGAAAGCGGGATTTAAAAATTGCCTGGGCAGCCCCGTCGGCATTCCCCGGTAGGGGCGCCTCAGGCAGTAAGCAACAAACTTACTCCTCCCCAAAGAGGGGAGGCAAAGCCCGGGAAGGTGGACCTCCCAGAACTGCACAGGACAGACCCATTGACCGGCATAAATCAAGACCCGAAGGCAAGACAATACCAGTCTATGGGGTGCAGTATCCATCGGAACAGATACTACACTTTGATCTTAGCCAAAAGGCAAATGAGCAGGTAAAGCAAAATACATTGTTTTTGACTAATTTCCCAACGGTATTTCATTTTAAATAATTTATGTTGCTAATAGTAATGATTACATGAAAGTCTAATCAATTTTTTTAATTATATTTTGAAAAGTTTTTTCAGCTAAAAAAAATTAATGCAACATTTGAAAGCATGTGGAATGCCTACAAATATACTTATAAAACACGCATGTATATTTACGTATTACATATAATTAATATATATTTATATTAATTATACTAATATATATATATATATATATATATACAGGGTGGGCCAAAATAAGGGTCCTATCTTTAAATTTTAATAACTTGAATTTGAATAACTTCCACAAAATAAAAGTTAAACTCACCAAACTTTATGTGTGTGTAGACTGACCCTTCCGCGATTTTTTGAAATAAACAAAACAAATTTTAGCCGAAAAACACTTCTTAAAACTTACAAAAACTAAAGTATTGTTTTTTACACTGTTTTGAGTTTTTTAAGCAAAAATAATGTTTTCTAAATGAGGGTACGTTCCTTAGGGCTAATACGGCTCATGCTTGCTTCGGAAGGGGTCCTTTACTTATTCTAAAAAAAAAATTTTTTTAAATCAATAAATAAAAAGTTATGAATTTTTAAAAATAGGACTCTTATTTTGGCCCACCCTGTATATAGAAGATATAAATTTTATTACATCGAAAGTTCAGATGCAAGGAGTTACACTAATCCTTAAACCATCAGACAATCTTCGCCTCGGATCCGCTGAATTGTATATTTAAAATACCAGTTCACGGATTTTTACTTGTAATTCTACGGAACTATACACAAAACGGAGACACGAATCCCTACGGACCAAGTGAGATATTTTTGAACTCAATGCCTTTTATTTGAAACCCTGTAGAAACTGTTTTAAAAACTTTCTCCAAATCTACAAACTTTTCTCCAATTCTAAAAACTTTTGCTATTTTGCTATCTGCACCAGAGCGTCCCATTTTGTCTTCGGCAATGGCTACTCAATACTGCTACCATTCTCCCTCTCGGCCATTTATTTCTTTATCGCCAACCTTTTCTGTTATTTCTTCTTCAATTTTCAAAGTGAAATGGAACAGGTAATATTTATTTATTATAAATACCACATTACCGAATTTTATCCTCTGACGAGAAGAGTTTTATCTTTGAAAAAACATGGTTTAAAGATTAGTGTAACTCCTTGCATCTGAACTTTCGATGTAATAAAATGTGTATCAATTTGATGTAATTTTATGCAATTTTTTATCTTCATCTTTCTTTCTTTAAAATTGATTGCTCTACTCAACGTATTGAGCTTTACTTTATCACGATAGATCACCTTACGATACTTCACTTATCGTTAATTCTATCATTATTATCATATATATATATATATATATATATATATATATATTCAAACATGTACAAGGTCTGCTACACTGGCATGTCGATGTTATCGATCTACAGCTCTCAAGAGCTGAGGTCTCATCAGGCAGAGAATTTTTTTATGATCCAACCTGGTCGTTGAATTCCAGGAATTATCAAACATTTTTTATCTACACGATAATTACCTATAACAAAAATGACAGTTATAACTCTATGATTATAATTCTATTCTCATTTTAAATTTACCCCCCCCCCCCTGCCCCCCGCCCTGGCTGGAATTAAGGTCACGATGGCCCAGACACGAGAGAACCTCCAACGCAACTTTTTGAAACATGACTTGTTGGGGTCTCCCCCTCTTCCCCCTCCCTTCTCATGTCCCCCTTATAGGCAGAGCTCTATCTCTGTCCCCCCTCCCCCTAATGCATCTTCAATTTCCGGTTGAGGTGAATTTAAAGTCTCTGCCATTTGATTCCATTATAGCTTGAAAAGTTGACGCTCTTTGCGAGTGTTAATGAAACAGAATATATTTTGTCGCAACTAATGGAATAAAATCAAAAAAAAATATATATATATATATAGATAGATAGAGAGATAGATATACAATAAATAAAGGGATTTATTTTAAGGCAACCCTTTTTTATTATTTATTATTGTTTGAATTAATTATTATTGTTATAATGCTCTACCTGAAACAATACCGAGCCCTTCGTGTGCAAGATCTATATATATATGATAACATATAACAATATATATATATATATATATATATATATATATATATATATATATATATATATATATATTACTATTTCATGTATCCACATAAAATTTTATAAGGAGATATATTTTTTTATGTATCAATTTTCAGTATTTACTTCAACAGTGCTCGATAAATAAGTACAGCTAGGTAGTAATCTATGAAAATATATTTATGGCAATTAAGCTACACAGAGGCTCCCGAGTTTCATCGCCGGGGGGGGGGGGGAAATCTTCAGACAGCCTGAAGATTCCTCCCGGGGATGAAACGCGAGAGCCTCTGTGTAGCTTAATTGCCATTAATATATTTTCATAGATTACTATATATATATATATATATATATATATATATATATATATATATATATATATATATAACATGTCTCATAAGTTAGCTGAAAATAAAACAATAAATTTCTCAGTTTTAGGTTCTAAAAGAGTTAATATAAAGTATTCTATTTAAATCGATTAATCGATTACAGTGTCAGTTGTTTGATCGATCTGGCTGAAATCCCGGTACAGCCAACAGACACTGTAATGTATAGTTTTTGAATAAAATACTTTATATATATATATATGCACGATCCGAACGCCGTTTCGTAGATCACTCTATACTGCCTGGTACATAGCCGCCGATTTCGCTATTTACATTTTAAAAGGACCTCTATATTTACTAACTAATTGGCTATGGCCGATGGGTAAGATCTCCGACTACGAATCAGTGGCGATTTGTGATCGAGGTTCGTGCCTACCGACCGTTGAGAATTAGTTCCTACACTGAAGATTGCGTTAGCATGAAACATCGTTGTCTGTAGGTATTTAAATAATTAATATTTATTTATAAAAATATTATTGTATATATATATATATATATATATATATATATATATATATATATATATTTAGGCAAACATTATTAAATAACACAGAGTGTTTTTGCTTGATAAGACTTCTTTCTTTTTTTTTTCAATTTTCCGAATTGTCCATTTAGTGTTTCGGTCAAATTACTGTATGTAAGTTCCATGGGTTTCTTGTTCCATTTTCTTTCCTTTTTCACGAGTACTTTCGATTTGATTTGTCAAATCATCTTCAGGCGGTGTTAATTTTGGTTTCTTAAAAAATATGTCTTTACTGTTGTGGTTTTTTTTATTATTATAACGGCCAGTAATTTACAACTTAAAATGAAGGTCTATAATATTGACACGTTACATGAGAGCATGATTATGTTCTAATGTAACATATCAATATTATATAATTACATGAGAGCGTGATTATGTTCTAATGTAACATATCAATATTATATAATGTGTTCAGTCTCAGGAGGTCCACCCTCCCAGGCTTTACCTTCTCTTTGAGAAGGGGTTAGTTTATTGCTAATCGCCTGATGCGCCAATACCGTGGAATGCCTATAGGGCTGCTTAGGCATTTTTTGTAGGCCAGAACGGGTTAGTCGTAGTGTGCTGGCTTTTCAAAACCACACTTTGTGTTTAATCCGATGGAGACGAGGTAAGTAAAATACGATAAATTCATGCAATAAATTCAACCATATGTAAAGTGATTTAGCAAGAGCACGGTTCAGTTGTCGCTTGCCGAAGTCGGAAAAATACTGAAAGAAAGAGTAAAGACCTAGAAGACAGAGATAAAGGAAAATATGTATCAATACTATTAAATTGAACAATAATACTGAAAAGTCTTGCAAAACTAATTGTGTTTGCGGCTTTAAGAAGTCCAACTATAATCAAAAGTTCTTTTTAACGTCCAAGAAAATTAGACAGCTCACGTCAGAATTGCTCACGTTCCAATCGTTGTACTCAAATTAAGGAGAAATTTTCCTTACTTACGTCTTGTCAGGACGGGATCACATTCAAAAGAGAAAGAATAAGGGCTTTTTTGATTCAGCCTGCCAAAATTAAGTGCCTGTTGATTGGTCAAGGAGAACTGTCTTGGCCAATCAAATAAGGCTTATTCAGAATAGGATGGTGTCGTGATTGACAAAAGAGAATTATTTAGGGAGGTAGAAATATTCAGGTTTTAATGTTTACTCACACTGATATTTACATCCGGTTGGTAGATATTATAATGTCCAGGACCAGGAGGTGCAATCAACGGGTCAGACGTGAAATGGCTTTGACGAGACGAGAGTGACATGAACGGCGCATAATTTTCTAGAAGAAAAAAAAAAACAGATGGAAAATTACACAAATACGTTCAAAAAATACTTTGTCCGTTTATTTTAGTACTATTATTATTAGCTGTCCCTTCCCGGCGAAACATTTAGTCAGATGCAGGGATTAGAGAAAAATCATTCAAAATATATTAAAAGTCACATCCTATTTCCGGATACACAGCATTTCAATTTCTTGAACTTGTTACCACCTCCAAGGATGTGGACCAGAGGTTGGATTTTGGGGAGACATAGACATTTAGTTTGTTTAGCAGACCCAAACCCATTCTCTGGAGGTACAGTAGAAAGGTTCAATTATTATTTACTCCTCTCCAGGAGTTAGGCACAAGGCCAGTTTTATCCTACTCCCACAAGTAAGATGTGACCCAAGATCGGGTCGAGAAAGTGGGGTTTGAAAAGCCAGCGCTCGAGAGGTGAGCACTCTGGCCATTTAAAAATTGCCTGGGCAGCCCCGTCGGCATTCCCCGGTAGGGGCGCCTCAGACAGTAAGCAATAAACTTACTCCTCCCCAAAGAGGGGAGGCAAAGCCTGGAAGGGTGGACCTCCTAGAACTGCACAGGACAGGCGTGCAGTATCCATCGGAACAGATACTACACTTTGATCTTTCCTGGGTTCACTCTTAAAGGGCATATGCCTTTGGATACACAAGGTTCAAAGTTCAAAAATATAGAGAGATTGTGCCAATTTAATCCTTTAAACTTCTGAATTGAAAATGTAATTACGGAAAAAACAATAACTAGAAAAGTAAAAGTAAAAGTATTTGTAAAATCCTGGAATATTTTGACAAATAAAAAAAATGTTAAACAAACATTTGTAACGGATCAAAGATTAGAAAAAGGTAACTGAAAAAAAATTAAACTGAATCGAAAAAATATATCTGAATATTCATTTTAAGAATTAACAATAATAATGGATATTTCATGTTTGCCACTTTCAAAATTATAGTCTTAATTGAAAATTTAAAAATAATATATATAAAATATATGAAAAAGGGAAACCAAAAACTGGATGTTTTTTATGTGTACATCAACGTTTCGTCTTTATTTATAAGACTTCATCAGGATGATGATATAGGGAAAAGATATCATGCAAGCACAGATACATGTAGGGTAGACATGTTGGGAGGAAAAATAAAATAAAATGAAAAATAATGGCAGCGTCTTGCTGGACGTCCGTACTTGTTAGAGAATGAAAATGAGTGGGAGAAAAAGGGGAAAGGGTGGAGGGAGCGAGGACTACTGTGGCTGGCGATGAGAGAAAGAGGTGGGGGATGAGCAGGGGTAAAATGGATGGCAGAGAGAGATTGGAGGAAGAGGGGGAGGGGGTGTTTGACCAGATGGCTGTGGTCGAGATTGAAGGGGAAGAGTGAGTTGGAATGTTTGTGTGGGGGGGGGTGTATGCAGGGAAAATGGGGATGGGTAGAGAGGGAGGGGGGGCTGTGATTTTGGTGGATGGGCGAAAGTTATGGTCTTAGAGAGCGTTTGGAGAAAATGAGGGAATTTAAGAAGAGGTATGGGAGAAAAAGATGAGAGGGGGAAGAGGGAGGATTTGTCGTGATAGGGTGTGAAATATTTGAAATATTTGGAAAATGATAGCAATGAGTGAGGGATTGGAGTGGGTGGGGGAGGGGGGTGATTGAAAGGGTGGGTGAGGAATATTTGAAATATTTGGAACATGAGAAAGTTATTTGGACTGTAGTATTAAAAATGTGAGGGGAAAAAAGTGAGGAAAAAAAGAAGATTCAGGGAGAAGAAGGAAGGGTGTGGGTGAATGGAAGAGTGTCATAAGGTTAGAGATGAAAATAAAAGTTAGCCATGATCAGGCAAAAGACTTTGTTCTGTGAGGATGATCTTGCTTATTAAGGGTGATAGGTTAAAGAAACCATTTCGCTGCTTGATGGTAGTGGAGGATGTGATGAGGGCAGTTTCCAATAATCTTCGCCGAGATTTGTTGTGGATGTGTTTAGTGATTTTGGCTTGTTCAAATTTGAATGCATGACCATATTCTAGAGCATGGGAGAAAAGTGCACTAAGAGGGTTGTTGTTTTTTATGTCCCTTTTATGTTCATTTAATCGTTTCTTTAATTCACGTTGTGTTTCTCCCACGTAGAATTGATGGCAATCATTGCAAGCCACAGTAGTCCTCGCTCCCTCCACCCTTTCCCCTTTTTTCTCCCACTCATTTTCATTCTCTAACAAGTACGGACGTCCAGCAAGACGCTGCCATTATTTTTCATTTTATTTTATTTTTCTTCCCAACATGTCTACCCTACATGTATCTGTGCTTGCATGATATCTTTTCCCTATATCATCATCCTGATGAAGTCTTATAAATAAAGACGAAACGTTGATGTACACATAAAAAACATCCAGTTTTTGGTTTTCCTTTTTCATTTTACCATCACGTCGGATTACCTTCATCCTTCTCTTCCCATAAAATATATATATATAATTAGCACATGATTAGTGAAAAATGACTCCAGATTATCAATGTTCCAAGCTGGATTAAGTGCGTTTTTTTTTAGAAAATGAAGCTAAAATACACTTTTTTTATTCCAAAAGAACATGGTCGAACAAAATAAAAACAAAAGGTAAAATCCGGTTAGAGCTGGGATGTTTTGACAAATAAAAAAAAAATGGGAAACAAACACCGGAAACGGATTAAAGATCCGAATAGGCAAATGAAAAAAAAAAAACTGAAACGTGTAATAAACCGAACAAAATTAATCAGAAAATTTATTTTATAAATTAATAATAATAATTAACATTTGATGTTTGCCACTTTCAAAATTACAGTAATAATTGAAAATTTTAAAATAGCAAAAATAGCCTGGGCAGCCCAGGACAGTATACCTCAGCCCAGCAGATAAAAGGCCACCAAAATGGCTAGTTCCTGCCGGACTGATTGTCAGGAACGAATACTGTCTTCTTTTTAAATTCCCGAAACAGTTTTTCATGGTAAACAACTGATGATCCCTTAAATAATGTTAGAAGCAAACTAATATAATAACTGTAAAAACTAAACTGACTTACATGAGTGATTTTCCACTGAACGACTTGGGACTTAAGGTTTTTTTTTGTTTTGTTTTTTAGCTTTAATTGTTGAGAAATTTCCGAGACTATATATATATATATATATATATATATATATATATATATATATATATAAACAGTTTTTCATGGCAAACAACTGATGATCCCTTAAATAATGTTAAGACTAGTGTAAATTCTTGGAAGCAAACTAATATAGTAACTACAAAAAATAAATTGACTTACTAAAAGTTATTTTCCACCGAACGACTTCGGACTAAAATGTTGTTTTTGTTGGGGTTTTTTCTTTATATAGTTTTAATGGCTGAGAAACTTCCGAGACTATATATATATATATATATATATATATATAGAACAGATATTTATTATATTCCAATAACCATGGTTAGTTTTATTATTTTTATTTTTGTTTTTATTTTTTTCACATTTCCAAAATTTCAAATTTCTGTGAGATATATTTAACGGTCCGTTTCATTTGTTTTGTGCCAAACAACATTTCTATGTCAATATCGTCTCTGCAACACTACAAAATCATCAGAAAAAGTTCACAAATAATAAGAGTTCTTAGAATTAGAGTGTCTTGAAAAAACACCCACATCATACATCAGTTTCATTTTAAGGTGAAAACAAACAAAAGAACAAACGAAAACTACAGAGCAGTCACTCACGTGTGTACTATTCGGCCGATTAACTTGATAGTACACACGTGAGTGACTGCTCTGTAGTTTTCGTTTGTTCTTTTGTTTGTTTTCACCTTAAAATGAAACTGATGTATGATGTGGGTGTTTTTTCAAGACACTCTAATTCTAAGAACTCTTATTATTTGTGAACTTTTTCTGATGATTTTGTAGTGTTGCAGAGACGATATTGACATACAAATGTTGTTTGGCACAAAACAAATGAAACGGACCGTTAAATATATCTCACAGAAATTTGAAATTTTGGAAATGTGAAAAAAATAAAAACAAAAATAAAAATAATAAAACTAACCATGGTTATTGGAATATAATAAATATCTGTTCTATATTTTGCTCTGTTATCAATAATTGACAAACATTGAGCTGAATCTTCTAAGGAGACTACAAACTAAAAGGATCTGATGATATATGAGTATACATATATTGTCTTCAATAATTAATTATATATATATATATATATATATATATATATTGATTTTAATCTTCGTAGGGAACATGAAAGTAGTGCTAAACTGTTCTTTTACAATAAGACTGTCTTCTAAAATTAATTAATGATTTTCATTGATGATGAAAAAGGTGATTAGCGCTTATTACTGTAACATAATTACCTTAGACGCGGACCTTTCTTGCAGTCGAGTTGAATTTTGATCTTCAATTCATTAATTTTGTTAATCAGCGAGACACAAAAATGACACTGGTCTTATGGCAGACAATTCTTTCGACAGCAATTTGCACATTTTCTTTTCGTGATTTTTTCTATTTATTCATCAAGAAAAAGTTTGAGGAAAGTTTGATTAAAAAATGCAAGGGAATTGATTACCCCCCACCCCGTCTTTAAAACATTCACAGCAAGAACTCATCTAGTTACAACCACTGCAAAGAACTTTTCTTCCTTCCTTTGTGCACCATAAAACCAAATGGAACTTCCATGAACAGAGTTTCTTTCCAGGAATCTCCCATCTTTGAAGCTTTTCTTCCTTCCTCTATGCACCATAAAACCAAATGGAACTTCCATGAACAGAGTTTCTTTCCAGGAATCTCCCATCCTTGAAGCTTTTCTTCCTTCCTCTATGCACCATAAAACCAAATGGAACTTCCATGAACAGAGTTTCTTTCCAGGAATCTTCCATCCTTGAAGCTTTTCTTCCTTCCTCTATGCACCATGAAACCAAATGGAACTTCCATGAACAGAGTTTCTTTCCAGGAATCTCCTATCCTTGAAACTTTTCTTCCTTCCTCCTATGCACCTAAAACCAAATTGAACTTGAAACACAATACCACGGGATTTTCCCCTGTTGACTGCAACATGGTCGTCTTCAAATCCAATGTTAACAAATACCTGTCGAGCTGTTCGCTTAACTAATCAAATTCTGCCCATTCACCTCATCGTTTCCAATCCTCTCATTGTATTGTTCATCATCCAACCAACAATATCATTGACCTTTATCCTCGAGTGGCTTTTGGCCGTGGTAAGTGGTGATTAAAAAATTTTAAAAGAAAATATTTATTTAATGATTTAATTGGGCATATTCAAGAGTATTGTAAAAAGGGGGAACACAGCTTCTAGACGTAAAGGGTCATAATGTGGGCTATATTTATTGGTCCCCCTATTTATAAAATCAGGGGATTTATGTTTTGAGGAATGTCGGTCCGTCCGTCCATATTTTTCTCCGCAACCATCCATTGAATGTCTCTGAAATTTTGCATGAAGTTGTAACAAAACATCTGGTTCGCGCCCTCAGGGGGTCAAAAGCCCCCAAAATAGCAAAAAATGAGCCTTTTCTCCCATAACGTTTGATCCATCCATTCAATTTTTCTGAAACTTGGCCAAAATGTAGAGACAATTGTTCTGGATATAAAATGAGCATCCTTGACCTCAGAAAAATTCTGGTTCGCGCCCCCAGGGGGTCAAAGGGGGGTCAAAAATGCCCCAAATTGCCCAAATTTATTGCATTTTACACTCGCCACATCGAGTCACATACAGAGGGGGACCACACATGCACGCGCAGCTTGATTTTATTTAGTTTCATGCAAAATGGATAAAAAAGGGGGCGGAAGCCCTTTGTGAAAATTCTGATACCTCCGATTTTTGTGAAATTTTAATAAAATGTATAAGATATCAATTAATAAATATTCCCCAAATTTCAGTTTCCTTTGGAGTATTTTAAAGGGTTTTCGAAAGGTTCCCCCCCCCCCCCCCATTTTAAAATTCAAGTCTGGTGTCGCTTGGGATTCCCAAATGGTCACCCATCTGGTACTGAGCATACTAAACGTTGCTTAACGTCAGTCAACATGATTTTGCTGTATGTCAAACTCGGGAATCTGTACGGAATTTCGAACTGCACTTTTTATCGGTGCTTGTATAATAAAAAGCTGAAAAAAAGTTTTTTTTTGTCTTTTAGTGTTGGAGAGGTAAATAAGGGGCAGGTAACTCTTCACAACAGCTCTAGCGTTCGAACAATATTTTTCTAACCCTAACCCTTTTATGTCTAATCAACAGTAGCCATATGTGCAACGCCAATTAAAGCCATCAGTTTTGATTACTGGAAAATCGTGTTTAAAATTCGTTGTAAGAGTTACCTGCCCCTTATTTACCTCTCAAACAGTAAAAGACAAAAAACAACTTTTGGGGGGACTTTTATTATACAAGCACCCTTTTATTTAATCCATGGGGGGGAGTAGATTGTCCTCGTTCTGTCAGTTATGACCAGATAAAAGTGTCAACTGATTAGCATATTATACTTAGTTGTTGTCGCCAGAGGTTACATCGGCCGAAACGTTGTAAAAATAACAAGATGAGAATAGTAGTCCAAAGAATCAAAATAGTTTTAATATTACTGGAAATATTGTCGAGTCCTCAAAGAATTCAAAACATTCGGTATTTCCGATACAGTTTCATAATCTTGAATAAGCGAAGGCAATTTTTGCAAAGTCGGAAAGAAAACGATCTCTAGGCTGGAGTGTCTGAAATAGCCGGTGAATGTCTGGCATCCGGTAGGATGCCCCATCTCCAGCAAAAACAGAAAGATAAGAAAAAATAAATAAATAAAAGGCAGTCATTCTGTATAATACTGGGTAGCTTACTTTACTTAACTCAAAGAAAGACACAATCAATTAAGGGATGTGTTATTGGCTAAATAGATACAGCCACAGACTATGGAATCAGTTATGGCGAGTTCAAATACAGTCAGACTTGTTTTGTTCAGTGATGCCCCCAATGCACCTAGGAAAGGTATTAACCGTGAATTACCCCCTCTCAGCAATAGATAAATTATCCAATGTCCAATTAATCTTGCTTACTAAATCGTTTCCAATAAGTATTGTGTTTTTGCATTAAATAATACCAAAAGGGTTGATATGCCACAAAACAAACAAAACTAACAAGAAATTAAAGCAAAATAGATTTATCTAATATATAAAGTCAAGTCAGTCTCTTTCTCGATTTTTGTCATCGATAGCTTTTTTCCTACAAAATCAATATTTGATTCTGGTTCGTCAGTTCTTTTGATGGATGTTTGCAGTATGTTTTTAAGCATAATAAAATGTAATTCCGATTTCTTTAGGAACTATTCCTAGTGCTCCTACAATTATGAGTAATACTGTAATTTTTTTCATGTTCGTTATTCCATTCAGCTTTCTAGCAAGCTCCTTGAATTTGCTTAGTTTTTCTGCTTTTTTGAGCATCACACTGTGAACTGCTGGGACGGCATTTTTTTTTTGTATTTGGTAGTTTTTTTTCCATAGTTTAAAATGGCATGTTTTATTTTGAAAGTTTTAATTAAATCACATCCCATTCTCTAGTAAAGTAGCTAATCCTAATTATTCAATTAATCATTCTCTTTAGTAAAGTAGTTAATCCTAATTATTCGATCAATCATTCTCTTTAGTAAAGTAAAGTAGTTTATCCTAATTGCTCCAATCTGCCACTATCCTTGTAATCTTTAATTCTTTTTATTCGACCGGCCTATTTGGTACAATGGTTAAAGTGTTTGCTAATGGGCAGTCGAGTTATACCAAGGACTAAAAAGAATGGTATTAGATGCCCCTGGCTAAACACTCACCATTACTAGGTGAGGATTAAGAGTAAGTGGAGTGTCGCCCTCGCCTACATCTTCGTATAGTGTAGCAGTTACCTCCTCCTTTCAAAACATAACTACACCGGTTTGCCGGTAGGTGTCGCTTTTTCACCGACAGGTGGCGCTGAAAACGACACCAGAGTTATCTGCCCTTCGGACTATAAAAACCGTTGCAAACGGAAAATCCATCTCTCTTTCACCGACCAGCATCGGCAGAACAACGCTGGCACCAGCGCTCCATCTCTCTCTCTCTCTCTCTCTCTCTTCTCTGGTCGACAGAACGACGCTAATACACTAGCGCTTCGTCTAACGCTTTTCTCTTCAAATGGCATCGGCATAACAACTACCAACACACGTGGTCAAACAACGGTAAGAGTTCTCAACTCGTTTTCTTTGTGTACGGCTTTCAAAGACTTTCCTCACGCCGGATTCATTTCTTCTTATACCTTTTTCTAAGAACTGTTTTTTCCATCGACACACATGCATACATCACACACTTCATCATTCCACGTACACACACGTTCAATAAACCTTATTTGAACTACTTCATATTGTTTGTTAATTATTACTCTGTCTTTGCATGCAACATTGCTTGATTTACTGAACACGTTTATAATCGGGGGAACACGACCCTCGATCCTAACAATAGTAACCAATAAAAAAGGGAGCCTTTGGGTCGCCCTCGACTATGGTCAACCACTGTACTTTTTATTTTACTCTTTTTTATAACTTTTGTCGATCTTCTTTGTTTACCTTTCATACCTATGTCCGAGTTCAATATGGAAAGTAGGTCAAGGTTTATTTGTTCAGTTTAATGACGATCAAATTTGACTAATGATAATAATCGTCATTTAATTAGCCTAAAATGGAGGACGTTTCTTTAAGACGAGTTGAAATTCGATTTTTAATTCATTAATTTTGGTAATTAGCGAGACAAAAAAATGACACTTGTCTTATGGAAGTAACTTAACTTCTTCGTTATTTGCACTTTTGCTTTTTTCGTTTATTCATTAGAAGAAAAGTGTGTGGATAGTTTGAAAGGTGCAATTGTTTTCTTTTTGTTTTACTAAAAAGAGGGTAACCACTTATCAAGGCCAGATGCAATTCGAGGATAACGGGTTTATAAGATGGAATTATTTTAAGAACCAAGTCCGAATATTTGAGGGGACGGTTCTAGATAGAAGTTCGAATATTTGAAATGACGGTTCTAGAAAGAAGTCCGAATACTTGAGGGGACGGTTCTAGATAGAAGTTCGAATATTTGAGGGGACGGTTCTAAATAGAAGTCCGAATATTTGAAAGGGCGGTTCTAGATAGAAGACCGACTTTTTGAGGGGACAGTTCTAGATAGAAGACCGAATATTTGAGGGGACGCTTCTAGATAGAAGTTCGAATATTTAAGGGGACGGTTTTAGATAGAAGTCCGAATATTTGAGGGGACGGTTCGAGATAGAAGTCCGAATATTTGAGGGGACGGTTTTAGATAGAAGTCCGAATATTTGAGGGGACGGTTTTAGATAGAAGTCCGAATATTTGAGGGGACGGTTCTAGATAGAAGACCGAATATTTGAGGGGACGGTTCTAGATTGAAGACCGAATATTTGAGGGGACGGTTCTAGATAGAAGTCCGAATATTTAAGGGGACGATTCTAGATAGAAGTCCGAATATTGTAGGAGGCGGTTCTAGATAGAAGTCAGAATATTTGAAAGGACGGTTCTAGATAGAAGTCCGAATATTTGAGGGGACGATTCTAGATAGAAGTCCAAATATTTGAGGGGACAATTCTTGATAGAAGTCCGAATATTTGAGGGGACGGTTTTAGATAGAAGTCCGAATATTTGAGAGGACGGTTTTAGATAGTAGTCCGAATATTTGAGGGGACGGTTCTAGATAGAAGTCCGAATATTTGAGGAGACGGTTTTAGATAGAATACCGAATATTTGAGGGGACGGTTCTAGATAGAAGTCCGAATATTTGAGGGGACGGTTCTAGATAGAAGTCCGAATATTTAAGGGGACGGTTCTAGATAGAAGTCTGAATATTGGAGAGGACCTTCTAGATAGAAGTCCGAATATTTGAGGAGACGGTTTTAGATAGAAGTCCGAATATTTGAGGGGACGGTTCTAGATAGAAGTCCGAATATTTGAGGAGACGGTTTTAGATAGAAGTCCGAATATTTGAGGGGACGGTTCTAGATAGAAGTCCGAATATTTGAGGGGACGGTTCTAGATAGAAGTCCGAATATTTGAGGGGACGGTTTTAGATAGAAGTCCGAATATTTGAGGGGACGGTCTTAGATAGAAGTCCGAATATTTGAGGGGACGGTTCTAGATAGAAGTCCGAATATTTGAGGGGACGGTTCTAGATAGAAGTCCGAATATTTGAGGGGACGGTTCTAAATAGAAGTCCGAATATTTGAGGGGACGCTTCTAGATAGAAGACCGAATATTTAAGGGGACGGTTCTAGATAGAAGTTCGAATATTTGAGGGGACGGTTCTAGATAGAAGACCGAATATTTAAGGGAACGGTTCTATATAGGTATTTATTTACATTGGCTTTGAAGACGATCAAGTTGTAATCTACGGGAAGCAGTCCCGTGCCATGTGTTCCACACACAAGTACCTGCTTGATAGTGAAACACGTGTAGGAAAAAAAACTCTTTAATTTGAATACATATGTTGAATAAATAATCTTTGAATGAAAAAGTCATCTGTGGTGATGATTGGTCTCTTTGGTAAGCCTTCAAAAAATCACATATACATATATATAAGCTATACTATATATATATATATATATATATATACTATACTATATATAAGTTATACTATATATATATAAGCTATACTATATATAAGCTATACTATATATATATATATATATATATATATATATATACTGTACTATATATATATAAGCTATACTATATATATATAAGCTATACTATATATATATATAAGCTATACTATATATATATATAAGCTATACTATATATATAAGCTATACTATATATATATATATATATATATATATATATAAGCTATACTATATATATATATTAGCTATACTATATATATATATTAGCTATACTATATATATATATTAGCTATACTATATATATATATATATATATATATATATATATATATATATATATATATATATACTATATATATAAGCTATACTATATATATATAAGCTATACTATATATATATATAAGCTATACTATATATATATATATATAAGCTATACTATATATATATAAGCTATACTATATATATAAGCTATACTATATATATAAGCTATACTATATATATAAGCTATACTATATATATATAAGCTATACTATATATATATATATATAAGCTATACTATATATATATATATATAAGCTATACTATATATATATAAGCTATACTATATATATATATATATAAGCTATACTATATATATATATAAGCTATACTATATATATATATAAGCTATACTATATATATATATAAGCTATACTATATATATATATATATATATAAGCTATACTATATATATATATATAAGCTATACTATATATATATATATATATATAAGCTATACTATATATATATAAGCTATACTATATATATATATAGTATAGCTTCTGACTACAGTGCTTGTAGTCGTGGTTTTGAATAGCGCTATAGTCAGCCAGGCTGATGAGCCGCAATAATAGCGAAACGTGTGTTTATGAATAACTATATTTTAAATATAAATAAATATATACGTCCCTAAAATATAGGGGGTGACATAAGGTAATGTAAGGAAGGTAACTAATTCTCTCTCTCAAGCCCTTAGGAAGTGCATCACCATAAGATAACTGATATAAAAGGTGTCATTTTCGCCAAAAACGATCAATAACTAATAAAAGCTGAATATTCATAAGCGACAAAAATGTCCTGTATTTCAGGCGAGACTCTCCTAGATTAGCTGTGTAGCACTCGACTAAAGTCCATGCTGATAAGCCGAAGTAACGGTGAAACACGTGTCTGTGGATAACTATATTTTATATATATATATATATATATATATATATATATAATAATAAATAATAATATATATATATATATTAGTACTTCATGTATCCACATAAAATATTATAAGGAGATATAATTTTTATGTATCAGTTTTCAGTATTTACTTCAACAGTGCTCGATACGTAAGTAGAGCTAGGTAGTAAGCAATGAAAATATATATGGCAATCAAGCTACACAGAGGCTCCCGCGTTTCATCCCCGGGGGGGGGGGGATCGTCATTTAGCCTGACGATTCCCCCCGGGGATGAAACGCGGGAGCCTCTGTGTAGCTTGATTGCCATATATATTTTCATTGCTCACTATATATATATATATATATATATATAGTTATCTGCAGACTGCTGTTTCGTAAAATAGCAAAATTGTCATAACGCATTATGCAAAACTATTGGGTACATGGGCAATGTGCACCAATTTGGCCCTCAATATCTGTGTACACGGCACATGTGCAGAGTTTTAGAGGAGTGTGCTGTTCTCAACTAAATAACATTTATCTATCGAAAAACCCTTTTTTGATCCCAGCAAATGCAATTGTTCAGATCGAAAAACCCTTTTTTGATCCGATCAAATGCAATTGTTCAGATCGAAAAACCCTTTTTTGATCTGAGCAAATGCAATTGTTCAGATCCAAAATGTGTACTTCTAACTCTTGAAAGAATGAAACATAAACCAGGAACTGCCGGATTCACAGGACGTTTTGAGCAGGTGCATTGTCGTGGTGGCGAAAAGATCTAAACAGAAGCATGTGGCTAAGATTACCGTTACATACTCTCCAGATGATAACATAATCCCCCATCCCTCTTTCACCCATAGCTCACGCAACAAACACCACACTCAGTCTTGTTACTTTTCCGACACACCATGTACAAGAATTTATTTTTGTGTTTTTTTAATTTATTGTTTAAAGTTTGATACAAGTAGGGGTGGGACGTAACGGGTGAAAATTTCAGATTCATGCGAGTAGTATTTTTTTGTGTTCATGTATACATAAATAACACTAAACAATCAAACATTTTGAAAATTTTGCAAAATTCAGAAGGTGCAGGCCAAAAATAGCCGTTAGGGCTCCACGGGACTCAAAATCCATCATTTTTCGGTGAAAAAGTGGTTTCATGCGACATTGCAGGTCCTAAAACATCCTTAAAAGCTATGAATGGATATAGATGGTTAAATCTGATATAGTACTTTAATTTAGGACCATTTTCAAGCTGTGAAAGGGTTTTCATGAATGTAAAATAGCCAAAAACTATTGGCCTGCACCTTCTGAATTTTGCAAAATTTTCAAAATGTTTGATTGTTTAGTGTTATTTATGTATAAATGAACACAAAAAACTACTACTCACATGAATCTGAAATTTTCGCCCATTACGTCCCACCCCTAATACAAGAATACTGATTCAAAATTCCGTTGTCCAAAGAGGCATAAACAAATAAATAAGAGGAGCACGGCGCCGCTAGCGACATCCCACTCCCATAGAAATTGCGCATGGCGCCACCGCAGCCTTACATATTGATTTCTGCAGCACAATCTCTCCCAGTGGGTCTTCATTTCTTTTTCTTTTTGTTGTGCCGCTGGGCTTCCATAACATTTTCGCAGTCATTCGGTGCATTTCAGGTAACTGGATTTAATGAACTAACCCTGGCTAATGGATGCAGGCCTCTCTGCTCTCTTAGATCACTGCCAAACCGGAAGGTTCTCATCACTTGAGACCCTCCGTTTCTTCCCTGACTCGGCTCTCCCCCTCTCCCGCGTTCCCTGCTCCCCTCTCTAGCTCTCCGCGCCGATTTCTTTCACCTTTACTCAAACTCTTTGCACTTATCGCTTCGGAATAATTTCCCACTTCACTTGTCATCCCCTTGTTGCTTTCCACCTTTCTTCCATGTCTGGCTTTCATTTCATCTCTCTTTGCCCGTTTCCAGGTATTTATCAGGCCTTGGCAGTCATCCAGTCGAATGATCACAACATGGAAGTTGACTTTTAACAAGACAACCCTCTTAACTCCCCATCAATCTTCAAGAGTTTAAATCTAGCATCAATTCGTGAAATGGTCATATTATGATCCCACTCATTTCTCTCTTTAACCATTTTCAGCTCTAAAGAGATTCCCATACTCGCATCAGGCCATTTTTTCTCTACAGCATTTGTTCTTTCGGTAGATGGGCAATCACGTAGTTTCCTGACACGTATAATTTTATCGGAAAGACGATATACAGTATCTCAAACATTGTAATTTTTTAAAAGATTATGACATGCTGAACATATTGGCATTAAAATCAACTTAGCATTACGTATGAAATAAATTTTTAAATTAGTAAATTAGTCGACACACGGTTCTTACTGAAAATGGACGTTATATAACAAGCCAGTTGATCTAAAAACTTGGAACAGAGACTGGTTAAGACGAAGTGACAAAAAGTAAAGTCTTTGAGCGAATTATATGAAAATAATTTATTTAAAACAATTAAAATATTTATAAAAATATTTCTCGGTTTGGTAGTTTGGTAGTTTTGTTTTACGGCATATCAACCCTTTTTGGGTTATTTAATGCCGAATCTGGTCTTGTTTTCTTCTCTTTTTTGTTTCTTTCCCCTTTTAATATCTGTTTCTATTTAACCCATAGTTGGGACCCTAACAGGTACTACCACTCCGGGTCAGGGTGGACCTGGGAGCAATGGTAATTAAGA
Source organism: Sepiola atlantica (assembly GCA_963556195.1). Classification (NCBI taxonomy): domain Eukaryota; kingdom Metazoa; phylum Mollusca; class Cephalopoda; order Sepiida; family Sepiolidae; genus Sepiola; species Sepiola atlantica. Next base: position 41,060,505 of record OY744551.1, on the reverse strand, counting down.
GGAGGCTCCACATTCCCCAAAGTCCGTAAGCCGGATCTCACCATCGGATGTAGTTTAAGGTCATATCCAGGACCGGGAGTAGGGTAGGAAAAATAAAAATAAAAAAGGGGAGGGAGAAAGGGAGAGCGGCTGTTGTTTTTGTTTTTGGTTTTGTAGAACATAATTAAGTTTTACAAACAAAAAAAAAAAAAAAAAAAAAAAAAACGTCAATGTAGGTGAATTTCGTCTCAGGGAGCCACAGGGCAGCCTGATGTGGTATCACCAGAAAAAATATTTCTCGTACAGCATAATTCTTTTGTTTTCGCAACATATCAAAATCAATTTTATAAAGATATCTTTTAACTTCGTCTTAACCAGTCTCTGTTCCAAGTTTTTAGATCAGCTGGCTTAGATAAGGTTCATTGCCAGAAAGAACCGTTTGTCGGCTAATTTACTAATTTAAATTGTTTTTTCCCCTATTTTATACGTAATAGTAAATTAATTTAAACGCCGATACGTTCAGCAAGTCATAATCGTTAAAAGAAATATAATTTTTTAGCTGCTGTATGTCGTCTTTCCAATAAAATTACTTAGGTCGAGAAACTACTTTAGCAGTAGATGGTATCTCTAGTTGATCATGCGTGTTGAACCTCGTATAAACACTTCGTCAGATGATGATGATGATGATAAGATGGGTGGTCAGATGATGATAAAATGCGTGGACAGATGATGATGATGATGCTGATGATAATGATAGTGGTAGATGATGATCATGATGATAAGATGGGTAGTCAGATGATGATGATAAAATGTGTGCATAGATGATGATGATGATGCTGATGATAATGATAGTGGTAGATGATGATCATGATGATAGGATGGGTAGTCAGATGATGATGATACTGATGATAATGATAGTGGTAGATGATGATGATGATAAGATGGGTAGTCAGATGATAATGATAAAATGTGTGCATAGATGATGATGATGATGCTGATGATAATGATAGTGGTAGATGATGATCATGATGATGATGATGATGATAAGATGGGTGGTACAATGATGATCATGATAAGATGGGTAGTCAGATGACGATTATGATGATGATAAAATGGGTGGTCAGATGATGATGATGATGATGATGATAAGATGGGTAGTCAAATGATCATGATGATAATGATGCTGCTGCTATGGGTGGTCAAATGATGATGATGATGATAAGATGGGTAGTCAGATGATGATGATTATGATGATAATGATAGTGGTCAGATGATGATGATTATGATGATAATGATAGTGGTCAGATGATGATGATGATAATGAGAGTGGTCAGATGATGATGATTATGATGATAATGATAGTGGTCAGATGATGATGATGATAACGATGATGATGATGATTCTTTTAGCTTATCTTGTTTGGGGAACAGGTAAATTGAAAATATAGAAGAAAACCTTTATAAGTTCCCGATTGATACTTTCTTCATCAATGTACACATATATTTTTTTATTTGCTTCAGATCCCTTTTATATACCCAATTAGCACCCTTAATCAGGTATACAACGTTCTGATGCGTTTATCAATAGCACCGCTCTTCCAATCCTCTTTTCAAAGTTTGTACTTACAAAAATAGATTTTTTTTTCTTCGGCTCTGAAAAACTCCTTATCATTAACCGATTTAGTTTCATTTTCATTTTTATTTTCAGTTTTAGTTTTATTTGGCAGCAATTTATCAAAGGTAGACCTTATCTTTCTTGCGAACATAAGTTCTGTTGAGTCATCGAAGAAAGTGCATTGCTGTTACCTGATACATCTGTAGAAATTGCTGTATCAATATTCTACTTGTATCGCCATTAGCCTTTTTAGAGTCCCCTCTAAAGTATCTGAAAATTTGCCTTCCATTCCGTTAGTTCTTGGGTGGTAGGGAGCAATTTTCACGTGTTCTATCGCAAAAGTTTTGCTGAAATTCTAATATATATATATATCAGGGTGGGCCAAAATAAGGGTCCTATCTTTAAATTTGAATAACTTGAATTTGAATAACTTCCACAAAATAAAAGTTAAACTCACCAAACTTTATGTGTGTGTAGACTGACCCTTCCGAGATTTTTTGAAATAAACAAAACAAATTTTAGCCGAAAAACACTTCTTAAAACTTACAAAAACTAAAGTATTGTTTTTTACACTGTTTTGAGTTTTTTAAGCAAAAATAATGTTTTCTAAATGAGGGTACGTTCCTTAGGGCTAATACGGCTCATGCTTGCTTCGGAAGGGGTCCTTTACTTATTCTAAAAAAAAAAAAAAAAAAAATCAATAAATAAAAAAGTTATGAATTTTTAAAAATAGGACCCTTATTTTTGCCCACCCTGTATATATATATATATATATATATATATATATATAAAGTGGTGTACTAAAAGTGAACTTTTAGGAAAAGTAAAACCTATTGTGAAAAGTATACAGCTCAATATCCAGGATAGAGCAGGTAGATATGAAGAAGAATGGAAAGAAATTAGAGAAGCAAAAGCCAAATGAAAATTCAATTCAATTGCTAAGGCAAGGTATATTCCGCAAAAAGGCAATTTATTCAAGTTAAATTTTCCTTAAGCCAGGCTTTTCAAAGATCAAAATCTTATCATCAGAGGAAGTCGCTGGGATAGATAAGTTGGCAAAGGCCAAGATTTAAAATTTGAAAAAGTAAAACAAAAGTTGTAGGGAAAGAAACACAGGGCAAAACTCTGCCCGAATGCAAGCAAATGTCCGATTGCTAAAAAGCCTGGCTTAAGGAAAATTTAACTTGAAATTGCCTTTTTGCGGAATATACCTTGCTTTGAGCAATTGAATCGAAATTTGATTTGGCTATTGCTTCTCTAATTCCTTTCCATTCTTCTTCATATATATATATATATATATATATATATATATATATATATATATATTTATATATATATATATTTATATATATATATATTTATATATATATATATATATATTTATATATATATATTTATATATATATATTTATATATATATATATATATTTATATATATATATTTATATATATATATTTATATATATATATATATATTTATATATATATATTTATATATATATATATATATATATATATATATATATATATATATATTTATATATATATATTTATATATATATATTTATATATATATATTTATATATATATATATATATATATATATATTTATATATATATATATATTTATATATATATATTTATATATATATATTTATATATATATATATATATATATATATATATATATATATATATATATATATATATTATATATATATATAGTCTAAAGAAGTTTTGAGTCATTTTAAAAAAAACAAAAAAAAAAAAAAAACAAAGAAGTAAAATGCAGTTTAAATTCCCACAGAAACTAACTAAATCCAAGATATTGCAGACTTAACATTCGTTGGGAAATTCATAAATAAATTAAAAAAATATAAGTAAATAAAATAAAAAAGAGGGGGGTTAAGTATCTAACAGTAAAACAAAAACAGGAGACCTTACGCGTCTAATATTAACACGGGGATCATCAGCTGTTTACCATGTAACTGTTTCGGAGATTTAAAAACAGGACAGTTATAATATTCATGGCTCTCAAATGGTACTGATTAAACTACCATTTCCTCAATAATCAAGTGTCGAAATAATTCAGCTTAAAATTTCACTAATATATACATAAATAAATATAATAATAATAATAATAATAATAATAATAATAATAATATACTACCCGTAAGACTACCGTATGATACGGTAATTTGCATATCAAATAACATTAATTATAACAATAATAATTAAAAAAATCAACAAAAAAAAATAATAATACTATCAAAACACTACATCCAAGAACCATTCTGCAATATGGTAGCTAGCAATAAAATTATATAGGAATTAAAGTTGCATTAAAAAATAAATAAATAAATTTAAAAAAAAATAAAATAAAATAAAAATAAAGCTTAAGTACCTTAGGTACCAGAAAGGTAATTAGATAAGAGGAAGGAAACCTATCCATACAGATCTAAATACCCAAGAAGCTTTGAGTCATTTTAACAAAAAAAAAAAATTTCAAGTGAAATATTTTTGAAAATCAACACATGGTGCAGTTTAAATGAAAAAAATCATTTATTCAATTAAATTTTACTTTTTTGCAAGCTTTCCTTGTAAAACAACTTTGTCAGGTGAGACTGTCTTATAGTTTTCTTTCTTTTCTTCTTCTTCCTCATTTTGATGGTATTAACCCCGAGGGGTCGAATTACAGTAGAGGCAGAAAAGCATGTCAAGTTGTAAAAGACGTTAGGATAAGTAGAGTTGGGTCGATGTTAAGCGCAGATTGGCGCTTTTTGAAAAAGGAAATTACAAACATCTTTGCAGCACACATGAAAATGTATTTAAGTGAAATATTTTTGAAAATCAACACATCGTGCAATTTAAATAAAAAAATCGTTAATTAATTTTTTTTTATAGTGTGTCAAGTTATATTGAAAAGAAATCAATAAAGTGCTCGATCGCAGAAGTGTGATAGTTAATACAAATAATTGATTTGAAAACTATATGTTACATATTTCAGAATCGTACCGCGGTTTCATCCAGATGAGTTGACGTTTTACATTTTAAAAAGTCTATACCAAGGGACTCGTCAGAAAATAATTATATATATATATATATATATATATATATATATATATATATATATATATAATAATGGTAATAATCCAGGTAAAAATATCCACAGGGTGGTAATCCAGAGAATTTAAACCGGGTTTATAAAAAGTGCTCAATATCAAAATAGAGCTTTATATATGATCTGAGGTTAAGATCGGATTCTAACTCTGCCTGATGAGATCTCAGTTTATAGTAACTGTTGATCGATAACATCGACATGCCAGTGTCGCAGATTTTGTACATATCTGTGTAAATAAAAAAATTATCATATATATTTCTGATGATCGGTTAATTAGTTTAGGAGTGAGTATAATGCATAGAAATATATAAGCATATATACACATACCTCATTTTATATAAATAGAAGTTGATTTATGGTTTCTTTGATTAAAATAGCTTTTTAATACATAGTTAAATCTGTTTCGTCAGTCAGTTATGACAAATATTGGTCTGTGTTTTTCAAAATGCAAATTTCTATTTCTAATCTATTTTAATATTTGATCCGGTTCGATATTTTGTTTTTGATTAGTCATAAAAAAACGAAAGGAGGAGCTCACCTTCCCACAGGCTAAGTCCTCCTACTACCACTCATAAAATCTCAGACACATTTAGTAAGAGACAATTTTCGTTATTCACTGGTTAAAACAGCGATATTTACGATAGTAATTTTTAAAAAGTTGATCTTTGATCTCTCTATGTCAGCTTTTAGATAAACAATTATATTTGTTTACTACCGGTTCATAAAAATAGAATAATTTAATTATTTATTTCTTAAATTTATTTGTAAATAATTTTTTTAAATATTCACTTGTAAAGGCGAAATAGAGATTAAATATTTTATGTTTAATGAATTGACAGCCGTAAAAGGTGGCTTCTTTTTTCTCTCATATGGAATTCAGGATTTTTTATTTATTTTCTAGATGAAAAAAAAAACTGAGAATAATTTTAATTTCCAACAAAACAATAAAACCGAGAAATTTTCTCATTTTAATAATAATAATTTAAATTGCTTTATGAATATTCTGTACCAAAATTTCGTACATGATATTTTTAAAGATTTTCCTGTTTAAAATGTGTTATATTTTTAATTATTTTATGAATTATCGATTGATGTTCCGTTTTAATTATAAAAATAATTAGTAATTTTGTATTTTTATCAACAGATTTAATTATTTGAAAAATAAAAAAAAATAATTGTTTAATCTACATAATTTCATATTTTAAGCGAATGGCATTAATTCAAACGCTTGTTTTACTGTTTTATTTTTTCTTGTTTCAAATTAAATTTAGTCTTTGAAGTTTGTATTAAAATATGGTAATGTTCCAGTTTCGTATTAAAAATATAGCCAATACAATTTCATACTCAACATCTGTAACCTATACTAAACCTAAGCCATTATTGTGATTTAGAAGCATACAATAATGGGCGCTCTTGTATAAGCAGTAACCGATCTGAGGGAGATAACTATTTTTCTTAGCCGCCGCTATTCCGAATTCGCTTATACTTTGGCAAGGGAGATAACTTTGTTTATCGCAGCATGAAAGAAAATAACTTTTCTTTTTATGTTTATATAAAGTGTATAAAATTTGTGGCATGCAAATAAAAGTGCTTAAAAGTTATTTTGAATGGGTTAGGGTTTAGGGTTAGGGTTAGGGTTTAGGTTTAGTGTTAGGGTTAGGGTTTTTAACGCATTTCAAAACCGTAACATGTTTTTTATTAATAAACAAAGTTATCTCCCTTGCCAAAATATAAGCGAATTCGGAATAGCAGCGGCTAAGAAAAATAGAGTTATCTCCCTCAGATCGGTTACTGCTTATACAAGAGCGCCCAATAATGTAGATAGTGTAAAATTATTTTGTTTACTAAGAACCCTGCAAAGAATTATTATACTAGCCAATACAATTTCATACTCAACATCTGTAACCTATACTAAACCTGTTGGGTGTACCCAGGTTTCAACGATCCGGTCATGCTGGATCTGGAGGACTTTATATTAGCTCCTTTAGAACCTATGATTGAGTGCTTTATTGTTTTTTCAACTAACTTGTGATAAATGCTATATATATATATATATATATATATATATATATATATATATATATATATTAATTTTAAATAAATAATATTGAATTATTTTTACCTACATATGCTATCGTTTCAAGTTTTCGTTCTCATCAGTGCAGGGATGATAATCTCGGACGGTCGCATGGTTCGAACCCCTGCCACAGAGTCAACCTCCGATTCGTTCAATGAGTCCTGTAAGATTGTCTTGATGTTTACTGCTTGCCGCAATGGACATTAATATAACTTAATTTCTCTGTATAACGTGACAATTTCCTATGGCCGAGAGGATAAGACGAAAGCATACAGAGGTCAAAGGTGACTATGTGAACCAGGTTCATGCCTCGTGACTGTCTGAAATTGTCACTTCCCTACACTGATAAGCCAAAAGCTCAAAACGACATCGTATGTAGGTAAAAATATAACTTAATATTTATTGATATATTTTATTATTAAAAGCCCTTTAAAAAAATTAAAGTTGAGCACTGGATAGATATTAAAAAGTAGACACTCACCTAAGCTTCAAAGTGAGGCCTTGATTCGTTTGTTGAGTTCTGTAAGATTGTCTTGATGTTTACCGCTTGCCGCAATGGACATAAATAGAACTTAATTTTTCTGTATACCATGACAATTTCCTATGGCCAAGAGGATAAGACGAAAGCGTACAGAGTCAAAGGTGAATCTGTTTTAGAAGCATACAATAATGTAGATATTGTAAAATTCTTTTGTTGACTAAGAGGTACATTGTTCTGTAACACTTGAGGGTCTATATATTAACCCTAACCCTAACCCTTGAGGCTCTCCCAATAATGTAGATAGTGTTAAATTCTTTTGTTGACTAAGAGGTACATTGTTCTGTAACACTTGAGGATCTATATATTAACCATAACCCTAACCCTAACCCTTGAGGCTCTCCCAATAATGTAGATAGTGTTAAATTCTTTTGTTGACTAAGAGGTACATTGTTCTGTAACACTTGAGGATCTATATATTAACCCTAACCTTAACCCTTGAGGCTCTCCCAATAATGTAGATAGTGTTAAATTCTTTTGTTGACTAAGAGGTACATTTTTCTGTAACACTTGAGGATCTATATATTAACCCTAACCCTAACCCTTGAGGCTCTCCCAATAATGTAGATAGTGTTAAATTCTTTTGTTGACTAAGAGGTACATTGTTCTGTAACACTTGAGGATCTATATATTAACCCTAACCCTAACCCTTGAGGCTCTCCCAATAATGTAGATAGTGTAAAATTCTTTTGTTGACTAAGAGGTACATTGTTCTGTTACGCTTGAGGATCTATATATTAACCCTAACCCTAACCCTTGAGGCTCTCCCATCCATTTCCATCTCATTGTCTATCTCTCTCCATCAAAATCTGCTTCAAAGTCTCTGTCCTCGATTTCGCAAACGTTCGGCTGATGGGCAGTTACGACACAGTATACCTTTCCAAACTTCATCTCAGCTTTTTTTATAGTCACATCTCTCAGCTCATTAATTAAACCCATTCCAATTATGATGTCGATCTCGTCAATCATGTGATCCATTATAATGACTTCCACTTTAATTCATACTCCATATACTTTCATTTCCACTGGTCGGGCTCCCTTACATTTTGTGTCACTTCCATCTGATTTCAAAGTGCCATTCCTGTTAGATAGTAGGGGTGCAGAACGTAGGAGGACTCTCTGCAAGGGGTAGGAGTAGCAGCGGAAGTCGGAAGTGACGTCATGTCGGTGGGAGGCTTTTTCAATCTCTTTTATTCCTGACTGACGAACAGAGCAGATGTGAGGAAGCACCGGCCCGCTCACTGCCAGTAGGCAGGGGAGCCAGCGCGGTAGTGCAAAATGGTCTGGCGAAAACCCTTTCTAGTTCTTTCATTCTCTCTCTCCCGTGCAAAAAAAAAAACAAACAATCTGTGTTGTCTGTTTACGTTGAATAAACTTCTAAAACCCCGGAGTCTATGTGTTATCGATCACGGCTAGAAGCTTGAGACAGAGCAAACACCAAAGAAGAAACTTCGGTACCCACGAGAAGGTAAGAAGAATGCAACATTCCTACCACACCCATTTGCAAGTTTGGAATTAAGTAAAGTGGTGGTGCATCAAACTTTTATCGGCTGTTCTGCCGTAGCACATTTCTCAGGGTTCAAACTGCTGAGCACTTCCTCACATTTATTTTTTAAAGGGTTAGGGTTAGGGAGTGGGGGCATAATAAATACAACAATTATGGTTTTTTCTAACCCAATCAAAGTGCCCCCCCCCCCCCCCCGCTCGCTTAAATACAATATTGTGCGCGTTCATGAGATTTTGCCAAGACTATAAAAGGTAACAAACATCCCCAAATCAAACAAGTACGATTTAGGGGTCAGAATCAGTCCCTTTGCATCTACATTGCCTCACATCAAAACACCTCGTTAAGTTCACCCACCTGAACCTACTCATCTGCCTAGTCATCACTCATTAGAGAATAGTTAAGTATGTTTTTTCTGCCACTTCCCTTTTGATCACTTCTTAGTGACTACCATTCAGCTTTTCACACTTACATGCCACTGCCACGCATACGTGTTACTATAATCATGTACACTTTTATATATATAAAACTATTGTTGTTTCTCTCGGCTTTTTTGCATTCGTTTATTTCTTTTATTTAGTTATTTTACTGTAAATTTTGAGGGTGAGTTATTTCTACAGATACGCCCGAACATGATGAAATTTTTTGCATGTGTAATGATTTATATCTGTACAGGTTATGTTGCAAAAAACAGCTCTGAAATAATTGTGGTTTCTGATTTACAGGTGTTTGAACTGAGTCAGGTGTGAAATGGAGCCAGTTGAGTGTCGCGCAATGATCCGTTTTTTGTATTTGAAAGGACGCACACCAAAGGAGACTTTTGATGAAATGAAAGAAACTTATGGTGATGATGCCCCATCATATGACCTTGTAAAACGCTCGCCTCGTGAATTCAAACATGGCTGGAAGTCTGTGGAAACAGCTCCCAGACATGGTCGTCCCTCTTCTGCCATTGATGAGGCATCTGTCCGTCAAGTTGAGGCTGCCATTTTGGAAGATCGACGCATTACTATTCACCAAATAGCCCAAGAAGTCAAGATTAGTACAGGGTCTGTGGAAACTCTCATTTTCGTCAAATCAGATTTTGGATAAAATTACAATACCCGAAAATTAATTCCTGATTTCATCCACTTAAACTTAAAAGTCTAAAACTTATTTTACTCCGAAATCAGATAATCCTTTTTCTCTTGCGCGGATCCAATTACGTGGTTAGGGTTAGAGTTAGTTTCCTTCTGCTGTCCTTCTTGACAGTCCCATTGTTTGTCGAGACTCCTTCCTGCCTGTTCTGAATACCAATAAGAACACGGTCATTTTATCTCCAGAGTTAAATTGGTTGTTACTTGGGAGCGAGTTCATAAAATGGAGGATATAGGATCCGAAGGGAGGCAGGGTGTGTTGTCCAAGGTTAAATGGATGGCTGAATCGATCAGTGGGAAGCTGTGTGTGGCTAAGTATAATGGATAGCTGAATGGATGGAACCGATGACCAGTCGGGTGGCTAATGGGGTGGACACAGCGAAAGCAACTGCTGCTGCTGCTGATGATGATGATGATGCTGCTGCTGATGATGATGATGATGAAAGTGGCTACAAGACAGACAAATCATTTAACAGAAAAAGGATTTGAGCCTTTCTTAACAATCATTCTCTCACACAAGACATTAGCCTGGCACAGCTCGGGGTTACTTCCTCAACGTCAGCCAGACAGTGACTTTGTTGCTATCAGGCTGAGGTATGATTCTGTTCAATCTGAGAGTGTCCACCCTCCCAGGCTTTAACTTCTCTTTGAGAAGGGGGCGAGTTCATTGCTAATTGTCTGAGACACCCCTACCAGAGACGGGGCTGCTCAGGCATTTTTGTGGGCTAAACTGTGCTAATCTTTGTGTGTTGGCTTTACAAACTCACGCCTGACCTTGTGTCTAACCTCCTGGAGAAGAGGAAAATAAAATACTTGTTGATGTTGGTGTACACCAGAAGCGCCTGCTTTGTCGCTAACTGAAATTTTGGTTTTGGGGGTGGCAAACAAAATCTCTAGATTTTATGAGGTTTGTCTACGGCTAATCGCCTGAGGTGCCCCAACAAAGGAATGCTCGCAGGACTGCTCAGGCATTTTTGTAGGCCAGAGAGCACGCTAATCCAAGTGCGCTGGCTTTTCAAACCACACCTGACCTTGTGTCTAACTTTCTGTAGAAGAATTTTTTTTAGATTACAAGACTGAATCGTAGCCGCCAACATTTGAATTTCATGGACAAATTAAATCTATAATTTTAAATGTGGCAGATCACTAATATAAAATCGGGAAAAAATAGGTAAATACATTTATATAAAAACTAGAATTAATTCCTCGAACAGAACAGCTTTGCACCACTTTTATGTCCCTTACAAATATTCAAATCAAGATATAATGCTACAAAACTTTATGTCTAGAATCCTTATTCACATTTTTTTTATCAAATTCGATTAAACGATTTTTATTATAAAAAAAAGTTAAGGGGTCTTAAGAAGACAATGAATTTCAGGAAATCATGCTTAATTGGTTTGTAATTACTATGGATCAAATTTAATGCAAATCTGAAATATTTGTGCCCAGATTATGCTCCCTAAAATTCCTACTAAGATACTAAAAAAAACTAAAATTTGTTAAAATTTCACAAAAAGCGAAAAAATATCTGAATTTTCATGAATGTCTTCTATTCCATCTTCACGTCATTGCATAAACCTAAATTAAACTAATTATAGCCCACATTACCCACCCTTGTGCATTACAGCTGTTCCTAACTTGTTAATGATAGTTCAATTATTTTAGGAGTGAATCCTTTACATAGAAATATATAAAAACTAGAAAAATACCCGTCCCAGGACAGGTAAAATGAATCCCTCCCCCAATCAAAACAGTTTTGCACCACTTTTATGTCCCCTTACAAAGATTAAAATCAAGATATAATGATAATAAACCTTATTCATTCTAATTTTAATAAAAAATTATTATGTGCCTTGTTGGGGTTGAATAAAGATGTTTTAAAATATAAGTAGCATAAAGTTTTTTTTGTTAATTTTTATTTTTAAGATATTTCACCCCAAACGAGGCAGGTCGCCACTGTAGACGTAAGGGGCTACTGAGAATTAGGGTGTACGTTTTGGGCGTCATCCTAAGTTGAGAGCTGTGCAGCGAGATGTCTGTTTACATTAGTTTTAAACCTCTGCATGTCAGTACAGTCGGGGAAACAGGGAGCAGGTAGGGAGTTCCAGAGGCCAGCAGCACGAGGAAAGAAGCTGTTAGAGTAGAAGGCTCTCCGGCATCTGGTGACCTCAACAGAGAATGGATGGAGCCTAGCTGATTGTCGGGTTGTTCTAGTGTATTTGCGTCGAGGGAGCACTAGAGCAGCAAGTTCATCGGAGCACAATCCATTGAAGTATTTGTAAAACAAGCACAAGGATGCAACATTGTAGTGATGAGATAGGGGATGGAGCTTGGTGAATATTGAAGGACCTATTAAGTTGGAGACTATTTTTTGGATCTTTGGAGAAACTAGTGGATAGTGCCCCAGCCCAGATGTGGCAACAATACTCCATGCATGGGTGGATGGTGGCTTTGTAGAGATACAGGATAATGTCAGGAGTGAGGAGTTTACTAGCATGGTAGAGGGATCCCACCTTCTTTGCAGCAGCCTTGGCAATGTCTTCAATGTATTTATTCCAATTCATGTTACCTGTGAATATTAGGCCGAGTAGTTTGAACATTGGACTCTCAGGTAGGATGTTATTTGCCATGGCAATCAACGGTTGAATAGGTTTCTTGTAGTTATTGAAGGAAAGGAGCTTTGTGTTTGCGGCATTAACGGTTACCAACCATTTTTGTCCCAAATCCACTACAGCCTGGAGGTCACTTTCTAAGGATTTAACCATTGCCTCGGATATATTCGTATCTGTTTTGCCCACATGACGAGAGTAGAGCCGTCAGCAAATATACCTTATATATATATATATATATATATATATATATATATATATTATAATAACTTCAGATATTAAGTAATATACTAATAGACAATAAGAAGTCTAAGACTAGTGTGGGATAGTAAGTCATTCAATAAAAGCATTGGTAACCATTTTGACTACCGACCCATAAAATTGGATTTAAAAACCCGACATCAGAGCCGCAATCAAGATATTATCTATCACTTAATAACCAAGAAAAATTGCTTGTACAAAATTTAAAGTTTCCAACCGTTCAACTATTTACTCATAGCTGCAGGGGATAATTGGGTTCAAGCCTTTTCTTTAAATTGAACATAGAGCTTTGAAGCTGTAGTTTTACACCGATTCATCTTATTCACTATTTTAGATCTCCATTATTGTGTCTGTTTCTTAATTGAATTTTTTGCTTACGGCAGGAAAAAGGTTTTTTTTTTGTCTATTTGGGTGATGTGCAGTCAATTCGTTGTCTTTCAAAACATCAACTAATGAATATTGGCTGACAGGTTCAGAGAAGCCATTGATCGGAAGTCAGCGTCAGTGGATTTTTGAAGATTTAGGCCAAAAGTGGAACAGATATTGAAAGATTCTTCGCTGCAAGAATAACATCGAGCTGGTAAATATATTGTCCAAATATTCTTTGATCTTTAAGTTGAGGAGAGTCAAATAAGGGGGAGATAACTCTAGTTTCAAGTTTCAACCACGATTTATCTGAAAATGAATTTTAACAATCTGAACTTGCAAGGTGCCACAACTAACCACGTAGAACGAATGTGGAATGAGGCGAAGAAAAGAAACAAGGTTGAATGTGGTACCCACACGCAAACGGTGGAATCGTACCTAGCCGAATTTATGTGGAACTGCACTGGGAACTGTTTTCCAACAAATTGCCGAATTTTACCCAGTATAAAACTAACCCTAACCCTATTTTTCGAAATCATTTTATTTTTCATTTTGTAATAATTACAATAGTAGTTTTCAGATAAATCGTAGTTGAAACTTGAAACTAGAGTTCTCTCCCCCTTATTTGTCTCTCCTCAACTTAAAGATAAACAAATTTTTTTCGGACCTACAGTTTACAAGAACCAGTTTTTTTATTGGTTTAATCTAGACTAGTAAGACCCCTGGAAATTCCATAGTTGTATCCTTTATCTGAAACAAGGTTGAATGTGGCACCCACACGCAAATGGTGGAATCGTATCTAGTCGAATTTATGTAGAATTAAAAATTCCGAAACGACACTACACTGGGAACTGTTTGCCAACAAATTGCCGAATTTTACCCTCGAGTTCTCTCCCCCTTAGTTGACTCTCCTCAACTTAAAGATAAAAAATATTTTTTCGGACCTACAGTTTACAAGAACCAGTTTTTTTTATTGGTTTAATCTAGACTAGTAAGACCCATGGAAATTTCACAACTGTTGAATTTCCATGGGTCTGTTGCATATTGCTGTCATGCTCAAAAATATATCCATTCTATGGTCCTTTGGAGCCAACGTAGACCCCACAATATTATCGTACCACTTTTGTTCAAACTGAAATATAATTATCTAAGTACCTTGGTAAATATAGTTTCAGAATATATCTGGTTATGGGGGTCTATCTCCAAAATCCTTGTAGAATTTTGTGACATATTTCATTCTATGGACGTCTGGTGCAAACTTGGATCCCACGAAATTATCGTACCATCGATAGTACACTTTGATCAAAGCCGAAAGGGCATAAAAAGTTCTAAAATTACTTTTTTGCATTGCATCTTTGGCGATAGGGCAATCCCATCTTTTAAACAAAAGGTGAAGGGTGATAACCTTGCATGAACATTAAATTGCTTTAGCGTATTATTAAGGGTTCAGTTTGCACCTGTGCGATCATGAGGTTTGATGACGTCAGAGTCCCCACCGTGAGAGAATTAGATCAAGATTGAATCAGTTACTGACTTGGGAGCGAAGAGTCAACAACACATCATGTAGTGGTTACGAGAAAGATTCCGAATGACAGAAAAATATAAGGGCCTTAGTGAAATCTAGTAGAATCTTTCATATTCCTTCCTCTGCAAGTAATTAAGTGATTACAGACTAACGTAAGAATATTAACTAGTGAATTTAGTTAGCGTAACCTCTCTCTCGATTTCTACGAACTCGTTCAAGTCGGCTAATTAAAATAGTCAAATAAAAGCGGCTCTTTAAAAACAGAAAGGGACTTTGCTGTGCTTGTTAAGAAATTGTTTTCAGAGCGGAGACAACAGCCCGAAAGGAATGATGACAAGACAGAAACCTGCATGAAGACATTCCATGCGTATGGGGAGAATGGTGTTACAGAACGGGTATGCCAGAAATGGTTTGCTCAATTCCGAAAAGGATATTTTTCAGTGAGAGATGCTCCTCGCTCTGGCCAGCCAAAGATGATCAACAGTGACCAAGTGAAAACAGTAATTGAACAAGATTGCAGTTTGACAACCAGACAAATCACAGACATTCTCAAGACTTTTTAATCGGGCGTGGAAAATGAATTGCATTAAATCGGTTATGTTTCTAAACTTGATGTTTGGGGTTTTTCTCTTTCCGAAAAAAAAAAAACGAACAAACTTTTTGGTCAACCCAATAAAATTGATCTTTTATTCAAATTTTTTTTCGACATATTTTTTGACAATTCATAAAATCTTTAATGGCGGCTAGCAAAATTTAGGAATTAAAGCTGATGGCTGAGAAAACAGATATTATTATAGGACTTACTACCGCATATTAATGTGGGATTGTGTCGATTTGTTTAAATGGACCATTTTCAAATATGCTATGTTTATAATATAATAAGTTCTTAATAGTTTTTAATAGTTCTTAATAAGTTGTGTCGAAATCTCTTGGTCGTCGTAGAACTTTTGCTGTTGATCCGAAAATGGGTGGATGTGTCGCCACCGTCTGCGTTTCCAATTGCAGGGAACTATTTGTGCTAATCGTGCTAACGGCCATTTGTTGTCGCCTCCTCATCGTGTGTCGTGACTATTTGTACAAACCTTACATCGCCTGCAGCTTATATGCAGGGCGATATCGTTTGGCCCTAACTTTGGATCTTATTTTGGGATTCGGAATCCCTTCTTTATAATAGCTACATGACTATGCGTGTTCTCTTGTTGGCTTCTAGGCAAGAACTGTTCAAATCTCAATTTAGTTTTCTCACAGCGAAAACTCTGACGTCACAAAACCTTGTGATCACGCCAGATGTGACCTAACCTTCTGAACCCAAGGTCCCGTCACTGTCACCCGAACCGTGAGAAACTCGTCACACCAAAGTTGCACGCAGTGACTCCGCCACAATTTGCGCAAGTCAAACCCGCCTCAACAGATACGTCCATCTCCGTGGTCACTATCCAACATAAAGTCTGACACTTTATTCTTAACAGAATATCAATTCAAGATAAGTAAAATAATTTGCTATTTCCTTATTTAGATATTTACATATGAGTTTATTTCATGGGTGTCCAATTATTGGTACAAAAAGAGTGAAAGGTTGGGTGTTCAAAATCATAATATTTTAACCATTATTTTGAAACAATAATTTCTTCATTCTCTACTACAATTCCCATGATCATTCCTGAAAATATCAACCTACTTTTCTGTGTATAATATTCATTAGATTTTGGTGATCAGTCATGGGTGGTATTTTAGTAGGATTAGGGTTAGGGTTAAGGTTAGGGTTGGTATTTTAGTAGGATTCAATTATTTTGTTTGTTATTATTGAAAAAATATTTAAAACAAAGGAAATTTACTAACTTGTATGTATAATCCGAAGTAATCATCTTAATAGACGTAATCGTAATAGTCGTCTTCAAGTCCAATGTAAACAAGTTCTTGTTAAACCGTCCCCGTAAATAATCAATTTCTGCCCTGCTACAACCATCGTGCCACTGAACGCGATGTTGTCTCACCATTCATTAGTCAAACTCTTTAACCCCTATCCTCGAGTAGCCTTTGAGCCTTGATAAGTGGTAACCTTTAATGTAATATATATATATTGCTAGTCTTTCTTTGCTCTACCGTTATTTTGATAGTAGGTGCTCAAATCTATGGTCCCCCTCTTGTAAAACATTCACAAATTCACAATAAGAACCCGACTAGCTACTACCACTGTCAATAATTTCCCTTTCTCCTATGTGCCCAAGACGAAACAAAACTTCCATGGGCAGAGATTCTTTCCTAGATCTGCCCGTCTGTAAAACACAGTGTCGCAAGCCTGCTTCCCTGCCGACTACAATATGGTCGTCTTCAAGTCCAATGTAAACAAGTTCTTGTTGAACCGTCCCCGTAAATAATCAATTTCTGCCCTGCTACAACCATCCTGCCAGTGAACGCGGTGTTGTCTCACCCTTATCTCTGAGTCAAACTCTTTAACCCTTATTCTCGAGTCAAACCCTTTAACCCTTATTCTCAAGTCAAACCCTTTAACCCCTATCCTCGAGTCAAACTCTTTAACCCCTATCCTCGAGTCAAACCCTTTAACCCTTATTCTCAAGTCAAACCCTTTAACCCTTATTCTCAAGTCAAACCCTTTAACCCCTATCCTAGAGTCAAACTCTTTAACCCTTATTCTCGAGTCAAACCCTTTAACCCTTATTCTCAAGTCAAACCCTTTAACCCCTATCCTAGAGTCAAACTCTTTAACTCTTATTCTCGAGTCAAACCCTTTAACCCTTATTCTCAAGTCAAACCCTTTAACCCCTATCCTAGAGTCAAACTCTTTAACCCCTATCCTAGAGTCAAACTCTTTAACCCTTATTCTCGAGTCAAACCCTTTAACCCTTATTCTCAAGTCAAACCCTTTAACCCCTATCCTAGAGTCAAACCCTTTAACCCTTATCCTAGAGTCAAACCCTTTAACCCCTATCCTCGAGTCAAACTCTTTAACCCCTATCCTCGAGTCAAACCCTTTAACCCTTATCCTCGAGTCAAACTCTTTAACCCCTATCCTCGAGTCAAACTCTTTAACCCTTATCCTCGAGTGGTCTTTTGGCCTTGATAAGCGGTGACCTTTAATGTAAAAAAAAATATATATATATTAACAGATGATTATGTCTTCGATATGCTGGTCCCATATAAAATACACTTGGTTTAGCATATGTCCATAGGGGGAAGAACATGCTGCTGCGGTCTGAAGTGACTGGACGAGTAAATAAGCAAAGTTTTATGATGCGTATATTAATTCTTTCATCATCCACCATCTCCTGCATCGACAGATTTCCAATCATACTTATATGCATAAAATATGTGTACAGCTAGAGAGATACCCTGTTAATTCAGCCATCAACACGTGCAGCGGTCGGAATTGAGTCAAACTCTTTAGTCCCTATCCTAGAGTCAAACTCTTTAACCCTTATCCTCGAGTGGCCTTTGGGCCTTAATAAGTGGTGACCTTAAATGTACAAAAAAAAAAACAACTTACATGTTTTTACTTGCACATGATTCTTTTTTTTAATTATTTTTTGTCTCATATTAAAAACACTGAACTCCACGATATTGAATAATTCTTTCGTAAAGTTGCAATTCCTAAAGTGACAAGAGTTACGGATATATCGGAGATACAAAATGCTTTCGTTTTAGTAAACTCTAAAAAAAATAGATAGCTATCAAGGTGGAATGCAACCAGTCTGCTATACTCTGGTGCTGTGTGCACCTTGAGTGGTTTAAGTGGACTTCTTCCTTCGAAGAGGAAGTTTCTAAGGAATATTAAATTCATAAGCGATCCACAGTCATATATATATTCTGGAAAGGTTGATGATTGTGACAATAAGGAAGAAACATTCACCATCAGGAAAAAGAATGAGGTGCTTCGCATGTCGTGTATGCAGATTAAAAAGAGCTTCTCTTCATAGGTGCAGGTGTTTATGGTGGTCTCTGATTTGCATATGTGCATTTCAGGTGATATAAATAAAGACGACAGCTGGGAAAGGGGGTGAACCGATTTGGATGAGAGAGAGAAAGGCAGAGAAAAAGTGGGTTGCACGAAATTCGGTTGGAAATTGAATTACAGTCAAAACTTTTGGAGAGAAAGACATAGAGAAAGAGGGTTGCACGAAATTTGGTTGGAAATTGAATCACAGTCAAAACCTTTGGAGAAAAAGGCAGATAGAAAGTGGGTTGCACGAAATTCGGTTGGAAATTGAATCACAGTCAAAACCTTTGGAGAAAAAGGCAGATAGAAAGTGGGTTGCACGAAATTCGGTTGGAAATTGAATCAGTCAAAACTTTTGGAGAAAAAGGCAGAGAGAAAGTGGGTTACACGAAATTCGGTTGGAAATTGAATCACAGTCAAAACTTTTGGAGAGAAAGGCAGAGAGAAAGTGGGTTGCACGAAATTCGGTTGGAAATTGAATCACAGTCAAAACTTTTGGAGAGAAAGGCAGAGAGAAAGTGGGTTGCACAAAATTCGGTTGGAAATTGAATCAGTCAAAACTTTTGGAGAAAAAGGCAGAGAGAAAGTGGGTTACATGAAATTCGGTTGGAAATTGAATCACAGTCAAAACCTTTGGAGAAAAAGGCAGAGAAAAAGTGGGTTGCACGAAATTCGGTTGGAAATTGAATCAGTCAAAACTTTTGGAGAAAAAGGCAGAGAGAAAGTGGGTTACACGAAATTCGGTTGGAAATTGAATCACAGTCAAAACCTTTGGAGAAAAAGGCAGAGAAAAAGTGGGTTGCACGAAATTCGGTTGGAAATTGAATCAGTCAAAACTTTTGGAGAAAAAGGCAGAGAGAAAGTGGGTTACACGAAATTCGGTTGGAAATTGAATCACAGTCAAAACTTTTGGAGAGAAAGGCAGAGAGAAAGTGGGTTGCACAAAATTCGGTTGGAAATTGAATCAGTCAAAACTTTTGGAGAAAAAGGCAGAGAGAAAGTGGGTTACATGAAATTCGGTTGGAAATTGAATCACAGTCAAAACTTTTGGAGAGAAAGGCAGAGAGAAAGTGGGTTGCACAAAATTTGATTAGAAATTGAATCACAGGCAAAACTTTTTTTTTAATTCTTTTATTTTTCTGGCACAGTGAGTTAACAATGATTTAGATTGTTGTAGTTTTTCTTTTTTGCATGGAGATTCATCCATCCTCCTATAGACAGCAGCGCCTCGTATTCCGAAATGGGAACACATCAGGTACTGACCAGGCTCAATATTGCTTAACTTCCTGCGTCAACGGATTATGGCGTATATCTCGCAGATAACACGAGAAAATTGTTCAAAACCCAAAGCTACAGCTAGAAATGAACGTCAGCTGAATACGATCCAATTGATTTCCCAATTGTCTCAAAATTTCCAAAGGCTGAAATTATACTGGTTTAGTTGGGTCAAACTTGAATCAGATTCCGCACAAGGACAGATCATATCGTAAAAATAGCAAAATGAGTTCACAACTTCCGCAGACTCCTAAAATTTTCCCCGACCCCCTAATCTCTCCAGCCCCCTCCCCAACTTTTTTTTCACTCTCCCACTACCCCAAGAAATATTTTAAGTTCAAAAAAAAAAAAAATTTGACCTGACCCCTAAAATTTTCCCCAACCCCCTAATCTCTCCAGCCCCCTCCCCAACTTATTTTTCACTCTCCCACTACCCTGAGAAATATTTTAAGTTCAAAAAAAAAAAAAATTTAGCCCGACCCCTAAAATTTTCCCCGACCCTCTAATCTCTCCAGCCCCCTCCCCAACTTTTTTTTCACTCTCCCACAACCCTGAGAAATATAAAAAAAAAAATTTGGCCTGAGGTGGTCACACCGCCGAATTCCGACACTCTCTCCTGTCAGCAGATACTACACTATCTCCACACCTCTCAAAAAGGAGGAGGTAATGCCTAGGAGGGTGGTATCATGACAACAGAACGGGTGTAGGGAGGAAGGAATATTAATTAAGAAAAGAAGTTAGAAAGGGTGGGAGTGAGAGGGAAAGAAGGGTTGTAGTGTGAGGGATTTTCTTCCCTACATCTTCGACGGAGATCGTTTTCAATAGGGATTAATCTTCCTTCGTAATTCAGTTTAAATTGTAAGAACCACGATTTGGAGCGTTAAATGACGCAATTACAGTATCTTTTATGCGAGCTGCAAGTGTTCTCGTTGGACATGATTAACCTACCTGTTTTGCCAGAAATCTGAAACTGCTTTACTTCATATGTTCCTGGGCCGACATTCTGCGGTGTACTTCCTGCATTGTATGTCAAATCCCTGATTGCCTTGTCATACATCTTGCTGAATTGACCTGTAAAATAATTTTTAGAAAAGACCGCATTAATTACAAGCTTATTTACACGTTTGAGTGCGCAACAAAACTTTCTAAAAGGGTTAGGATTAGGTAACATAGCCCTCTACTGGTTGATATAAGAACACTATGCCCATCCGCTGAGGTCGTTCACAGAATGTACTCCAATTAACTAACAGCACTTGCACCCCCTCAACGTAAGTACCCTGACAAAATCAACGAGCATCAAACGCCCACCCTTTCATTGAAGAGGGCCCCAGATATCAGAAAAATTTCTACTCTAATATCTTCGTTCCTCGAATTGCTAGCCTTTGGAATTCCTTCCCTACTCCCTGTTTCTCTGACTGTGCCAACATGCAAAAATTTAAATGTAATGTAAACTAACATCCTGCTAACCAATCTCCACTTAGGATGCCCCCTGTAACTCTGGCCCTTACTCACACTAGCCCATTAGGTCTCCGTAGCAATATGTCTTATTTGGAGTGAATAAAAGTATTTTTTAAAAAATCAATAGCTTTTGGAATTCCCTCCCTACTCCCTGTTTCTCTGACTGTGCCAACATGCAATAATTTAAATGTAATGTAAACTAACATCTTGTAGAACAAATCTCCACTTAGGACTCCCCCTGTAAGTCTGGCCCTTACTCACATTAGCCCATTAAGTCTCAGTGACAATATGTCTTATTTGGAGTGAATAAAAGTATTTTTTTTAAAATCAATAGTGAGAAAAACATATCTATCTATTTATCTATCTATCTATCTCTTATATAGATAGATATGTATGTTCCAAAGTAAGTGCCCATGTATCTTCCAAATTATGTGTCTATGTATGTCCAGAAGTGTGTGTCTACGTATATCCAGAAGTGTGTGTCTACATATGTTCGGAAGTGTGTGTCTACGTACGTTCAGAAGTGTGTGTCTACGTACGTTAAGAAATGTGTGTCTACGTATATTCAGAAGTGTGTGCCTACGTATGTTCAGAAGTGTGTGTCTATGTATGTTCAGAAATGTGTGTCTATGTATGTTCAGAAATGTGTGTCTATGTATGTTCAGAAATGTGTGTCTATGTACATTCAGAAGTGTGTGTCTATGTATGTTCAGAAATGTGTGTCTATGTATGTTCAGAAATGTGTGTCTATGTATGTTCAGAAATGTGTGTCTATGTATGTTCAGAAGTGTGTGTCTATGTACATTCAGAAGTGTGTGTCTATGTATGTTCAGAAATGTGTGTCTATGTATGTTCAGAAATGTGTGTCTATGTATGTTCAGAAGCGTGTGTCTATGTATGTTCAGAAATGTGTGTCTATGTATGTTCAGAAATGTGTGTCTATGTATGTTCAGAAGTGTGTGTCTATGTATGTTCAGAAGTGTGTGTCTATGTATGTTCAGAAATGTGTGTCTATGTATGTTCAGAAATGTGTGTCTATGTATGTTCAGAAATGTGTGTCTATGTATGTTCAGAAATGTGTGTCTATGTATGTTCAGAAGTGTGTGTCTATGTACATTCAGAAGTGTGTGTCTATGTATGTTCAGAAATGTGTGTCTATGTATGTTCAGAAGCGTGTGTCTATGTATGTTCAGAAATGTGTGTCTATGTATGTTCAGAAATGTGTGTCTATGTATGTTCAGAAGTGTGTGTCTATGTACATTCAGAAGTGTGTGTCTATGTATGTTCAGAAATGTGTGTCTATGTATGTTCAGAAGTGTGTGTCTATGTACATTCAGAAGTGTGTGTCTATGTATGTTCAGAAATGTGTGTCTATGTATGTTCAGAAATGTGTGTCTATGTATGTTCAGAAATGTGTGTCTATGTATGTTCAGAAATGTGTGTCTATGTATGTTCAGAAGTGTGTGTCTATGTACATTCAGAAGTGTGTGTCTATGTATGTTCAGAAATGTGTGTCTATGTATGTTCAGAAGCGTGTGTCTATGTATGTTCAGAAATGTGTGTCTATGTATGTTCAGAAATGTGTGTCTATGTATGTTCAGAAGTGTGTGTCTATGTACATTCAGAAGTGTGTGTCTATGTATGTTCAGAAATGTGTGTCTATGTATGTTCAGAAGCGTGTGTCTATGTACGTTCAGAAGCGTGTGTCTATGTATGTTCAGAAGCGTGAGTCTATGTATGTTCAGCAATGTGTGTTTATGTATGTTCAAAAATGTGTGTCTATGTATGTTCAGAAATGTGTGTCTATGTATGTTCAGAAGCGTGTGTCTATGTACGTTCAGAAGCGTGTGTCTATGTATGTTCAGAAATGTGTGTCTATGTATGTTCAGAAGCGTGAGTCTATGTATGTTCAGAAGTGTGTGTCTATGTATGTTCAAAAATGTGTGTCTATGTATGTTCAGAAGTGTGTATCTATGTATGTTCAGAAGCGTGAGTCTATGTATGTTCAGAAGCGTGAGTCTATGTATGTTCAGAAATGTGTGTCTATGTATGTTCAGAAATGTGTGTCTATGTATGTTCAGAAGCGTGTGTCTATGTACATTCAGAAGTGTGTGTCTATGTATGTTCAGAAGTGTGTGTCTATGTATGTTCAGAAGTGTGTGTCTATGTATGTTCAGAAATGTGTGTCTATGTATGTTCAGAAGCGTGTGTCTATGTACATTCAGAAGCATGTGTCTATGTATGTTCAGAAATGTGTGTCTATGTATGTTCAGAAGTGTGTGTCTATGTACATTCAGAAGTGTGAGTCTATGTATGTTCAGAAATGTGTGTCTATGTATGTTCAGAAGCGTGTGTCTATGTATGTTCAGAAGTGTGTGTCTATGTATGTTCAGAAGCGTGAGTCTATGTATGTTCAGAAGTGTGTGTCTATGTATGTTCAGAAGTGTGTGTCTATGTATGTTCAGAAGCGTGAGTCTATGTATGTTCAGAAGTGTGTGTCTATGTATGTTCAGAAGCGTGAGTCTATGTATGTTCAGAAGTGTGTGTCTATGTATGTTCAGAAGTGTGTGTCTATGTATGTTCAGAAGCGTGAGTCTATGTACATTCAGAAGTGTGTGTCTATGTATGTTCAGAAATGTGTGTCTATGTATGTTCAGAAGCGTGTGTCTATGTATGTTCAGAAGTGTGTGTCTATGTATGTTCAGAAGCGTGTGTCTATGTATGTTCAGAAGCGTGAGTCTATGTATGTTCAGAAGTGTGTGTCTATGTATGTTCAGAAATGTGTGTCTATGTATGTTCAGAAATGTGTGTCTATGTATGTTCAGAAGCGTGTGTCTATGTACATTCAGAAGTGTGTGTCTATGTATGTTCAGAAGTGTGTGTCTATGTATGTTCAGAAATGTGTGTCTATGTATGTTCAGAAATGTGTGTCTATGTATGTTCAGAAGCGTGTGTCTATGTACGTTCAGAAGCGTGTGTCTATGTATGTTCAGAAGCGTGAGTCTATGTATGTTCAGAAATGTGTGTCTATGTATGTTCAGAAATGTGTGTCTATGTATGTTCAGAAATGTGTGTCTATGTATGTTCAGAAGCGTGTGTCTATGTACGTTCAGAAGCGTGTGTCTATGTATGTTCAGAAATGTGTGTCTATGTATGTTCAGAAGCGTGAGTCTATGTATGTTCAGAAGTGTGTGTCTATGTATGTTCAGAAATGTGTGTCTATGTATGTTCAGAAATGTGTGTCTATGTATGTTCAGAAGTGTGTGTCTATGTACATTCAGAAGTGTGTGTCTATGTATGTTCAGAAATGTGTGTCTATGTATGTTCAGAAGCGTGTGTCTATGTATGTTCAGAAATGTGTGTCTATGTATGTTCAGAAGCGTGTGTCTATGTATGTTCAGAAACGTGTGTCTATGTATGTTCAGAAGCGTGTGTCTATGTACGTTCAGAAGCGTGTGTCTATGTATGTTCAGAAGCGTGAGTCTATGTATGTTCAGAAATGTGTGTCTATGTATGTTCAGAAATGTGTGTCTATGTATGTTCAGAAATGTGTGTCTATGTATGTTCAGAAATGTGTGTCTATGTATGTTCAGAAGCGTGTGTCTATGTACGTTCAGAAGCGTGTGTCTATGTATGTTCAGAAATGTGTGTCTATGTATGTTCAGAAGCGTGAGTCTATGTACGTTCAGAAGTGTGTGTCTATGTATGTTCAGAAATGTGTGTCTATGTACGTTCAGAAGTGTGTGTCTACGTATGTTCAGAAGTGTGTGTCTACATATGTTCAGAAGTGTGTGTCTATGTATGTTCAGAAGTGTGTGCCTACGTATGTTCAGAAGTGTGTGTCTACGTATGTTCAGAAGTGTGTTTCTACGTATGTTCAGAAGTGTGTGTCTATGTATGTTAAGAAATGTGTGTCTATGTATGTTCAGAAATGTGTGTCTACGTATGTTCAGAAATGTGTGTCTATGTATGTACATAAGTGTGTGTCTATGTACATTCAGAAGTGTGTGTCTATGTATGTTCAGAAATGTGTGTCTATGTATGTTCAGAAGCGTGTGTCTATGTATGTTCAGAAATGTGTGTCTATGTATGTTCAGAAATGTGTGTCTATGTATGTTCAGAAGCGTGTGTCTATGTACGTTCAGAAACGTGTGTCTATGTATGTTCAGAAGCGTGTGTCTATGTATGTTCAGAAGCGTGTGTCTATGTATGTTCAGAAATGTGTGTCTATGTATGTTCAGAAGTGTGTGTCTATGTACGTTCAGAAGTGGTTGTCTATGTATGTTCAGAAGTGGT
Organism: Sepiola atlantica; assembly: GCA_963556195.1. Taxonomy (NCBI): domain Eukaryota; kingdom Metazoa; phylum Mollusca; class Cephalopoda; order Sepiida; family Sepiolidae; genus Sepiola; species Sepiola atlantica. The sequence continues at coordinate 41,034,788 of OY744551.1, read as the reverse complement.
TGTCTATGTATGTTCAGAAGCGTGTGTCTATGTACTTTCAGAAGTGTGTGTTTATGTATGTTCAGAAGCGTGTGTCTATGTATGTTTAGAAGCGTGTGTCTATGTACGTTCAGAAGTGTGTGTCTATGTACGTTCAGAAGTGTGTGTCTATGTATGTTCAGAAGCGTGTGTCTATGTATGTTCAGAAGTGTGTGTCTATGTATGTTCAGAAGTGTGTGTCTATGTATGTTCAGAAGCGTGTGTCTATGCATGTTCAGAAGTGTGTGTCTATGTATGTTCAGAAATGTGTGTCTATGTATGTTCAGAAGCGTGTGTCTATGTATGCTCAGAAGTGTGTGTGTATGTATGTTCAGAAATTTGTGTCTATGTATGTTCAGAAGCGTGTGTCTATGTATGTTCAGAAGCGTGTGTCTATGTATGTTCAGAAGCGTGTGTCTATGTATGTTCAGAAGTGTGTGTCTATGTATGTTGAGAAGTGTGTGTCTATGTATGTTCAGAAGTATGTGTCTATGTATGTTCAGAAGCGTGTGTCTATGTATGTTTAGAAGCGTGTGTCTATGTACGTTCAGAAGTGTGTGTCTATGTATGTTCAGAAGTGTCTGTCTATGTATGTTCAGAAATGTGTTTATGTGTGTTCAGAAGTGTGTGTCTATGTATGTTCAGAAGTGTGTGTCTATGTATGTTCAGAAATGTGTGTCTATGTATGTTCAGAAGTGTGTGTCTATGTACATTCAGAAGTGTGTGTCTATGTATGTTCAGAAATGTGTGTCTATGTATGTTCAGAAGCGTGTGTCTATGTACGTTCAGAAGCGTGTGTCTATGTATGTTCAGAAGCGTGAGTCTATGTATGTTCAGCAATGTGTGTTTATGTATGTTCAAAAATGTGTGTCTATGTATGTTCAGAAATGTGTGTCTATGTATGTTCAGAAGCGTGTGTCTATGTACGTTCAGAAGCGTGTGTCTATGTATGTTCAGAAATGTGTGTCTATGTATGTTCAGAAGCGTGAGTCTATGTATGTTCAGAAGTGTGTGTCTATGTATGTTCAAAAATGTGTGTCTATGTATGTTCAGAAGTGTGTATCTATGTATGTTCAGAAGCGTGAGTCTATGTATGTTCAGAAGTGTGTGTCTATGTATGTTCAGAAATGTGTGTCTATGTATGTTCAGAAATGTGTGTCTATGTATGTTCAGAAGCGTGTGTCTATGTACATTCAGAAGTGTGTGTCTATGTATGTTCAGAAGTGTGTGTCTATGTATGTTCAGAAATGTGTGTCTATGTATGTTCAGAAGCGTGTGTCTATGTACATTCAGAAGCATGTGTCTATGTATGTTCAGAAATGTGTGTCTATGTATGTTCAGAAGTGTGTGTCTATGTACATTCAGAAGTGTGAGTCTATGTATGTTCAGAAATGTGTGTCTATGTATGTTCAGAAGCGTGTGTCTATGTATGTTCAGAAGTGTGTGTCTATGTATGTTCAGAAGCGTGAGTCTATGTATGTTCAGAAGTGTGTGTCTATGTATGTTCAGAAGTGTGTGTCTATGTATGTTCAGAAGCGTGAGTCTATGTATGTTCAGAAGTGTGTGTCTATGTATGTTCAGAAGCGTGAGTCTATGTATGTTCAGAAGTGTGTGTCTATGTATGTTCAGAAGTGTGTGTCTATGTATGTTCAGAAGCGTGAGTCTATGTACATTCAGAAGTGTGTGTCTATGTATGTTCAGAAATGTGTGTCTATGTATGTTCAGAAGCGTGTGTCTATGTATGTTCAGAAGTGTGTGTCTATGTATGTTCAGAAGCGTGTGTCTATGTATGTTCAGAAGCGTGAGTCTATGTATGTTCAGAAGTGTGTGTCTATGTATGTTCAGAAATGTGTGTCTATGTATGTTCAGAAATGTGTGTCTATGTATGTTCAGAAGCGTGTGTCTATGTACATTCAGAAGTGTGTGTCTATGTATGTTCAGAAGTGTGTGTCTATGTATGTTCAGAAATGTGTGTCTATGTATGTTCAGAAATGTGGGTCTATGTATGTTCAGAAGCGTGTGTCTATGTACGTTCAGAAGCGTGTGTCTATGTATGTTCAGAAGCGTGAGTCTATGTATGTTCAGAAATGTGTGTCTATGTATGTTCAGAAATGTGTGTCTATGTATGTTCAGAAATGTGTGTCTATGTATGTTCAGAAGCGTGTGTCTATGTACGTTCAGAAGCGTGTGTCTATGTATGTTCAGAAATGTGTGTCTATGTATGTTCAGAAGCGTGAGTCTATGTATGTTCAGAAGTGTGTGTCTATGTATGTTCAGAAATGTGTGTCTATGTATGTTCAGAAATGTGTGTCTATGTATGTTCAGAAGTGTGTGTCTATGTACATTCAGAAGTGTGTGTCTATGTATGTTCAGAAATGTGTGTCTATGTATGTTCAGAAGCGTGTGTCTATGTATGTTCAGAAATGTGTGTCTATGTATGTTCAGAAGCGTGTGTCTATGTATGTTCAGAAACGTGTGTCTATGTATGTTCAGAAGCGTGTGTCTATGTACGTTCAGAAGCGTGTGTCTATGTATGTTCAGAAGCGTGAGTCTATGTATGTTCAGAAATGTGTGTCTATGTATGTTCAGAAATGTGTGTCTATGTATGTTCAGAAATGTGTGTCTATGTATGTTCAGAAGCGTGTGTCTATGTACGTTCAGAAGCGTGTGTCTATGTATGTTCAGAAATGTGTGTCTATGTATGTTCAGAAGCGTGAGTCTATGTACGTTCAGAAGTGTGTGTCTATGTATGTTCAGAAATGTGTGTCTATGTACGTTCAGAAGTGTGTGTCTACGTATGTTCAGAAGTGTGTGTCTACATATGTTCAGAAGTGTGTGTCTATGTATGTTCAGAAGTGTGTGCCTACGTATGTTCAGAAGTGTGTGTCTACGTATGTTCAGAAGTGTGTTTCTACGTATGTTCAGAAGTGTGTGTCTATGTATGTTAAGAAATGTGTGTCTATGTATGTTCAGAAATGTGTGTCTACGTATGTTCAGAAATGTGTGTCTATGTATGTACATAAGTGTGTGTCTATGTACATTCAGAAGTGTGTGTCTATGTATGTTCAGAAATGTGTGTCTATGTATGTTCAGAAGCGTGTGTCTATGTATGTTCAGAAATGTGTGTCTATGTATGTTCAGAAATGTGTGTCTATGTATGTTCAGAAGCGTGTGTCTATGTACGTTCAGAAACGTGTGTCTATGTATGTTCAGAAGCGTGTGTCTATGTATGTTCAGAAATGTGTGTCTATGTATGTTCAGAAATGTGTGTCTATGTATGTTCAGAAGTGTGTGTCTATGTACGTTCAGAAGTGGTTGTCTATGTATGTTCAGAAGTGGTTGTCTATGTATGTTCAGAAGCGTGTGTCTATGTACTTTCAGAAGTGTGTGTTTATGTATGTTCAGAAGCGTGTGTCTATGTATGTTTAGAAGCGTGTGTCTATGTACGTTCAGAAGTGTGTGTCTATGTACGTTCAGAAGTGTGTGTCTATGTATGTTCAGAAGCGTGTGTCTATGTATGTTCAGAAGTGTGTGTCTATGTATGTTCAGAAGTGTGTGTCTATGTATGTTCAGAAGCGTGTGTCTATGCATGTTCAGAAGTGTGTGTCTATGTATGTTCAGAAATGTGTGTCTATGTATGTTCAGAAGCGTGTGTCTATGTATGCTCAGAAGTGTGTGTGTATGTATGTTCAGAAATTTGTGTCTATGTATGTTCAGAAGCGTGTGTCTATGTATGTTCAGAAGCGTGTGTCTATGTATGTTCAGAAGCGTGTGTCTATGTATGTTCAGAAGTGTGTGTCTATGTATGTTGAGAAGTGTGTGTCTATGTATGTTCAGAAGTATGTGTCTATGTATGTTCAGAAGCGTGTGTCTATGTATGTTTAGAAGCGTGTGTCTATGTACGTTCAGAAGTGTGTGTCTATGTATGTTCAGAAGTGTCTGTCTATGTATGTTCAGAAATGTGTTTATGTGTGTTCAGAAGTGTGTGTCTATGTATGTTCAGAAGTGTGTGTCTATGTATGTTCAGAAGTATGTGTCTATGTATGTTCAGAAGCGTGTGTCTATGTATGTTCAGAAGCGTGTGTCTATGTATGTTCAGAAGTGTGTGTCTATGTATGCTCAGAAGTGTATGTCTACGTATGTTCAGAAGTGTATGTCTATGTACGTTCAGAAGTGTGTGTCTATGTACGTTCAGAAGTGTGTGTCTATGTATGTTCAGAAGTGTATGTCTACGTACGTTCAGAAGTGTATGTCTACGTATGTTCAGAAGTGTGTGTCTATGTACGTTCAGAAGTGCATGTCCATGTACGTTCAGAAGTGCGTGTCCATGTATGTTCAGAAGTGTGTGTCTATGTATGTTCAGAAGTGTATGTCTACGTACGTTCAGAAGTGTATGTCTACGTATGTTCAGAAGTGTGTGTCTATGTACGTTCAGAAGTGTGTGTCTATGTATGTTCAGAAGTGTGTGTTTCTACGTATGTTCAGAAGTGTGTGTCTATGTATGTTCAGAAGTGTGTGTCTATGTACGTTCAGAAGTGTGTCTCTACGTATGTTCAGAAGTGTGTGTCTACATATGTTCAGAAGCCTGTGTCTATGTACGTTCAGAAGTGTGTGTCTATGTATGTTCAGAAGTGTGTGTCTATGTATGTTCAGAAGTGTGTGTCTATGTATGTTCAGAAGTGTGTGTCTATGTATGTTCAGAAGTGTGTGTCTATGTATGTTCAGAAGTGTGTGTCTATGTATGTTCAGAAGTGTGTGTCTATGTATGTTCAGAAGTGTGTGTCTATGTATGTTCAGAAATGTGTGTCTATGTATGTTCAGAAGTGTGTTTATGTATGTTCAGAAATGTGTGTCTATGTATGTTCAGAAATGTGTGTCTATGTATGTTCAGAAGTGTGTGTCTATGTATGTTCAGAAATGTGTGTCTATGTATGTTCAGAAATGTGTGTATGTATGCTCAGAAGTGCGTGTCTACGTATGCTCAGAAGTGTGCGCTTACGTATGCTCAGAAGTGTGCGCTTACATATGTTCAGAAGTGTGCGCTTACGTATGCTCAGAAGTGTGCGCTTACGTATGCTCAGAAGTGTGCGCTTACGTATGCTCAGAAGTGTGCGCTTACGTATGCTCAGAAGTGTGCGCTTATGTATGCTCAGAAGTGTGCGCTTACGTATGCTCAGAAGTGTGCGCTTACGTATGCTCAGAAGTGTGCGCTTACGTATGCTCAGAAGTGTGCGCTTACGTATGCTCAGAAGTGTGCGCTTATGTATGTTCAGAAGTGTGCGCTTACGTATGCTCAGAAGTGTGCGCGTACGTATGCTCAGAAGTGTGCGCTTACGTATGCTCAGTAGGTCTTCTTATGGATGTTGAATAATGTATGACTATTTAAGTTCACGAGTGTGTGTATATATATGCTGAAAAGCATGTGCGTATGTATGTTTCAAAGGTTGCGCCTAAGTATGTTCAGAAGTGTGTGCCTATGTTCGTACAGAATGCACTTATTGACACTCAGAAGTATATTTAACCTTTTCATAATTTACAAAGTCCAAACCTAATTATATTGAGTGGTTCCTTGGCTGTATGGAAAGTTTTCCCGTGTTTACAAGAGATTTTAATTTTCAAATAACCTCTGTGACTTGCTGTCTGGAAAGAAGCCAGCGATACATACCCATCCAGTCCGTGATCCGTCCTGGGATCAACACAGTGACAACAACATTTGTAAAATCTTTAAGCTTGGCACAAGCAGCTCAGACACACTGCTATTTTTCATTTCTATTAGTCGTACATAGTAATTATACAAGGTGTGTCGGAAAAGTAACAAGACTGGGTGTGCTATGGGAGCTACAGGAGAAAGAGGGATAGGCGCTTTCTCTTATCATCCAACATGATATATGAAGAGTATATAATTGTAATGAATGTAAATGGGAGATGACGGTTGTTAAGTGGATATCGACACGGACTGAAGACCCGAGTGTTCTAAGTTCGAATCCAGTCGGTTCCATAGTACCACTTTCACTTAGGGATGTTGGCAACCTTCTCGTGGTTCTTCCTGTAAGTACCCGATGTCTTTCCAGAAAGATTTCTAACTAGAAAACCATCGGGGAAACTAATGCACACCACCAGAATCATCTGATTCACACGAAAGAAGAAGAACAAGATGAGTGTAAATGAAGCTTGTATAGTTAGAGATGACCAGAATAAACTATGACATTTCTCCATCTCTTCTAAGAGAGTGTAGCAGTTGCATGAGTGAACTATTTTGTATCGGTCTATGTGATCCACTGTGAGATGTAATTCAGCTTGGCGCTTATGTAATCATCGCCTCTTCACCGCATGAGCAAATAAAACGCCTACGTGATGAATCATTTTGGCACAAACACGAGCCGACATGAATCTTGAGTTCGCAACTTTTACTCTAGCCGACAGTACGCACCTTTTCCAATTCTCCACATGATTTCAACCCTGAGCGGGTGAGATATCAAACTCTGCGATAATATTATTTCGTCTAACCAGCATGAATCAGCCCATTGTACCATCTTCATTTTGTTCTTGTGTTCCTGTGAATAAAACTTCATCTCTATTTAGTTGCGGCACCATTATTTTATGGAAGAATGGTGATCCTTTTTGCTTATGTAACATTTCTCTTTCAGTCAGATTCGGCCAGATGTATTACTCTTCCAAGTAAGTCCGTAATTCTGATTTTCTTCCAGATTTAAACTACAAACTCTCTATCAGGATGGATCCTGTAACTCTGGCCCTCACTCACAGTAGCCCATTATATCTCAGTAGAAATATATCTTGTTTGGGCTGAATAAAAGTATTAGAAAAAAAATCTGTACAAAATCTGCGACACTGGCATGTCGATGTTATCGATCAACAGTTACTATAAACTGAGATCTCATCAGGCAGAGTTAGAATCCGATCTTAACCTCAGATAATATTTGGAGAGAATGAAATGGAGGGATACAGAAAGAGAAGAAGAAGAAAAGAAATTTAACATTTCAAAAATTGAGGCCGTTAAAAATTAAAATTAAAAATCTAAAAAATCTAAAAACAAAAAACAAAAAATCTAAAATCTAAAATCTGAAACAAACAGGGAAAATAAATGAATAAATAAAAATATAAGGTGGAAAGAGGGACATGTAATGAAGGGAGAGGTGGTGGGAAGGTAGACACATAAAGGAAAAGAAGAAGAAAAAGAGAACGTCTGTTGATTCAGATCGAGAGAGAAGGAGGGGGGTAGACATGCACGAATCAAGTGTCAAAAAAAAAGCGTCGAGTTTATAAATGTATTTTTTCAAGTGAACTGTAATATTGCGTATATGTGTGTATGTGTGCGTATATATATATATATATATATATACAGGGTGTCCCAAAATAATGTATACACCCTTTGAATCGTTATAACTCGTTCAATTTACTGAGTTTGATTTGCAAACAAAATTGATAAAAGAGTAGAACAGTAAGATACACATTTAAAAATACTGAAAGTAAAATTAACAAAAACATAGAAAATTAACTTTTAATAAACGTAAAGGCTACAATGTTTAAAGCAAGAAACCTGAAGTAATTGCAAACAAATGGGAGTAGTAATTGTAGTAGAATGTGCTCAAATACCGGAGTAAATGTCGCAGGACGTTTTTAGGTACAATTCTTCACGTCTTCACTATATGGAAAGTGTATTGAGCAGAACGGGTTGGGGTTAGGATGAGGGTTCATTTTATGAACATTCTGAAATTACCCTAAGTAGCCTTTATCTTTGTTAAAAGTTAATTTTCTATGTTTTTGTTAATTTTACTGTCAGTATTTTTAAATGAATATTCTTACTCAATCTTGTTTATCAATCTTGCAAATAAAAATCAGTAAATTGAACGACTTATAACAATTCAAAGGGTGTATACATTATTTTGGGACACCCTGTATATATATATATATATATATATATATATATATATATATATATATATATATATATATATCATAATATAAAATGAAGTAATAAAATAAGGTGTCAATCAAATTTTATTAGAATTCAAAGTTCATGCAAAGCATCCTTAAGTCCTTATATCTTTTGTTGGATTGCTTCATATATATATATATATATATATATATATATATATATATATATATATATATATATATATAGAGAGAGAGAGAGAGAGAGATAGAGATAGAGAGATAGATAGATAGATAGATAGATAGATAGATAGAGAGATATGTATGATCCTAAGTAAGTACCTATGTATGTTCAGAAGTGTGTTCTTATGTACGTTTCGGAATGTGTTTCCATGTATGTGCAGAAGTGTGTGCCTATGTATGCTCAGATGTGTAACTATGCATGTTTAGAAGTGTGTGCCTATGTATGTTTAGAAGTGTAACTATATATGTTCAGAATTTGTGTGCCAATGTATGCTCAGATGTGTAACTATGTATGTTTATTTATTTCTTCTTGCGGAGAGCAGCCCCTGCGAGGTGATTTGGTCACACAAGGCCAAATAACAGAGTGTTTTTGCTTGATAAGGCATTTTTTTTTTTTAATTTTCGAAATGGTCCATCTAGTGTTTCGGTCAAATTTCTGTATGTAAGTTCCATGTGTTCCATTTTTTTTCTTTCTTTTTTACGAGTAATTTCGATAATATATATATTGTTTGTTGTTTTTCGGCGATAATGTGAAAGTTAACTCCCTTAAATGCATTATGACGCCCCATTTAGGGATATATATATATATTTATTTATAGATAAAATATAGTTATCCACGTAGACATATTTCGCTTTATCTACAGCTTTTGAGCGTGCCTGACTATGGCAAAATTCGAACCCGCAAACACACTGTCTGTAGTCTGAGATATTACCACTGAGCTACGAAGATTTGCCTCAAATATGTGACGATTTTTATCGCTTAAATGTTTAGTTTATATATATATATATATATATATATAGGCAAACATTATTAAATAACACGGAGTGGTTTTGTTTGACACCGCCTGAAGATGATTTGACGATTCAAATCGAAAGTACTTGCAAAAAAGAAAAAAGAATGGAACAAGAAAGCCATGGATCATATTTATATCAATTTGACCGAAACATTAGATGGACAATTCGGAAAATTGAAAAAAAAAAAAGAAAAAAAGAAAAAAAGTCGCATCAAACAAAACCACTCCGTGTTATTTAATAATGTTTGCCTAAATGAAAATATGCTGCCTAAATACACACAATATATATATATATATATATATATATATATATATATATATATATATATATGAGGGTAAAATGCACGATATATCATAAAAATGAAATGCTGTGAAAGACAAGATGTGTGAAAACGGACTAACGGAAAAAGAAATTTTAAATACAGGAAAAAATCATCAGAGAAAACGAGAGATTTTACCGGTTTCGTTCGGATCAACGAACGTCTTCAGAAAAAACTTTTTCGGAAGACGTTCGTTGATCCGAACGAAACCGGTAAAATCTCTCGTTTCTTTGATGTTTTTTTCTGTATTTAAAATTTGTTTTTTTCCGTTTGTCTTTTTTTCACACACACATTTATTATTTAATAATGTTTGCCTAAATATGTATATATATATATATATATATATATATATATATATATATATATATATATATATATATAGATATATTGAAAATGAAAAACGGAAAACCAAAAATATTATTTATGCATTCATCACAAATACAAATATTTAAAAAGGTTTTGTCCGGACTAAACTTTTTCAAATATTTGTACTTGTGTATTATTTTTTCAAATCAATCATCCCAAAGAATTCTTGAAGTAATGACAAAACGTTGATGACTACATAAGGAAAACCAAAAATATTATTTTTTTTCTCTTACCATTACGTTGGAATATTATTTCCATTTTTTTATCACACATATATATATATATATATATATATATATATATATATATATATATATATATATAGTCTAAAGAAGCTTTGAGTCATTTTAAACAAAGAAAGAAAATGCAGTTTAAATTCCCAGGAATACTAACTAAATCCAATATATTGCAAACTTAGCACTTGCATAAGCTGACTTACCTCTGGGAAATTCACAAATAAAAAAGGGGATTCAAGTATATAACAGTGAAACACAAACAGGGGACCTTAACTTGAATTGTGAAATATTAAACAGGGATCATCAGCTGTTAACTATGTAACTGTTTCGGAGATTTAAAAACAGAACAGTTATAAAAATCATGGCTCTCCAGTGGTACTAAATAACTACTTCCCCAATAACCAAATGTCGGAACAATTCAGTTTAATTTCATTAACATATATAAGTAAATAAATAATAATAATAATAATAATAATAATAATAATAATAATAATAATAATAATAATAATAATAAAACATTACCCTAAAGACTACAGTGTGATATGGTAATCTGCATATCAAATAATACTAATAACAATAATAATAATAATAATAATAATAATAATAATAATAATAATAATAATAATAATACTATCTAAACACTACACCCAAGAACCATTCTGCGACATGGTAGTTAGCATATAAAATTATATAGGAATAAAAGATGCATAAAAAAATATATATAAATATATATATATATATATATATATAAATATTGTTTTATCTACATACGTACACGTTTCATTTTTACGTGAATCGTAGAGAAGAATTATTCACACCCGTCGCCAGACTCGAACCCGAGTAATGTTTCAAACTCAAAAGGAACGTGCACTGATATATATATATATATATTGGAGAGCCATGCATATAACTGTCCTGTTTTTAAATCTCCGAAACAGTTACATGGTAAACAGCTGATGATCCCCGTGTCAATATTGGATGCTTACGTTAAGGTCTCCTGTTTTTGTTTCACTGTTAGATACTTAATCCCCCTTTTTTTTTATTTACTTACTATTATATATTTTTTTTATTTATGAATTTTCCAACGAATGTTAAGTCTGCACTATTTTGGATTTAGTTAGTTTCTGTAGGAATTTAAACTGCATTTTCCTTTTTTTTCTTTTTTTTTTTTGTCTTTTTGTTTCAAATAACTCAAAGCTTCTTTAGACTATATATATATATATGTATATATATATATATATAATAAATATTTGTTATTGTTTATTATCTATGTACGTGTATGTTTTGTCCTTTATAATCGGGACTCATCAGCATAGAGATATGACTATTCACTACAGGTCATGCGATTCGAAACCCCGAATTACAAGTATTTTGCAACTCAAATCCCGACGCCTGAACCACTCGGCCATGTTGAACAGCGAATAAACGGTGATAATTTTAACACTTTATGTGGCGGCTTGACGTCATAAGAGCGTTCTACTTAATGAAAGGAACGATGCATATAAAAGCTAGCGACGTCATGCTGTGTTAATACTACACTTACAGTGCTCTTCTAGACGAGTTTTTATATATATATATATATATATGTGAAAAATGACAAACGGAAAACAGGTTAAAGTGCAGGAGAAAAACAAAAACAACAGATTTGACCGGTTTCGTTCGTGTTGGCGAACGTCTTCAGAAAAAGTGAAGCATAAGAAACAAAGAAGTATGTGTCACCCACTTGTAATATTTCAACGTCACTTAAAGTCTTCTCATATGGTCCAATCGGATCATCCTTTCCTCATCCCATGTGTGTGCCTTTCAAAAATAAAATTATTTCCAAATCTTCACTTTTTCTGAAGACGTTCGCTAACACGAACGAAACCGGTAAAATCTCTTGTTTTTGTTTTTCTCCTGCACTTTAACCTGTTTTCCGTTTGTCATTTTTCACACATTTTGTCCACCACAGCATTTCATTTTCATGAATTATCGTGTACCTTACCCCATATATATATATTCTCTCTCTCTCTCTCTCTCTCTCTATATATATATATATATATATATATATATATATATGATACCAATCTCTCTCTCTCTCTCTCTCTCTCTATATATATATATATATATATATATATATATGATATCAATCTATATGATTTATATATATATATATATATATATATTATATCTATATATCTCTCTCTCTATATATATATGATATCAATCTATATAATGATTTATATATATATATATGTATATATATATATATATATATATATATATATATATATATATATATATATATATATATATATATATATGATGTCCATCTATATAATGATTTACAAGCACAAACAGAGGTAGATTAGTCTGTAAATGTGTGCTTACAAAATATATACAAAATTATGTTTGACCTTACTCTACGGAATAAATTATTTTTATGGCTAAAGAATTTGTTCTGTAGAAGATACACGGGTCATGTGCCATGATTTATGGTTGCTTTTTTTTTTCAGCTGGAAGGCCCAAAAAGCAAGCTGTATGATTCAAGAGGTGAACTTGACCCTCTCCCAACACGAACGAAATCATCCAACTTAACTGATTAATGAATGTTTGCTTGACCAGAGGCCACAGACACTTGGTGCACTGCGGAGTGCATAATCAACTTTTGCTCGCTTTTCTCGGAGCTTCTACGTCTTTATTTTTAAGTCTATAGAAATACAATTACCAAAGTGGAGGTATCGAATGTTGACTTATTTTTAACGATTGTTCCCAACTTGTCAATAACTGTTTCGCTGTAATTGGAATTATTTATATTTAGAAATAGATGACGGCGGTGTTGGTGAAGTGGACTGACCACTCAGACTTACAAGTTACTGTGCTGGAGTCTTGCAACGCATGTTGGTAACCTTCACGTGGTCACTCCTGTGAATACTGTAGAATCAGATTGACACCAGTGTAAAGGGCTGAAACTGCCGACAGTTTACAAAGAAATTTCTTACTTGCATGAAGCAATCTATATAATAATATTTAAAGGCAATTTCATGTTCGTACCTACGTTATCACCTTTTAACCATTTTTTTTTTTTTTTAAATGGGATCGACAAAGATGAAATGTAGAAAAAATAATTTTTAAATTTCATCTGATATTGCTGTGGTGTTGAAGGTAAAATTGTAAACACTTTCTTTACCTTTAGATCAAGGCATAGTATATGTTCTGTTCAAAGAAGATATAATAATATGTTGGGGTCTGCGTTCGCACTGAACAACCATAGAATTAATATATGTCACAAATTCCTAAAAGCTTTTTGGAGATAGGTTGATGAAAAACGTTGGGATGGGGTAATACCAGTCGAGTATTCGTTATTGACAATCAGTTCGGCAGGAACTGGGCCATTTTGGTGGCTTTTTATCTGCCGGGCTGAAGTATTTAGTTCTGGGTAGTGCTAAGAGGTGCACCCTCCCAGGCCTTGCCTCCCCTCTTTGAAGTGGAGTAAGTCCATTGCTCACTGCCTGAGGCGCTCTGACCGGGGAATGCCGACGGGGCTGCTCAGACTATTTTGTCTAGGCCAGAGTGCTTCTTCTTTAGGGGCGTTGGCTTGACTCTCCCCCACTTTCCGGCCTTGTGTCGCATATTGCTGCGGTGGGAAGCAATTAAATATTGGGCGAGAGATATACAGCTAAGGGAAAGATGGATGATTGTTCGGTTGATTATAAAATTACGACTAATTAGAACAATCGAAACATATTTTTTTACTCAAACATAACTCAATCCCAAAAACAAGGAATATTTTAACATGTATTTTTTGCAATTAAAATATATATTAAAAAAGCCTAACGTTGATAAACTCAGCTGTAGTACAATAATAGATGTCCTTTATTCTGCTGGTGTTTGTCCAATCATTTTGTGAAATACACCCATTTGAAAGTGTGGACTTCTATTTATTTAACGTCACTTTTCCCTTGGGGTCAGGGGTCAGACGTTCAATGATATTACGCAAGCTCACTCTCCACCTCTCACGATTAAGCAGGTCAGCAGCCTCCAAATTCCACACTGTGCAGTCTTGTCCAATCAATTGCTTTCAAGTTTTCCTTGGCCGGTCAACTTTCCTGCGATTTATGACATTCATGCTTCTGCAATGGTTTATCCAGGAGGATGAATGTTCCACATGAACATTCCACATGCTCAATCGATTCATCCTTAGGATAACCTCCATGCTGGGCAAGTGTAGTGCTTTCAGCAAATCCTCTGATCTGATGTGTTGGGTTTGGTCAGATTTCACATTGCAGATCCATCTGATCATGGATCTGTCATTGTGCTGCAGACAGCCAGGGGTTTTTACCCCGCCTAATAAACCGGTATCGTCCGCCCCTTTGGGTCTGGATTTACACCGGTCTATTGGGGGTTGCCGATCCTGTGCAGTTCTAGGAGGTGCACCCTACCAGGCTTTGTCTCCCCTCTTTGGGGAGGAGTAAGTTTATTGCTTACTGTCTGAGGCGCCTCTACCGGGGAATGCCGACGGGGCTGCCCAGGCAATTTTTAAATGGCCAGAGTGCCCACCTCTCGAGCGCTGGCTTATCTAATCCCACTTTCCCGACCTTGTGTCACATCTTACCTTGTGGGAGGTAGATAAATAAATTGTGCTTCAAACAGGCGAGAGACGACTGGGTGAAGGTCCAGCATTCATTGTCATATATCAAGACGCTCCTGACACAGTTGCTATACAACTTACACCAGATGTAGAAAAGGACAAAAAGTGATATTATCAGAGGTAACAACTCACTCAGATATATTAAAATCGAAAGACATAATTTATGTCTTTGCCTCCTCCCCCTCTTCCTCATTATCATTTCGCTTTACACCGGATTTACATGCTGGCATGTGTTGGACAGCTTTATGAAATTGACTACGAAAGTAACCTATCTCTGACCAGGTCTTTATTTATCCCTCAGGTTCATTTTTATCCCATGTTTTCCTTGACCGTCTCCTGTGAACTGACACTGCTACCGCCACTGTTCTACATCTACTTACCCAAGAACTGTCAGCTATTCTTTCAACGTGGCCATACCATCAAAGTCTCCTGTTCTGCATACATCTCCCTATACTGTCCAGAATTAATCTTACTCTCAGATGAAATGAATTTAATCTCAGAGAATTATAGAAATTAAATGGTGAGGGAATAATGCATCAAGAGCACTTACAACTTGTTACCGTTATTGCCGCCAGTGTTGACGCTATTCAGAGTTTGCTGAACAATGAGCAAACCATCTCTCCTTCTCCTCTCCTCCTCCTCATCATCATCACCATCATCGGTTTACCGTCTTTTTTACATGCTATGATACATAACCTATCTCTGGCCAAGTCTTCATTTATCCATCCTTATCACTTCCTCCCATGTTTTCCTTGGCCTTCCCCTGAAAACTAAACCTGCTGCCTCAACTGTTCTACATCTACTAACCCAAGAATTCTCATCCGTCTTTTTTACATGCTATGATACATAATCTATCTCTGGCCAGGTCTTCATTTATCCCTCGATCTCGCAAGTCCATCCTTATGACTTCCTCCCATGTTTTCCTTGGTCTTCCCCTGAGAACTGAACCTCAACTGTCATGTGAACTGAACCTGCTACCTCAACTGTTCTGCATCTACTAACCCAAGAACTCCCATCCATTCTTTCAATGTGACCATACCATCAAAGTCTCCTGTTCTGCACACATCTCCCTATACTGTCCAGATTTAATCTTCCTCTGAAGTCATGTCTTTAAGATTCATGTTACACATCCATCATATAAGTCTCATATTTCTCTCCATGCAACGCATATCCTCAACCCTCACTGGCCAGGTTTTACTTCTATACTTCATCACCCTGCATACACATGCCTGATAGACTCTTCTCTTTTCAATACTAATGAGTCACCACTTACCTAGGCCTAAAGTCACTCGAGGATAAGGGTTAATGAGATTCTCAGTTTGATGCTGAACAATATTATGAGAGGATTTGACTATTTAGGAGGACAGCTTCACAGGCATTTGTGGATATTGGACTTAAGTTCTTGGAAAAAAACTCTGTTCATGGAAATTTGATTTGGTTGTAGGCACACAGAGAAATAAAGGAAAATAAAGGAGGATGCCTTGACAAGTATTTGTGGACATTAGACTTGAAGACGCTTATGTTGTAGTTAGCAGGGAAGCAGTCCCGTGGTATTGTGTTCCACAAATGGTAAGTTCTTGGAAAGAAACTCTGTTCATGGAAATTCCATTTGGTTGTAGGCACACAGAGAAATAAAGGAAAGTTCTTTGCAATTGTGTTAATAACACGAGTTCTTGCTGTGAATGTCTTACAGGGAGGAAACAGACACTGGAGCTCAGTCGAGCATCTTCCGTGGAAATAGCGAGAGAGTAGAGAAAGACCTGAACAACTTTTAATTTGATTTCAATTGTTTTCGTTTCCGCATAAAAAAAAAAATAATGTCGTTTGCAAATTTCTAAAAAAATGGTTTGAAAATATTTTTTTTTTTAAAACTTTTATGTGCGTCTATGCTTCTCTTTTAGAGGCTCTGTCTGTCTGATGTCAGTCGGTCAATCACACGTCAGTTGGAAACAGCGATCCAATTTTTAACCACGCGGATTGAAAATAGACAGGCTCTGTCTATAAGTTGTCTGTCACTCTTCAGTTGGAAATAGAATTATCTTTAGTCTGTCATACTTAAGTGTGAAATAACTTTTTCTTTTGTCTGTCACACTTAGATTTGAAATAACATTTTCTTTAAACTGACAGTCTTACATTTTAAATACCATTTTCGCTAGTCTGTCTTGCTTACATTTGAAATATAATTTTATCTTAACTCTCATACTTAACTTTGCAATAGCATTTTCTATAGTCTGTCACACTTATGATTGAAATATCATTTTCTCTTGTCTGCCATGCTTAAATTTGAAATACGATTTTCGTTGGTTTCTCAAACTTAACTTTGAAATAGCATTTTGTCTAGTTGGTAGTTTGTCACGGTTAAATTTGAAATAGCATTTTTCATTGGTTTGTCATTTTTAAGTTTGAAATAGCATTTTTCATTGGTCTGTCACATGTAAGTTTGAAATAGCATTTTTCATTGGTCTGTCACATGTAAGTTTGAAATAGCATTTTGTCTAGTTGGTAGTTTGTCACCGTTAATTTGAAATAGCATTTTTCATTGGTTTGTCATTTTTAAGTTTGAAATAGCATTTTTCATTGGTCTGTCACATGTAAGTTTGAAATAGCATTTTGTCTAGTTGGTAGTTTGTCACGGTTAAATTTGAAATAGCATTTTTCATTGGTTTGTCATTTTTAAGTTTGAAATAGCATTTTCATTGGTTTGTAATTTTAAAGTTTGAAATAGCATTTTTCATTGGTCTGTCACATGTAAGTTTGAAATAGCATTTTCATTGGTTTGTCATTTTTAAGTTTGAAATAGCATTTCTCTGGTCTGACATGCTTAAATTTGAAATACCATTTTCGTTGGTCTGCCTTGCTTTAGCTTGAAATAGCATTTTCTTTGGTCTGTCCCATTTAAGTTTGAAATAGGATTTTCATTGGTCTGTCATGCTTTAGTTTGAAATAGCATTTTCTTTGGTCTGTCACATTTAAGTTTGAAATAGGATTTTCATTGGTCTGTCATGCTTTAGTTTGAAATAGCATTTTCTTTGGTCTGTCACATTTAAGTTTGAAATAGGATTTTCATTGGTCTGTCATGCTTTAGTTTGAAATAGCATTTTCTTTGGTCTGTCACATTTAAGTTTGAAATAGGATTTTCATTGGTCTGTCATGCTTTAGTTTTGAAATAGCATTTTCATCAGGCTGGCGACAACACCATCTGAAGCCTGACTTAAAAATGTGGAAGGAAAAGTTGTCAGACCACCCACACAGCTTGATTATGCTTATTCCCCCGGCCGAAACCCTACCACCAGGATATAATAACTGGGCCAAATGGAAGTGGCTAAACCAACTCCGCTCAGGTGTCGGTCATTCCAGGGAGGCCCTAAGCAGATAGGGCTATCTTAGTGGCCCAACCACATGCGACTGATGCACGGAACCCCAGACCATGGAGCATCTACTTCGATGCCCTATGTTGGGCGGACACTGCACAGCAAAGGACCTAGCACTCTACAACATCAAGGGACAGCAATGCACCAAGCACTGGCTAGACGTTATATCAGCTGAATAGCTTTGTATATGGACACGAGAAGAAGATTGAGCTGTCACATTTAAGTTTGAAATAGCGTTTTCATTGGTCTGTCATGCTAAAGTTGTAAATAGCATTTTTATTGGTCTGTGAGATGGGAAGTTTCTAGCTGAGTAGAGATCACAAAGGCTATCTGTGATGAACACCATTTCCTTTATGAACGTTAACCAACGGTCCAACAACTGAAGTCAAGAAGAAGCTTCCTCAGCCATGTCAAACCCCTAACAACATCTCAGGAAGAGACGAGACTACAGCTGTAGACCAGACGGTTAGAGAATGCCCCCCCCCCTCCTACTGACATGAGAATCTCTCTTTCTGAGGAACTCCCTTCCGGTTCAAAGGCTTTAGTGAAAAACACTCAACCGTCTGAGAACGGGAATGAGGCGATCAAAAGTTGCTATGGGTAGATGAGGCTACAAAACTGACTCAACCATCTGTGAATGTGGAGAGGTAGACCATACGATGCAACATTGCCTTGTCTGCCCTTGTCCCCCCTACTGCCCAACCGGTGCAGCTTGAAAGATAATATAATGCAAAGGACGGCATAAAAAAGTGGGAAACTGTCGTATGACCACATGACACTTCAAAGACACGCAAAGAGGAAGAGGAAGAGGAAGATTGGTCTGTCACATTTAAGTTTGAAATAACATTTTCATTGGTCTGTCACATTTAAATTTGAAATAACATTTTCATTGGTCTGTCACATTTAAGTTTGAAATAAAATTTTCATTGGTCTGTCACATTTAAGTTTGAAATAACATTTTCATTGGTCTGTCACATTTAAGTTTGAAATAAAATTTTCATTGGTCTGTCACATTTAAGTTTGAAATAAAATTTTCATTGGTCTGTCACATTTAAGTTGGAAATAACATTTTCATTGGTCTGTCACATTTAAGTTTGAAATAACATTTTCATTGGTCTGTCACATTTAAGTTTGAAATAACATTTTCATTGGTTTGTCACATTTGAGTTGGAAATAACATTTTCGTTGGTTTGTCACATTTAAGTTAGAAATAACATTTTCATTGGTCTTTCACATTTAAGTTTGAAATAACATTTTCATTGGTTTGTCACATTTGAGTTGGAAATAACATTTTCGTTGGTTTGTCACATTTAAGTTTGAAATAACATTTTCATTGGTCTGTCACATTTAAGTTTGAAATAACATTTTCATTGGTTTGTCACATTTGAGTTGGAAATAACATTTTCGTTGGTCTGTCACATTTAAGTTTGAAATAACATTTTCATTGGTCTGTCACATTTAAGTTTGAAATAACATTTTCATTGGTTTGTCACATTTGAGTTGGAAATAACATTTTCGTTGGTCTGTCACATTTAAGTTTGAAATAACATTTTCATTGGTCTGTCACATTTAAGTTTGAAATGTCATTTTCATTGTTCTGTCACATTTAAGTTTGAAATAACATTTTCATTGGTCTTTCACATTTAAGTTTGAAATAACATTTTCATTGGTTTGTCACATTTGAGTTGGAAATAACATTTTCGTTGGTTTGTCACATTTAAGTTAGAAATAACATTTTCATTGGTTTGTCACATTTAAGTTTGAAATAACATTTTCATTGGTCTGTCACATTTGAGTTGGAAATAACATTTTCGTTGGTTTGTCACATTTAAGTTAGAAATAACATTTTCATTGGTTTGTCACATTTAAGTTTGAAATAACATTTTCATTGGTCTGTCACATTTAAGTTTGAAATGTCATTTTCATTGTTCTGTCACATTTAAGTTTGAAATAACATTTTCATTGGTCTTTCACATTTAAGTTAGAAATAACATTTTCATTGGTCTGTCACATTTAAGTTTGAAATAACATTTTCATTGGTCTGTCACATTTAAGTTTGAAATGTCATTTTCATTGTTCTGTCACATTTAAGTTTGAAATAACATTTTCATTGGTCTGTCACATTTAAGTTTGAAATGTCATTTTCATTGTTCTGTCACATTTAAGTTTGAAATAACATTTTCATTGGTCTGTCACATTTAAGTTTGAAATAACATTTTCATTAGTCTGTCACATTTAAGTTTAAAATAAAATTTTCATTGGTCTGTCACATTTAAGTTTCGAATACAATTTTCATTGGTCTTTCACATTTAAGTTTGAAATAAAATTTTCATTGGTCTGTCACATTTAAGTTTTAAATAACATTTTCATTGGTCTGTCACATTTAAGTTTGAAATAACATTTTCATTGGTCTGTCACATTTAAGTTTGAAATAACATTGTCATTGGTCTGTCACATTTAAGTTAGAAATAGCATTTTCATTGGGCTGTCACATTTAAGTTTGAAATAACATTTTCATTGGTCTGTCACATTTAAGTTTGAAATAACATTTTCATTGGTCTGTCACATTTAAGTTTGAAATAAAATTTTCATCACTAAATGTGCAGACGAAATGACTGCAAAAAAAAAAGAAGAAATATTTGTTTTATTTTTTATTTCCGTCCAAATTTCACAAATTCATAAACATTCTAACACTTTCTAATCAAATTATTTTTTTTTTTAATTTCACATCGTTATTAAATTTCTGTCTGTCACTTCGTATTTTTATTTCTATCAGCTGACCGACCCAACGACCTCCCAGCTCTCTCACTGTTTGTATACTTATCATAAATCTTTGAATCAATTCTTTGTATAATTTTTCTTTTCTGATTTTTTTTCGCAAATCGATTCTTGTGACTTGTTCAATGGGTGAAATGGTAATGAATTCAGGTACAAAGTTCGAATTAAAAATATCAACTCGACCATCCGGGCCTAGACAGTTTGACATATATATATATATATATATATAGTAGGATCAAATATAATCCAAAGTAAAAACTTTTAGTAGATGGAACCTATTGTGAAGAGGATTAGCTCAATATACGAGATAGAGCAATTGTAGAGATAGAAGAAAAAAGAGTGATAAATATGCGACGATTGTCCAAATTTATTTCAAATTTCAATTGTTCAATGCAAGGTGTATTCAGTAATAAACTAGTGTTTATTATTCTTTCCTTAAGCCAAGGCTTTTCAAAGATCGAAATCTTATCATCAGAGGAGAAATACAGATGGATAAGTTGGCTTTCGAAAAAACCAAAGTTCAAATATTTGAAAAATTTGAAAATTATTATTAAAGGAATTTTTGTTAAAAAAACGCAGTGAATGAAAAGAAAAATTCCGTGAAAAATATATGCAAATTGTCCGGGTGGTAAATTTCCGTTGAAAAGGAGTCAAATGAATTGTAGGATTTAAACCTGGAACGAGATATCATCTGCCTTATTTGGTCCTGGAAGTATATAAATATGGCCAATTTCTCCCTTTTCAATCCCCTTTAAGTGCGTCTGGACTCACCTATATTTTGAGCACTTTCTCCACACTGCTCCCACGCAAAGAGTTTTCTTCACATTCTACAATTCATTTGACTTCTTTTCAACGGAAATTTACCACCCGGACAATCTGCATATATTTTTCACGGAATTTTTCTTTTCATTCACTGCGTTTTTTTAACAAAAATTTCTTTAATAATAATTTTCATATTTTTCAAATATTTGAACTTTGGTATTTTCGAAAGCCAACTTATCCATCTGTATTTCTCCTCTGATGATAAGATTTCGATCTTTGAAAAGCCTTGGCTTAAGGAAAGAATAATAAACACTAGTTTATTACTGAATACACCTTGCATTGAACAATTGAAATTTGAAATAAATTTGGACAATCGTCGCATATTTATCACTCTTTTTTCTTCTATCTCTCTCTCTATATATATATATATAAAACATAAAGAAAGAGGCAAAATGCCAAATTTATACCTACCAGCGACCATGCGTTCAATTTAAAAGAGACACTTACACCTTTAGTCCAAATAACACTGGACGTCACTTCTAGAAGACCAGGAAGGATTATTACGGGAAAAAATAAGGTTAATACCTTTTATTTGTCTAAAAAGAAAAAAAAAAAGCTCTGACGAGGCCTGTTATATCAGGCAAAATTATTAGATAAAAAAGTCAAGATGAAAAAGAAAAAAATATATATTTTGATTTTAATAAAAATATCTGCATCTAACACATGGTTTTTAGGAAGGCATTTTGCCTCTTTCTTTATGTTTAAAATTTTAAAGATGCTTAAAAAAATGAACTTTCCCAAATTTATATATATATATATATATATATATATATATATAGTAAGTTATAAACATTTATTTATGGCAATTAAGCTATACAGAGGCTTCCGCATTTCATCACCGTAGGGAATCCTCAGGCTAAAATGCCTTTTAGCCTGACGATTCCCTACGGGGATGAAACGCGGAAGCCTCTGTGTAGCTTAATTGCCATAAATATATTTTCATACTTTACTACCTAGCTCTACTCACGTATTGAGCACTGTTGAAGTAAATACTAAAAATTGATACATAAAAGATTAATATATGTGTATATATATATATATATATATATATATATATATATATATATTATATATATATATATATAAGTGCATTCCAATGACCAAAAGAACAATCAATCCATACCTTTCCTCTGTTCTTTCATTTTCGTAGTCTTCATATTTCGTCGAACGACCACAACCATAGTTTTCTTTTGTTCTTCCAATCTTTTTTACCTTCATATATCAGCGAATACCAATATTTTCTCATTGTCTTACAGGCAAACAAAATTCTCTCAATATGTTTATATTGTATTTTTTATTTTTTTATTTTCCAAAATGAATGCTTTCGATACATCCTACGCGCGTTTCGAACGAGAAAATTACAATTTTTCATCTCAGATTGAGAAATAAAAGAAAACTATGGTTGTGGTCGTTCGATGAAATATGAAGACTAAGAAAATGAATGAACAGATAAAAAGTATGGATTGATTGTTTCTTTAGCCATTGGAATGCACTTATAATATATATATATATATATATATATATATATATATATATATATATATGCTCTGAAGCTTGTAATGCAACTTCATTGAGCTTGCAATTTGGAACACTTTCGGATATTCGAAAAAATATGAATTTTTTTGTAGACCCCCCCCCCCCCCAAATATATACATTTATATGGGACCAAATTCCAGTATATATTATATATTAAATAGTTTTTAACGCTAATACGTTGTTACAGCAAAATAAATTGTTTTGGACTATTAAAAGAATCTTTAACGCTATTGATAATGTTTACCAAATTCATTCATTTATTTTTTATTATTGCTTATGTTTGAATTCATGTTTTGAAACATGACGTAAATCATAAATCTATGACGCCACGTCTAAGCGATAATTATTTTGTTACGATAATGTTTTAAGATCTATTCATAAGAAAATCTAAATAGCTCAGTTCGTAGAACATCAGGCTGAATATCTCAAAGTTTTAGGGTATGGGTTAGGGTTAGGATTAGTGTTAGAATTTGATTATTTAAGAGGATGGCTCAACAAGAATTTGTTAACATTGGACTTGAAAACGGCCATGCTGTAGTCAGCCTGGAAGCAGCCCCGTGGTATTGCGTTCCACAGACAGGTAGTTCTTGGAAAAAAACTCTGCTTATGGAAATTTCGTTTAGCTCCAGATACACATAGAAAGAAAGGAAACTTTGTTTTTTTACTTGCAATGAGTATATTTTCATATTAACACAAAGCTCTACTCACGTATTGAGCAATGTTGAAACAAACACTGAAAAATTATATATATATATATGCCACATCCGGGCTGGTGCATCATCTACTAGTCTCTCCCTCCTTGACAAGGTCCAAAAAAGAGTCGCCAACCTAATAGGTCCCTCACTGTCCCATCGCCGCAATGTAGCATCCTTGTGCTTGTTTTACAAATACTTCAATGGATTATGCTCCGATGAACTGGCTACTCTGGTGCCCCCTCCACGTAAGTTCACTAGACTAGCTCGACAATCAACTAAATCCCATCCATTCACTGTGGAGGTCACCAGATGTCGGAGCGACTTCTACTCAAATAGCTTCTTTCCTCGTGCTGCTGGCCTCTGGAACTCCCTCCCCGCTCCCTGTTTCCCCAACAGTACTGACATGCAGAAATTTAAAACTAATGTAAACAGACATCTCGCTGCGCAGATCCCAATTTAGGTTGACCCCCAACCCCACCCCCACCCCAACCTTCTCCCTTTTCTTTTTTTCTCAGTAGCCCCTTACGTCTACAGTGGCGGCCTGCCTTGTTTGGGGTGAACTATGTTAATATATATATATATATATATATATGTAATATATTATCTTATCTTATAATATTATAATACTAATGGAACATCGTGGAAATTTCATGGTGATTTCTACATTAATCTACATAATTTATTGTTTATAAAAATATTCTTTTTGAAATAATAAATGTCTGTCAGGGTCAATACTATCAAGAAAAAAAACAAAACTCTTTCCTCTTCCGTAAAAATAATTGTCATTGTCAGATAAATATTTATTAAATAAATAAAACAAATATCTCTTCTTTCTTTCGTTAATTAATTAAAATTGTAGCAATTTTATTCTTTTTAAAACAACAAATACTCTCTGCCTTTTTACCATAAAAATAATTATCAGCTAAATATTCTTCAAATCAATAAAACGAATTGCACTTTTTGAAATGTATTTATGTGAACTGTTTTAGTCGATGGGAGGACAAAGCTTGAGTTGGGAACAATTCATTTTAAAATGGGTAAAGTCGGAATTATTTACCTTAGCGACATCAGATTAATCACCAAAATTGTGCTCTTTTAATCAATGGGACGGCATAATTTGAATTTGGGGACAAATCATTTTAAAATGAGTAAAGTCGGAATGCTTTAACCGTAGCGACATTAGATTAATCATCAATCACCAATCATCGGGTTAATGGGTGTGTAAGGTGATAACGTACGTACGAACATGAAATGCCTTAGGGTATTATTATATAGATATGTGTCATGAGAAAGGATAGATAGATGAGATGAAAATAGATAGATAGATACATGAGATAAAATATATATATATATATATATATATATATATATATATATATATATATATAGAGAGAGAGAGAGAGAGAGAGAGAGAGAGAGAGGGAGAGATGCACGAAACAAAATAGATAGACAGATAAAGAGAGATAAATACATGTGACAAAATAGATAGATAGATAAAATATATATATAGAGAGAAATAGATAAATCCATCAGATTAGATAGATAGATATATGAGATGGAATAGAAAGATAGATAGATAGAGAGAGAGAGAGAGAGAGAGAGAGAGACGGGTAGAGATATATTTAATATAGATAGATAGATAGATAGATAGATAGATAGATAGATAGATAGATAGAGAGAGAGAGAGAGACAGGTAGAGAGATATTTAAGATAGATAGATAGATAGATAGATAGATAGATAGATAGATAGATAGATAAAGCGTAAGTAAAACACCCCCAAAAGAGGGAACCATCAGTCAATTGGAATGACTTTATTGATTTCTCTCATTGAACATCTCAAGGAGAATACAGAATAAACAAAATGGCCGAGGGTGCCTCAAGGTATATTCGTCCCAAGTGATCCCCTAGAAATTTAATTTAGAGCTTTCTTCGTCGCTCTTCTTATTCACTCCCAAGGCTTCCCACGTTGTTCTTGATTTATAGAATATGGCTACCCGTAAACATTTCATTTGGCCCCTTATCCCCTTACTCCCACCTCCTCTCATCTCATCTCACCTTGGCTGCCATTATTCTTGTATTTATTAATTCCTCAGATTCTACTTGGGTTTGATGTGTATAGCGTGGTGGCACCCACTGGTTTATTTTTAAGACCAAAAGGTCCAACCCCGTCGTCATCGTCGAAGGAAACAGTAGAAAGAGAGTACGAATCAAAGAAAAAGAAGGGATTCCCCTTGGTTGTCTGGAAACCTTCACTGCAAACTCGTAACTACTTTTGGCAGGGTTTCTTTGTCAGCGAACGTGGCAAGGTACTCGATCAATTATGCACGCATTCCGGGGAATTCGGCTTTCTTTATAACTACCTTCGTTAACTGAAAAAACAAACCAAAACAGGACTATTGCAAAACACATGCATTATCTTACACTCTCTCTCTCAAGCGTTGTTGAACGTCACGGAGCTTTCTCGTTTGTAAATCTTCTTCGTGAGGTTCTCAAACCGTCGGGCTATCCTTCTGGTTTCGAGTGGCAATCCGTAGAGTATTTCCCCGATTGTTCTTAATTCGGCCATTTTTTTTTCGAGCGCTTTCGACTTTCCTAGTCGTCTTCAGGATTAGGTTTTTTAAAATAAGAAGACTTGAGTTAATGTTTTATAGGTATCGTTAAGAAACGAACGAGAAATTCCATGACGTTCAACAACGCTTGCTTGGATAATGACTTGCTGCCTAAGTATACACACACACACACGTATATATATATATATATATATATATATATATATATATATATATATATATATATATATATATATAAATTCAAAATGGCGTATTAGTGGGTTCCCCACGTGTGAGTTTTTTGCTCTCTTTTTATTTGTTTTTTGTTTGTTTTCACCCAAAAATGAACCACTGTATAGTGTAGGTTTTTTCAAGACACTTTAATCCAATAACTTTTTACTCTTTGTGAATTTTTTCTGATGATTTTGTAGTGTTGCAGAGACGATATTGACATAAAAATGTCGTTTGGCACAAGACAAATGAAACGGACCGTAAAAAATATATCTCACAGAAATATTATGTTTTTTGGAAATGTGAAAAAATAAAAATAATAAAATAAAATCATGGTTATTGGAATATAATATGAACCGACTTATATTTTACTTATATTATGATGATCACTGACTTATGTATATATATATATATATATATATATATATATATATATATATATATATATATGTAAAGGAGTAAGGCTATCAACATTTGTAGAATGTTTTTTTTAACATTTATTTATTATTTTGTTGTTTTACCATTTTATAATTTTATATAACGCGTTTCAAGCGGTGGTCCGCTTTCATCTGATGAAAGCGGACCACCGCTTGAAACGCGTTATATAAAATTATAAAATGGTAAAACAACAAAATAATAAATAAATGTTAAAAAAAACATTCTACAAATGTTGATAGCCTTACTCCTTTACATATATATATATATATATATATGTATATATATATATATATATATATATATATATATATATATATACATAAGTCAGTGATCATGTTGGTAGCCTTACTCCTTTACATATATACTTTTCTCTCGTTGGAACTGCACTAATACTGCACTACCCTCTTTTCTATATATATATATATATATATATAGTATAAAATTTTATTTATACAAACATTATTGGTTACATATGTGCATACATGTTTCGGTTGTACTCTTCACAGAGAGCCCACCTCTTCAGACCAAAAGAAGACAAAGAAGTGAGATGAATTTGGAAAACTTTCCTATTAAGTAAATCTTTTTTGGGGATGGGATATGTTTATAATTTTCACCGGTCAAGCTCAGCCTCGGATTACATTCTTTACTTGTTAACTCTTTCAATTAGTTTCTATCTTTTTTATTATTTTATTACTTTCACCATTCGTTCTTTAACTACCATTCCTTCCATACAACCGAAACATGTATGCACATATGTAACCAATAATGTTTGTATGAATAAAAAGTTATATTAAAGAACAGCTCTACTTGTTATTGAGCACTTTTTATAAACACTGGAGTTTCAACGGATTTACATCTACAGAAACTAATATAATACATGTATCATATATATATATATATATATATATATATATATATATATATATTTATAAATAAATATTAATTATTTATTACATACAGACATCGATGTTTCATGCTAACGCAATCTTCAGTGCAGGAAGTTAATTCTCAACGGTCGGCAGGCTCGAACTCCGATCACAAATCGCCACTGATTCGCAGTCAAGAGCGTTAACTCCTCGGCCATAGGGAATTAGCTAATATATGAAGAAAGGTGGGGATAAAATGATCCAACGTAATGTAAAATAAAAAAGGAAAACCAAAAACTATTTGATTTATGTATTCATGAACGTTTCGTCTTTATTGAAAGACTTCCTCAGGATAAAGAAAACAATGTAGAAAGGGGATCTTATTTATGGTGTGAATACTATGTAATTTTGAATATTTGGTCAGGGTTTACTTGTAGGGTGACGTATCCTCATATCAGTGTGTCCTGACAAACTTTTGTACAGAGAGACGGAAGACACTCGAGGATGGTGTCTAGTAGGTAATTCAAACTCCCCAGTAGGTAATTCAAACTCTACGTGTGTGAGTACATATGTAGTGTAGCTTAATTTCCTGATCTTTAGCATAAATCACAACTATGGGGTAACCACAGTTGGAAGCAAACTCCCTACTTAATAAAGGCACCTTTAAAAAAAAAAACTCTGCGTAAGTAAGCGTCTGCTCTTTTTCACTTGTCTCCCCATGACCTGGTTACTGGTACCTAGGCGACATTCACCTTGGGTGGGTTGAGTTGACTTCCTCCAAACGAGGAAGTTTCTAGGGAATATTATATTCACAAATGGCCCCCAGTTGCATGTATATCTTGATATATAACCAAGATGATAACATTCAGGTATTTACAGGGAGGTGTCGCCGCTTTCCCCGCATAGAGTACCTGGTATTCGCAAATGGTCTCCCCATGAGGGGAAAGTTAGACTCAAGATCAATGTTTAATGGATAGAATCTAGTTTCCCCCTCCCCCTAAAAATATGGGACACTCTGGACATGAAACAAAAATATAGTCCCGTCGGCACTCCCTCTTGAATGAGGGTGCTTCAGGCAACAGGCAATAAACCGATCCACCCCCCCTCCTCTAAATATTTGTCAGTATGCATGTAGGAATTTGCCTCTGCATCCCTTCCATTCAGAGCAAGATGCTGCACGACGCTTCGCTCCATTTGCAAAAATTGCCTCTGTAAGCAGGAGCGCCTTTATTTATCTTATGTGTACGTGTGCATACATGTACTTATGTGTATTCTTGTATGTGTGTAGATGTGTGTGTTTGTGTATACGGGGGGGGGGTGAGCATAAGAATATCCATATTTTACAATTATATGGCTTTTCTCTCTTTTTTTCATTTTAGTTCACTTAGCTCTCAGAAATCAAGGGACCACTTCCTACAGGCAAACACTTGATCTCTTCGTGTGATACATAGATATCCGAGTGTGTTTATATGTTTATTTTTTTAAAATGTTCTTATCTTTCTGTTTTAACTGGGGATGGGGCATCCTACCGGATACCAGACATTCACCGGCTATTTCAGACACTCCAGCCGAGAGATCTTTTTAAGATTCTAACCATCCCTTTAAGTACAATTGTTTGTATTTCTCTTGCACTCGGTTCACTGGGTATACTCGCTATGTGTGTGTGTGTGTGTGTGTGTGTGCATGTACTTGTGTGTACTCGTGTGTGTGTTTCCCTGTTTGTGTATGTGTGTGAACCTATGTGTGCTTGTGTGTATTTATATGTGTGTGTGCCAGTGTATG
>OY744551.1:40940220-41000220 GCA_963556195.1 Sepiola atlantica | reverse complement strand
AATACCATGTGATTGTTTTATTCCTAAAGTATCCTTTTTCGTATACATTGTTTTAACTTTATTTTACATTAGTTACAATAGGAAAATTCATTTCAAGATAAACCGTGGATGAAAACCTTGAGTTATCTCCCCCTTATTTAACTCTTCAAAATTAAAGATAAAAATATTTTTCGGCCCTACGATACATAAGCACTAAACTTTGTTATGTACTTACGTGGTAGCTGAAAAAAAGACTGTTCACCAAAAATTACGCAAATTTATTCAGTATTTATTAAATTCAAAATTCAAAAAAACGATTTTATCTATATGTCGTCATTTTCCTTATATTTGGACTTTTTCCGAAAGTTATCTCCCTTGCCTACTTAGTTAGCTGAAATGTCTACCGGTAACGTAAGATCGTGTTTTTTTTCATTTTTTTCTTATAATTTAATAAATACTGGATGAATTTGTGTAATTTTTTTTGTAAAATCTTATTTTCAGCTAACACACAAGTACATAACAAAGTTTATACATTTCTTTAAATATTTTAATGTCATTGTGAAATATTTTGATTCCGTCATGGGTACGTATACATCAAACAGATATTTCTCAGTTTGTTTTATTTTTATTTTTCCAATGTCTCGGTAATTGTAGATAAGCACCGAAATTTAATTCAAAACAATTGGAGATATTTTAAGTATGGTGGTCCATAAAGTAAATGTGGTATTGTGGTGATTGCTGAAGTGAAAATGATGGGCATAATGATGAGACAATGAAATTCTTGTACGAATAGTTACTAATAAGTCAAAATGCGTCGAGTTAAAAGTAGGATAGAGAGAAGATGATCACGACAACGACAGGTTGTATTGGGATCTCAGTTCCGCGACTTCCGACACATTTGCTGGCTAATTTGTCAGAAGCGTTTAACTTTTTTGCAAATAAATTTATCAAAATGTAGTATCTGTTTTGTCGTTTAATTTTAGGTAAACAAAGTGTTATGGTGACTTACCTATGTAGAACATGGACTCTTCCTTTTTAACTCAATAAATGCCAACGGCAATTAACTCTCGCCAGAACAGAAATCCAGTAAGATAGTCGAACTCTACTTACTTACTATTTTCTTAATACACTTGTTTCTACTTTTATACCGTGTTCGTGTCTTCATTTCGGCCCCTTTAAACAGGGCCACAACACAAAGAAAGAAAGGAAAATTATTTACAGTGGTTGTAGCTAGACGAGTCTTTGCTGTGAATGTTTTACAGGGGTAACCAGAGGGTTGAGCTCATTTGAGAACCTGCCATGAAAATAACAATAGAGTAGAGAAAGACTAGCAACGTCTCTTCTGTGAGAAAGAGGCTGTGGGGAAGAGAAGAGGACATCCCCCACTAGATTTCGAAGTCGATTTTGTACTCTGTCAAGGCAGGAAATGGTGATCGTAAAGTGATTGAAGAAAGAAAAAAAAAACGCTGCCCCCCCCCATAAAATCACTTCAGCTAAAGGCCATTCAGCCTGTTTAGTACTCAGATGGATAATCATTTGGGAAGGGACATTGCTAGTCTTTCTCTACTCTATCGTTATTTCCATGGAAGGTGCTCAACTGAACATAATAGTGAAACAATTAAATACTTGTACGAATAGTTACGAATAGTTCAAAACGCGTCGAGTTGAAAGAAGGATAGACAGAAGATGACCAGGACCACGACAGGTCATGTCAGGATCTCCGTTCCGGGACTTCCAACACATTTGCTGGCTAATTTGTCAGAAGCGTTTAACTTTTTTGCAAATAAATTTATCAAAATGTAGTATCTGTTTTGTCGTTTAATTTTAGGTAAACAAAGAAAGAAAGAAAATTATTTACAATGGTTGTAAGTAGACGGCACAATCACGTTGACACACCGGTTCCCGTTAGATCACCAAAGCTAAGCGACGTCGAGCCTGGCCTGTACTTAATGGGTGACTATGTGGGAATACCAGGTGCTGTATGTGTTCTCTGCTTATCTCGGCATTGTTTCCAGTCGTCTTGAATTGCTTGCCATTGGAATCAAGCAGTGCCGACTCAGGAGAAGTGTTGTTAGGAATTGTGCAACCCTTGCTTCACAATTACACGTGCAGCCAGCCTCTTACAGGGATGTCCATAGTCTCTCTAGACTGAACGGAGGGCATTGCAGGTTTTATTTACTCCTCCCCAGGAGTTAGGCACAAGGCCAGTTTTATCTTACTCCCACAAGTAAGATGTGACCCAAGATCGGGTCGAGAAAGTGGGGTTTGAAAAGCCAGCGCTCGAGAGGTGAGCACTCTGGCCATTTAAAAATTGCCTGGGCAGCCCCGTCGGCATTCCCCGGTAGGGGCGCCTCAGACAGTAAGCAATAAACTTACTCCTCCCCAAAGAGGGGAGGCAAAGCCTGGGAGGGTGGACCTCCTAGAACTGCACAGGACAGGCGTGCAGTATCCATCGGAACAGATACTACACTTTGATCTTAGCCAAAAGAGACGGGTTTTTGTTGTAAACGTTTTACAGGGGGAACCACCGGAGATTGGAGCGCATGATATATCCACGAATGAATTTATATTTTATCTCAGAAACTGAGAAAAAATTGTTAGTTCCCTGGTGGTGGTGGTGGTGGTGAGGGGGAGGGGGGCTGACGAAAAACGCTACCGTTATGAAGAGTCAGTTTCTTTCGCCAACGTCTGTTTGTATATATTTACACATCTAGAGAAGCCATTTTCCAGTGTTAGGCTGGTGATACCAGATCAGGCTGCCCTGTGGCTCCCTGAGACGAAATTCACCTACATTGACGTTTTTTGTTTTTCTTCTTTTTTTTTTTTTTTTTGTAAAACTTAATTATGTTCTAGAAAACCAAAAACAAAAACAACAGCCCCTCTCCCTTTCTCCCCCCCCCCCTTTTTTATTTTATTTTTAGAACTTGAAGCATAAATCTTTTACTATAATGACCAGATTCGGCATTAAATAACCCAAAAAGGGTTGATATGCCGTAAAACAAAACTACCAAACCAAAAACGATGATTAAACATTTGAAGATATAAAGAACTTGAAGCATAAAAACTTTTACTATAATGACCAGATTCGGCATTAAATAACCCAAAAAGGGTTGATATGCCGTAAAACAAAACTACCAAACCAAAAACGATGATTAAACATTTGAAGATATAAAGAACTTGAAGCATAAAAACTTTTACTATAATGACCAGATTCAGCATTAAATAACCCAAAAAGGGTTGATATGCCGTAAAACAAAACTACCAAACCATACCAAACCAGTGTTAGGATTATAATAGACAGTCTCCAGAATAGAATGGTTAAAGCATATTGCTTAACAGATGGAGGGTGGAAGTGGAGTGGGAAGGGAGAGGAGAGGAGGGGGAGGAGAAGAGAGAAAGGGGAAGTGGAAGCGGAGGGAGTGGGGGGCGGGGGGTAGCACCGAAAATGTCTTGGAGGTTGGAATATTTGCAGGAAGAAATAATGATTGGTCACTGTTGAATCTATTTCTGTGCGGTTAAAATGAAGCGACAGGAATACATGTCAGACTAGTGAGAATGTTTGGAAGCAAATTACCATTATTTGCAGGAAATTGGAGAAGACTTTTAAAGACATGGTGCGGAACATACATGGGTTTTATCTACTTTTTCATCTCACTCTTTTCATACTAATACTCTTTACCATCCATATATATATATATATATATATATATATATATATATATATATATATATATATATGTATGTATATATATATGTATATATATATATGTATATATATATATAGCATAATATAAAATGAAGTAATAAAATAAGGTGCGAATCAAATTTTATTAGAATTCAATGTTCAAGCAAAGTACCTTACAGTTCTTAACTCATGAGTTTTCAAAGAAAATTCTTCTCCTCAGAGGACTATTACCGCAATGACATTACTGCAGATAATAAAATTAAACTTTGAAAATATATAAAAATATATATATAAAAATACATAAAAGTATATAAAACATCAAATATATCAGCCCAAAACATACTTTTTTTTGTTTTTGTTTTGTGTTAACGCTATACAGTTCATCCAAGTCAAACAATTTAAAATGTTAACATATTCATGGAAAGACACCCAATATGTTGATTGAAAAGTGATCCAAGTGGTGAATGGCATTCCAAAAACGAAAAAGTTATCCAAGCAGGAAAACCGTTTGCAATCGATGCAGTAAATGACAATGTATATATTATAGTTATAGGTTCTTACAATAATAATATATTTAAGTATATACTCTTTATAATATCCGAAAATGTTACAAATTGCAAGCTCAATGAAGTTGTATTAAAAGCTTCAGAGCATATATATTATATAGTTGCATTCCAATGACCATAGGAACAATGTGGCAGAATTGATGATCTTGAGCCAGAATCGAGCGATGGAGGTGGCCCGGACTTAGTTCAACCCCGCAGTAAGAGGGTCCGCCTTTGCCTGGCTTGCAGATGGAAAGGGAAATAAGTTTGGCTTACTAGTTTTCTAGTGAGGATTGAACTCACAACCTCGAAGTAACAAATCTTTTGGTTGCTGCACAATAATAATAGATTTAATTATAATGACAAATAGTGAGCCAGCGGATTATGTTTTTTTCTGATTGGTTAAGCGGAATAAACTGAGGGAAAATCTGCTAATAAAAAGACAAGAAAATCAGAAGAAAAGTGGAACGAGAAACGTAAGTGTCGAGTGGGATTCTGCGGTGAGCCGAATTGTTTTCGTTCATTGGAGCTCAATTAATTTTCTCGAAGACACACATACACCACAAAAGAATTTTTTCAAAGACACACATACACTACAAAAATTTTTTCTCCAAGCCACACATACACCACAAAAGAATTTTTTCAAAGACACACATACACTACAAAAGAATTTTCTCGAAGACACACATACACCACAAAAGAATTTTCTCAAAGACACACATACACTACAAAAGAATTTTCTCGAAGACACACATACATCACAAAAGAATTTTCTCAAAGACACACATACACCACAAAAGAATTTTCTCAAAGACACACATACACCACAAAAGAATTTTCTCAAAGACACACATACCCACAAAAGAATTTTCCACAAAGTCTATCAGAACAGCATTAGACCTACCCCCGCCTCCGAAGCCAAATGCTAAATGGTGGATTTTGACTGTTTATATTGAACCCATAACGACTTATTTACTAACCGGCCACAACTGCTAAATCGATAGAAAATAACCTCAAATGGAATGGAGACATAAATAAATGGTCACATTTAATGCTGTTAATACAAAGCCCGTTTTATGGTTAGTTCCTTTCCTTTAACAGTTACAAGAAACCTTTTAAACCACCGATTGCTATGGCTAATAGCACCCTACCCGAGAGTCCATCATTCAAACTCATCGGCCTATCATTCGCAAGTAACGTGAATTGAAACAAATACATAAAAGATACTGCCAAGGCTGCTGTCAAAAAAGTGGGCTCTCTCTACCGAGCTAGAAAACTTTTCACACCTGACATTATCCTATATCTCAACAAAACCACCATCCGGCCATGTATGGAGTATTGTTGTCACATCCGGGCTGGTGAACCAATCACCAAGTCTCTTTCTCTTTTAGACAGGGTAAAAGAAGAGCTTCTAATCTAATAGGTCCCACACGATCTACCAAGCTCCAGCCCCTGTCCCATCGCCACAAAAGGATTTTTCTTGATCTGTCATGCTTATTCAAAATGGCATTTTCGTTGGTCTGTCATGCTGGGTAGATGAAGCCTTGGTAGGCAATCACCTAGAGATGGCGTCTCGATAAAAGCACTGGTCCCCATCACCTCACTAGGTTAGCGTTAGGAAGGGCATCTGGCCTATAAAAATGTTACCTCAACTATTGAAATGGCTTCCAAAGAAAATCGGTCACATTTCAGGAAAGACCTGACCAGAAATATGTTCGTTTGAAAGACAACTTTCTAAAAACCGTCCAACACATGTCAGCAGTAAAACAGACGTTAAACTGTTGATGATGATGATGATGATGATGATGATGATGATGATGATGATGATGATGATGATGATGATGATGATCCCGACACGTCTCGCCTCACTGTTCTGGATGTGTGAAATAAGTCTTATTTCTCACCTTAAATGCTATTTAGGTCCAACTTTTAAAATCAGCATTATTGACAATAAACAAACATAAATCATTACAATTCATTTTAAAAAAATTACCTTATCTTGTTTGGTAGTTTGCTTATATGGAGACATTTTTAAATAGACACATAAAAATATAAAAAAGAGACGGCACACAAGTTGTCTGTGTTTCAACCAGTGTGGACGTCAGTTATCACTGGTGGCAATGTTCAAATCACTTGCACCAGGCCTCCGTAAAGTATTTCCCTTATTTTTCCTCGATCAATGGCGGAAAACTCACGTGTTGTTTAGCGGGGCGATTCCCGTTCATTACACTATCGTCAATGATTCCTCGCAGACATTTATGGTAAATGATTGATTCTTGATAAATATCATAAACGATTTATTCCTGACAGTTTTTATAAATGATTAATGTGAGATGACTACGATAAATGATTTATTCGAAATGATTAACAGGTGTCCACCTTAATGATTTTATGGGTTCGATCAAAATAGCATTTAAGCTGAGGAATAAAACTTTGATTCCGACTAGCCAATTTTCATTTGTTATTGTTGTACAATGTTATTGGCAATTAACTAACGTACATCGTTACAATTAATTTTTTAAATTACTTTATTTGGTTCAGTAATTTTCTAATATGGATGCATTCTTAAATAGACACATTAAAATAAAAATCAGAAAATTTCTGCTGTGGCTAGCCAATGTTCATCTGTTCTTGTTGTGTAAGATAACAAAGAACAGCAAAAATAAATCGTGGACGAGTCCATTGTGGGTTAACTGTTAAAAAGGAGAAGGTTCCGCAGTGCAAGCAAGACTTGAAAGATGGTGGTTTCAGAAACACGAAGAGCTGGAGCGCTTGGTGATCGTAGTATCGAAGTACCGGAAGAATGGTAGTTTACTGATGTTTATGGCACCGATGAAGCTTTATTGGCTATGGTACCCAAGCCTGTCTTGCTGTTAGGCTTTCGTGTCCGCTGACTAAAAATGCAACTGATAAGCAAGTTGGTACTGTGAAGAAATTCTCTGACTTGTATTTCATCAAACAGACAGTTGGAAGTGCTTGTGGAACAATTGCTTCAGTTCATGTTCGGATAGATAATGAAGAGCAAATTGCTTTCCAATCGAATGTATATATGAACGAGTTTCTAGCGGAAACCAAGTCTGTGACCTCAGCAAGAAAAAGACTTTCATGAGACAAAAGTATGTCAAAAGATTTTTTTATATGTGTGTGCGTAACCGACGTAAACCATCCGGTGATGGGAAATAAAGAAAACCAAAGTTTTGTTCATATACGTTCTGTTCTTTTTCATTCGTGTTGGATCTTAGCGGGTACCCCGAAAGAATGGTTAATGCAACAGTTGTACCACGTTATTGGCAATAATCTAATGTATTCGCTTCAATTTATTTTACAAACTTTCTTAATCCGGTTCGGCAGTTTCCTAATATGGAGACATTTTTAAATAGACACATAAAAGTAAAAATCAGGAGATTTCTGCTCTGAGTAGCCAATTTTCATTTGTTATTGTTGTACCATGTCATTGGCAATAAACTAACGTACTTCACTACAATTTATTTCAAAATATGACTAAATCTGGTTTGGTAGTTTGCTAATATGGAGACATTTTTGAACAAACGCATATAAATATAAAGTCAGGAGATTTCTGCTGTGTATGGAGAAGGAGCAATGCCCCAAAGTGCGGCCTATAGTTGTTGTTTTTTTGTATTTAAAAATCGAAAATTTTGGTAATATGGATGGATCACACACCAGTTGACCAACTGAGTTTGACGAAGTGAGCCTGAATTAACATCTTGACGAAAAATCCACGTCGAACGACCCGAGAATTTGTGTAGCAGACACATTGTGATTAAATGGTGATGAACCACCTTCAATCAATCGGCAAATTTCAGAAAAAGGCATGAAGTATTCCTCAACATAATGTATCTAAAATTTGTCTTTTATCGTCAGCCAGTGTTTGCTCGCTGCAGATCACAACAAACGGTCCAAATGAGTCATCACATCAGAGTTATTTGCTCTCTCATGCAAATATTAAGTAGCATTTTTTGCCACGACATTTGACAAATATTTTTCTTCATACAGGCGGTAACATCTTGATGAAGATGAAAATTGACATACCCAGGTACTGTACCAACACCGCTTACAGAACAAGTCTAAACAAGTTTTGTCAAAAGTTTTATATTGCAATGACATGGGCTCCTTTGCCCATGTCATTGCAATATGACTATGAACAGATTTTAAGTTTTCCATTATTTCTTTCACGCAATTTATGAACGTTCAAATTCCGGGTCATTCCGGAATATTTTAATATTAATTGAAACAAATTAATAAGCCTGATGGAGCACGCGTCAAACTGGGCTTGTTCCAGCTAAACCAGGATGTATTGGAAACCTAGTGTTGTATTTTTTGTTTATCAAGGCCAAAATCCACTCGAGGATACAAGTTAATGAGAGGGATAGATTGTCAGTTGAATGATGAAGAATATTATGAGAAGATTGAAAATGATGAATCGAATGAACTAAGTCTGATTACTTATGAGGACGGTTATTGATGAGTATTTGTTGAAATTTAAAGACAACCATGTTGCAGTCTGCATGGAAGTAACCCGACGGTAATGTGTTTTAAAAGAACCTCTGTTCATGGAATTTCTGCCTGATGCTAGACACACAGAGGAAGAAAGGAAAGTTCCTTTCATTTCTGGTAGGAAGACGAATTCTAGTTTGGAATGCCTTACATGGAGGAACCAGAGATTTGAGCTCGGTTCGAGCACCTTCCATGTCTTTGCGACTCTTTTATATGATGAAGAATATTATGAGAGGATTTAAAATGATTAGTTGAATGAACAAAATTTGATTACTTACGAGAACGGTTTATGACAAATATTTGTTAACCTTCGATTTGAAGACGACCATCTTGTAGTCTGCAGTCAAGCAATACTAGGTTCGGTTTATGACAACTATTCATTGATATTGGATTTTAAAATGCTATAGCTTGTGGGGAAGTAGTCCTGTGGTAATGTGTCCCACAGATGGGAAGTTCTTGGAAAGAAACTATTCATGGAAATTCCGTTTGATGCTAGGCACACGAAGGAAGAAAGGAGAGTACTCTGCAGTTGTGGTAGAAGACGAGTGATCGAGTAGAGAAAGACGAACAATAATTATTTCTTGACATTGAATTTGAAGACGACCATGTTGTAGCCTACAGGGAAACAGTCTCATGGTAATGGAAAGTAACTATGTTCATAGAAATTTCGATGTTAGGCACAGGGAGAAAAAAAAGGAAAGTTCTTTGTAGTGGTGGTACGATCACCATTTTCTGCTTTGACAGAGTACAAAATCGACTTTGAAATCTAGTGGGTAATATCATCTTCTCTTCCTTACAGTCTCTTTCTCACAGAAGAGACGTTGCTAGTCTTTCTCTACTCTATCGTTATTTTCATGGTAGGTGCTCGACTGAGCTCCAATCTCTGGTTCTCCTCCGTAAAACATTCACAGCAAAAAACTCGTCTAGCTACAACCACTGTAAATAATTTTTCTTTCCTTCTTTGTGTACCTAAAACTAAACAGAACTTCTATTTGTAGACTTACTTTCCATGTGGAACACAGTAGCACGGGGCTGTTTCCCAGGTGACTACAACATGGTCGTGTTCAAGTCTTGTGATACTATCGTGACCCGGGGAGTCACTCAGTGTTGTATACTGGGTGACTCAGCAGTAAATGTAGTTCGAGGTCACGAAGATCGCATGCGTTCCGACTAGCTGCTCCATCAATCGCTCCACGTCCACACTGTGTTGAAGATCCGCGGAACTTTCGTGTTGATTCAGCTGCGTCAGGAACTTAGGTAGGAGGTCGGCTTCGTTGGAAACCCAATAAAAAAAACTGGCTCTGGGAGAATTCGACAGAGGACCGTCGGTCAGCTCAGTGAGACAGATAGACTGAGAGAGGGACCGTGTTGGAGACCGATCAAAAAAGGGGAACTCTGTTCGAAATTCAACTAAGGGACAAAATCTCAAAGAAAACTTTAAAAGTCCCCTAACCAAGACTTAGAACCAGTCAGATTCCT
The DNA here is from genome assembly GCA_963556195.1 of Sepiola atlantica. NCBI lineage: Eukaryota > Metazoa > Mollusca > Cephalopoda > Sepiida > Sepiolidae > Sepiola > Sepiola atlantica. Next base: position 40,990,017 of record OY744551.1, on the reverse strand, counting down.
CAACGCGTCTTTTCTACCCAACAAGAACGACATAACTTTTCTTTTTATTATTGTTACACACCTGTGTTCCAATAAATATTTTTTATTGTTCTCGGCGAGTTTTTCTTGTTTTTTTGGGTTTCCAACGAAGCCGACCTCCTACCTAAGTTCCTGCCGCAGCTGAATCAACACGAAAGTTCCGCGGATCTTCAACACAGCGTGGACGTGGAGCGATTGATGGAGCAGCTAGTCGGAACGCATGCGATCCTCGTGACCTCGAACTACATTTACTGCTGAGTCATCCAGAATACAACACTGAGTGACTCCCCGGGTCACAATAGTATCACAGTCTAATGTTAACAAATTATTGTCGAGTCGTCCTCTTAAATAATAAAATGTTGCCCAGTCTCAACCATCGTTACCAATCCTTACGGCGTTGTCTTACCGTCCAACTGACAAAACTCATTAACCGTTGATTCTTGAGTGGCTTTTCGGCCTTGATATAATTGGATTAAATTTTACTTGGTGAGCAATAATGGCATATATATATATATATACAACAGAAAATGGTGATTGTTCAGAAAGGAGGTAAATTATGTTAGGTTTACGAAAACGTGCTTCGCAAGAACTTATCTGGTTGGAGAGTTCGAATAACAGGTTGCACGTGTACGCCCTCAATTCTGGCTTTTTTCATGCGGAAGTAAAGGCTTTACTGCACATGTAGTCTTCAAGGATTTTGTTGCAATGCAGATGGGCCGATAACAACCAAGGTTGGGAATCCGGGAATAAGGGATGTCTAAATCCGAACTGTCATCTAGAACTCTGTGGATATGTAGTCAATCCTATCCAAGATGGTGGATAATGGGGAAGAAGGAGTAGAATGGCTCTCAAGGAATTTTGTCATTGAAGGTTCAGCCATGGTATTACTGGGTTAAGAGGAGGGGTCGAAAAGAAAAGAGGCCGAAGCACAGCGTGCATGGGTTTTTTATAGACTGGCTCATGTGACCCCTAAGGTAGTAGGGGTTGGGATGCCTGTTAGCCAATCCATGAGGCCCTTAAGCAGGGGCGGCCAACCTTTTCAGAGTGAGGGCCAGATGAGACTTTTGGAACGAGATCGCGGGCCGGAGTGAAAAACGAAATCTCAGAATTACTATATTTTGTTTACATGAATAAATTGTACAAAAATTGCATTGAACACTCTACAAATCTGATATTTTTTCTCAAGAGACTTCTGTATGTGATGTTATAAAAGGCGCCGATGAAGAGCCATTTTGGAATCATAAAAAATAATGTAGCAAGTTGATAAAAAATTCGTTTTGACACACCTCACATAGGTTCTATGTTTCATGCCCTTTCCTCATCTCTCGTTTCCTCTTTGCCTCTCTCTTTCTCTTTTTCTATTTTAATCTCAGCCCAAAGATTTGAAATTAATAGTTAAAGAAAAATGAAATATACATGCATCATCGCTCGCTGATATTTATACATTTTTATCCAACTGTAAATCTTAATTGAAACCTACTTTTACGTCTATATCACAAAATGATATGAGTCTCAAGGGATTTTGTCATTGAAGGTTCAGCCGTGGTATTACTTGGTTAAGAGGAGGGGTCGAAAAGAAAAAAGGCCGAAGCACAGCGTGCATAGGGTTTTATAGACTGGCTCACGTGACCCCTAAGGTAGTAGGGGTTGGGATGCCAGTTAGCCAATCAATGGGGCCCTAAAGGGACAAGGCAGCAGCCAATCAGTAAGGGGGTGGCATAGATAAAATTACAATAGATAATCTCTAATATATCCGTCAGTGAAAATTTTAAAAAACAAAAACAAAAAAAAAATTTTTCAAAAGCAATTCAACGTTCACCCACTCTACACCATCTCTAATCTCTCTCAATATCAACTCAACTCTTCACTCCAAAAAGTGCAGTTTTTATACTAATAAACCCACCACCTATGTAAATTGACTACCAACCAGAGCCATCTAGCTTTAGAGACTCCAAACAGCCAATCTGCAAAGGGGAGATAACTCAATTAACAGATATTGTTATTTTGGGAGTCTTCAGCCTATTCTCCCAAAAATTCATATGTTACTTGAGCGTTAAGTCTTGCTTGCCACCCGCTGCTTCTTCGAACGAAGAACCGCAGCTGGTTCAACGTCAGCAGTCTGGGCGTTCTCCATTTCAACCTTGTTAAATAAGCGGTGACTCATCAGCACGAAAGAAAAATCTGTTATCTCTGCCGCCATTTGCTAATTTCTTTCTCCGTTTGATAACGAAGACAAATAAAACAAATGTTTGATTTTCAAAATTAAATTCTACAAAAGGAAAGCAATAAATCATCTTCTGATGGCTTCCATCTTTTTTTTCTTAATAGACAAAAATGTTCCGGGGGGGGGGAGCAATGAAAAGCATCGGAGAACAAATAAATAGAAGCTGGAGGTTAAGGTTGGGGTTGGGGTTAGGGTTAAGGTTGGGTTGGCTCCTTAGAGTGATAGCCAGAAACGAAATAAGATAGACAGAAAAGATAAATGGATATATATGGATAGACTAAAAGAATACACGTCCCAAGAAAAATAAAATGAATTCCCCCCCCCCGAACAAAAGAGTTTTGCACCACTTTTATGTCCCTTTACGAAGATTAAAATCAAGTTATAATCATACTTAACCGTATCTCTGGAATCCTTATTCAAATGTTGATCAAAATCCATTAGATGATTTTTATTAAAGAAAATGTCTCAAATTTAAGGAGTCTTAAAAAGAAATGAAATTCAGGAGATCTTGTTTAACCCGATATTTTGAATATTTTGTTTCATGATATAGTCGATCCTACTTTACGGTTGCGAATGCTGGACAATGTTGAAAATGGTAGAAAGTCGTTTAGAAGCAGCGGAGATATGGTTTCTAAGAAGAATTCTACAGATCTCGTAGACAGAAAGGAAGGAAAACGAAGAATTCATGCATACGGTTGACTACAACAGATTGCTTCTCAATACTGTCCACGCCAGACAGTTAAAGTTCTTCAGCCATATATAGGGAAAATGTTTAGAGAAAAAATACCTTAATTAACTCACCATTAGAATTAGAATTGAGATAAATATGTCCATAACTCCCACAGCACACCCAATCTGTTTACTTTTCAGACACACCTCGTATATTTATATGTATATAAACTCTAACCCTAACTCTAACCCTAACTCTAACCCTAACCCTAACTCTAACTCTAACCCTAACTCTAACCCTAACATAAACCCTAACTCTAACCCTAAATCTAACCTTAACACTAACTCTAACCCTAACCCTAACTCTAACCCTAACTCTAACCCTTACCCTAACTCTAACCCTAACCCTAACCTTAACTCTAACCCTAACCCTAACCCTAACTCTAACTCTAACCCTAACTCTAACTCTAACCCTAAATCTAACCCTAACCCTAACTCTAACTCTAACTCTAACCCTTACTCTAACCCTAACCTAAAACTCTAACCCTAACTCTAACCCTAACTCTAACTCTAACTCTAACTCTAACCCTAACCCTAACCTTAACTCTAACCCTAACCCTAACCCTAACTCTAACTCTAACCCTAAATCTAACCCTAACTCTAACTCTAACCCTTACTCTAACCCTAACCCAAAACTCTAACCCTAACTCTAACCCTAAATCTAACCCTAACCCTAACTCTAACCCTAACCCAAACTCTAACCCTAAATCTAACCCTAACTCTAACTCTTACCCTAACCCTAACTTTAACCCTAACTCTAACTCTAACCCTAACCCTAACTCTAACCCTAACTCTAACTCTAACCCTAATTCTAACTCTAACCCTAACTCTAACACTAACCCTAACCCTTACTCAACCCTAACTCTAATTCTAACTCTAACCCTCACTCTAACTCTTACCCTAACCCTAATACTCTTTTGCCCATAGATTATATCGTTTCTTTCCAGACACACCGTGTTACATTTATATTTTTTGTTTCATTTTACTTCAGTGAAGTTTACCAAAATCAAAGATCCCCTTTCAGTGGCTAACACTTGATTTCTATATGAGATACATAGATATTCGAATATTCCATCAATGTTCTCTTTTACCTGTCAAACGTTGAGTTAGTAAAGAAGTGAAGAACATTAATTTTCCTCTCCTCAATCGACCAGTTAACTATGTTATAGTATATCTTTCTTGTGGTCTCTTGGTCTTATCGGATTCCAGGACAAGAATTCACCTTGTCTGGTGGAGTATCTAGCTAAGTGCTGTTACTTGAGGTAACATTACTTGGAAAAGGCGTACCATTCCTCGTATGAGCCAGTGTATAGCCGTGTCGAGGGGATCTTATTTGTGCTTCGAATACTATGTTATTTGGAATATTTGGTCAGGATTTACTTGTAGGGGGAAGTATCCTCATATCAGGTGGTCCTGACGAACCCTTGTACAGAGAGACCGAAGACACTCGAGGATGGCGTCTAGTAGGTAATTCAAACTCTCCAGTAGGTAATTCAAACTCCCCAGATGTGTGTATGTATGTGTGTATGTATGTGTGTCAAAGGGCATAGGACATAGAAGGGGCTCCCCTAAGCCATGTTGAAGGCAGTGACTCTAGGAGAAGCAAATTTATGATGCAAAAAAAGTAAGGTGCTACAGACGGTCCGATTAATAAGGTTAGAGTTGTAGCATACGGAATAATCACGTTGGCACCCCCGACGATGCCCCTTGACATTATGGGATATAGATGGATGGCTGTTGTAGCAAGGAGAGTAGAAAGTGACTAACTTGGAGTTACTTTCAACAGCCTGGTAACTCTGGCTTCCCTTATTTTGTCTTTTAATCCTCACATTCAACGAGCGATGTTTCTGACAAAGGGGGAAGAATTGCTGTATTCTGGATCGGAATCTATCCATCTAACATTATCGTTAGCTAGTTTTTGACCTTGAAGTAATATTTTGTTTTTATATCCTTACATCAAGTGGCTTCATGCCTTGTTTGGAGCGACTTCCATAATAATAAAAAAAAAGTGGATGACAGACTGCCTCCTTTGTTGCCAAGAGAGGTAAAAACACTCTGTGATACGAAAATTCTGCAGACGAAGTAGCTTACTGGCAATCTTGCTATTTCTTGGCGCCTGCTATACGGCAGCTGAGTCCTAAAGTGTGGTATAAGTGTTGTACATGTCTATATCACTTAAATCCCTCGATGTACAAATTTCACACCTAACTACAACAAAATCTCCCCTCTCCCCCCTCACCCATCTCACCCTTTCGACTACTTCTTTCACACTCTTACCCACCCTACCCACCTACTTTCAAATCATCTTCATTTCTTCAAATCTTTTTCTAAAACCATGATACTACCTATATACCAAAGATACAGAGTTCCCCCTTTCCCTCCTCTTTCCCCAGCCCCTCAAAATCCATGCTACACCTCACCACGCCAAAACCTCAGCACCCCCTCCCCTCTCTCTCACCCTAAGACAAATTCACTAACCCCTCCCCTTTTTCACTCACAGCCATCCAAATTCATTTCACTCTCTGCCACTGACTGACTTCTCTCAGCCCGGACCTTGGTCCAGCGCTCTTAGTAGCCACGGCTACTACCTTTTCTTATCAACCCATCATGTCAACCCAATATTTCGATGTACTTGCATGACATTTTTCTTAAAATTATCATCCTGAGGAAGTCTTACGAATAAAGACGAAACGTTGATGAATATATAAAAAATATCTCTTGATTTTTCCTTTTTCATTTCCCATAATATAGATGTATATAATAATTTTGGTGAAATTTGTTCATAGGAGTTTGGTAATCATTCCTCTGAATCCTTATTGGGTTTATATAATAGTGCTCCATAACAAGTAGAGTTATATGTTTACCTATTATATAAACGTCACCTGTCTGTATGTGTGTATGTATGTATGTATGTATGTAAAGCTTCTCCTCCGAAAGTACCCAACAAACGGTCACACGGGTGACATCATTCCGACCGGCCAGCCCAGGCGCGTGTAATATCTCAGAACCGGAAAAAAAAATTGACTCTTCCGGGATCGACTGAGCACTTTTCTCCAATGGGGGGTGGCTTTTAACTCCATTTTTCAACGTTGTTTAGTACTAATTTAAGAATAAATCAATGCTATCATGTATAATTTGAAAAATAATGCAAAGTCACGATAAACCAGAAATGACGTCAGAGAGTAGCAGGAAGAAATTCACTCACACTACAACCATTTGTTCCTTTCTTTCTTTTTTCCCTCTCACTCCCACACTTTCTTTCTTAATTATTAATAGACGCTAATATTCCTCCCCCCTCCCTTCCTATGGCCGTTCTGTTATCATGATAGGCATTACCTCCTCCTTTCAGGCCAAATTGTGTGTGTGGGGGGGGGGGGGTCGGCATTCGCCGGTGTGAGCGCCTCAGGCAAAATTTGGGGTAAAGGCGAGTATCGGTATTCGCCGGTGGGACGCCTCAGGCCAAATTTGGGGAGGGGGAGTGTCGGCATTCGCCGGTGGGGCGCCTCAGGCGAAATTTGGGAGTGGGGGAGAGTCGGCATTCGCCGGTATGAGCGCCTCAGGCCAAATCTGGGGAGTGTCAGCATTCGGAGGTGGGGAGCCTCAGGCCAAATTTGGGAGGGGGAGTGTCGGCATTCGCCGGTGGGGCGCCTCAGGCGAAATCTGGGGATGGGGAATGTCGGCATTCGCCGGTGTGAGCGCCTCAGGCGAAATTTGGGGGAGGGGGAGTGTCGGCATTCGGCGGTAGGGCGCCTCAGGCCAAATTTGGGGAGAGGGAATGTCGGCATTCGCCGGTATGAGCGCCTCAGGTCAAATTTGGGGAGGGGGAGTGTCGGCATTTGCCGATGTGAGCGCCTCAGGCCAAATTTTGGGGAGGGGAGTATTCGTCAGTGAGAGAGAGATCCCGACCGTGGGAGCGTATCAGCCTGTACTTTAGGGGAGAGGAAGGTCGCCACAGGAAAAGGGATTAAAAAATAAAATTATAATCTGATTTTTGATTCGACATTGTAAGATCGACACCTATCGGATAGGACTAGATAATACACTTGATCTCAAGGCAATAAAATGCCGAAACAGGTACTACACCTTGATCTTAGCCTAAAGGCCAAGAAAGCGCCCGAAATTCAAAGGTATTTACTCCTCCCCAGGAGTTAGGCACAAGGCCAGTTTTATCTTACTCCCACAAGTAAGATGTGACCACAGCTTGGGTCGAGAAAGTGGGGTTAAAAGCCAGCGCTCGAGAGGTGAGCACTCTGGCCATTTAAAAATTGCCTGGGCAGCCCCGTCGGCATTCCCCGGTAGGGGCGCCTCAGACAGTAAGCAATAAACTTACTCCTCCCCAAAGAGGGGAGGCGAAGCCTGGGAGGGTGGACCTCCTAGAACTGCACAGGACAATCCCATAGACCGGCGTAAATCAAGCCCCGGAGGCCAAGACAATACCAGTCTATGGGGTGCAGTATCCATCGGAACAGATACTACACTTTGATCTTAGCCTAAAGGCCAATTTATTTAGGCAGGTGAGTTCCTTCGGACAACCCTCATCTTTATCTACAGATGAAGATTTTACAAACCTTGGGAACTCACCAGACCTTAGGCATAGTGCCCGTTATGTAGGGGGAGGGGGGGTCGGGGATAAGTGAGACAAGCTGTTCAATGTTTTTTATTTCACAAAATTTTACAAACAACATAAAAAGAACATTTGCTGACTCTAAACTAGATTCTTGCACCAAAATACCGCATTCACTCTGTGGGTGGATCCCTACTTAAAATATCCCCAAAAAACATCGATGTAAAAAAGAATTATCGTGGGAGTGGGAAAAAATATTAAAAACACCCAAAAGAAAGAAAAATAAAGAACGAAATAAAATGGTAGAAAAGTTAGTATGGCCCGGCTTTCCCTCATGACTAAGTGTTAGACCGCCCACTGTTTTCCGGCACGAGACCGAAAACAAGCGGGTCGGTCACTAAGTGGGAGTGGGAACTTAAGAGAGGAGTGTTCAAAAAATAAATTCATCGGGAATGGGATCATTGGGTGGATGGCGTCTTCCAAGATAGTAATGCCAAGGGTTTCAAAAGACCGGGGACAAAATAAAACAGTGGAAGTGGGAATCTTTGGAAGCTCTCTAGTGCCGGCAAAAATAAAATAGGGACAGGATAACTTTCATTCCTACTAGTTTAAGAGGTTACCAGTTTTTTGAAATAAATCAAAAAACTCTACAGGGGTGGGTTCTGTAGAACCCAGTACCGCGTGTGCCATAACTATGGAGGGAACACAAACTCAAACTTGGCGCCTCGTCGGATGCACAAACTAGTGTCATGCACCCATCTCCTATTGAAATCCATGCGATGTAATCGTTTCCAATCGCATCTGATCTTCACTTTAAGTTGGTGTTTAAAGTAAACTACCAGATCCCGATCCGAAACAGATCCAACCCCATGAACCTCATTAAGACGTGTAACCCACGTCACTAGTCTTGCTACGGCTAGGATGGCTAGAAACACCATTCGTTTCTCCCCAGACCACGGCGGTGCTGCGTTGTTGATGACAGATGCTACATCCAGGACCATCGGCTGCTCGGCGTCGATGCGGGCCGTCACCTCCCTGACGTATCCCCAGAGATGTCGAAGTTTGCTGCAGGTGAAGAAGGCGTGCTCGGCCGTTTCTTCTTCGTCGTCTTCACAGCGCGGGCATAAGGGGACGTCCCTTAAACCATCTCTGCATAATCTGCCATAGAGGGGCAGTGCGTTCCGAACCAGTCGCCAGGTCAGAGAATACTCAGAATTGTTGAGATAACTCTGGCCTGGCGCCCAATTCCACTGGGAGCGGGCCTCCTCCCTCGACAATCCAAGCCGCTCCTCAAGTGGGTCCGAAGCGGTACCCTCCACTAGATCCCGATATAGTCTCTTCCTAGACCGGGCAAGGTTACTGGACCCCGGCAACGCTCTAAGCGCGGCCCGGCATTCGGCGAAGAACAAGGGCTCCCCTCTCGGCCTACGTCGTCCTTCGACCGAGAGGTCGGGTATGAGGTTGGGAAAGGCGCTCCCGACCACAGGGACCCACGGAGTGTCTTCCATCAAAGTCCGACTCAGGAAAGCCAGTCTCTCGGCATGTCGATGACTTGCCAAGTCAGGCATCCCCAAGCCTCCCACACTCGGAACTTGAGTACAGACCTGTCTGCGGACGTACGCTTTCCGGCCCTTCCAAAGAAGCGAGAAGAGTAAGCGCGTGAAAGCGATAAGGCGGGCCGCAGGCAGTGGTAGTACAGACAGCCGGTAAAGGATGAGAGGAAAGACGTAAGTGGCGCACGCCTCCGCTCTGCCCTTTAAGGAAAGCTTCCTTCGAATCCAAGCCCGGACCGACGATTCGACCTTTGTCTGTACTTCCGACCAGTTCTTTTCCAGCTGGAGGCCCGGCCCGAACCACACGCCGAGGATTTGAACCGGGCCATCCGACCAGCTGAAGTCACCTGGAAGAGTGGTCTCTCCGCTCCAGGCACCCAACCGCAGGCCGTTCGACTTGCTGCAGTTGACTATGGCCCCTGTCACTTCTTCGTACCGAGCGAGCGCCTTAATCACCGTTCGAATGTCAGTACGGCTCGACACGAAAACGGTGACATCATCGGCAAACGCGGAAACCCTGACTCGCGCTTTGCGAGGAGGGATAGCGATCCCGCGCAGGACTGGTGTTGTCGCCTCATCCCTTAATTTGCGAAGGAAGGGTTCCAACGCCAGGATGTAGAGCAGGGGCGACAGCGGACAACCCTGACGTACCGACCGAGAAACAACGAACGATTCCGACCTCTTTCCATTGACTTGCACCACTGCCGTCGGCGAGTCATACAGAATAGAGATCCACCTGCGGAAGTCCGGACCAAAACCGGCAGCCGCTAAAACAGCTTTCAGGAAACCATGGTCGACCCTATCGAAAGCCTTGGACTGATCTAAATTGATCAGCGCGGCTTCAGCGTCGTCTTCTGTCCCCTCTATGATCATGCGAATCAAATGCAAGTTGTTCTGAATCGACCTCCCCTTCACAGCAAAGTTCTGCTCAGGCTTGATCAAATCACCGATAACAACCTGCAGGCGGTTCGCAAGAACGCGGGCCAAAATCTTTAACTCTGTGTTTAGCAGAGTTATGGGCCTGTAGTCGTCTAAATTTCCCCCACCAGGTTGGTCCCTCTTCTTCAGTAATGTGACCACTCCTTTGGTTACCTGTCCAGGGATTGACTCCTGAACAAACCAGTGGTTAAACACATCCTTCAGAATTGGGACAAACATGGGCGACAGCCTCAAATACATTTCGTACGGCAGACCATCGAGTCCCGGAGATTTGTTCAAGCCGACCTGCTTCAACGCAGTAACGATCTCGCCCTCCGTAATCCTGCCATCACAGTCAGCTGCTCGAGCCGCCTCGAGGCGGGGCGAGTCAGCCAAATAGCTGTCAAACTCCTGGCCGCGGAGTCTGGGCAGTTGGGTGAAGCGTTCCTCCAAATGCTCACGGAACCCCTCACAGATCTCACGAGACGATACCAGGGTATGTCCTTCGAGGTTTTTCACCTTCCGAATGTACCCATCCAAACCACGACGTAAAGCAGCCTTACGCTCAACAGCGTCAACGTTCACGGCTTCGTTAGAGACTTTCTTTAATCTAGCTCTAACTACTTGACCTTCATATCGCTCGCTAGCCAAGCGATTGAGGTCCCCCGTAATTAATGCTATCTCTAGGGGATCCCCCCAGCCACCGCCCGGGTCATCTTATCCTCTACTTGCTTTTGCGTCCTAGCCCTATTTTGAGCGAGGCGCTGGCTGTAGCGGACACAAAAGTTTCTAACCTGAGCCTTAGTTTTAACCCAGTACCTACTCCCGATAACCACCCCCACTAATCCCCGCTGGAGTAGTAACGTTAGCTGTTCCCGGAAGTCTCGTATCTCCAGTAAGGAGGTATTAAACTTCCAGTACCCAGCCAACCTAGGCCTATCACTTAAGTTCAACCGGGCCGTAACCAATTTATGGTCCGAATGTCCTAACCAAGTGAACGTGGGACAAGATATGAAATCTACGTCGCCTCTTCTAACTAACATTCTGTCCAAGTAAGTACTCGGACAGAAGGCCGCGCTAGTATGCCACGTCCACATCTCCCGCCCTGGGTGATCAACGCGAAATCTGTCGACAAGATCGCATGAGGCCATCAGGTCAGACAGACTGCTTTCCCACCTCGCCGACCCTCTATTCCCACCGACCTTATCTATCTTGGGGTCTAGGATGGCATTCCAGTCCCCCATTAAAACTACTCGCTCCGGACCCTTGAGGAACGCCTCCAACCGTCGAAAAAAGGAAACCCTCTCGCCAGCAATGTTGGGCGCAAGAAAGCGCCCGAAATTCAAAATGTTTATGTATTTACTGGAGTATTTATAACCAATTTACGTCAGTACAGCGGTCTATCCACTAGACACTGTTCAAATTACATTAATAAATTAACAAGTAATAATAACTATGATTTTCTTTGAACAAACATTGTATAATACTATTTAACAAATTCTTACATGAGTTTTGATGATCAACAAAGAATTTTAGACTCCCCTATGCCGTTTTTCTCTAATTCAACATAGCTTTTATACGCCATTTTTTAAACCGAAAATGACATTAATGTAGTATCTGTTTAGTATTAGTGTAGTATCTTTTTTGATTTACGATGGATACCCATCGTGCACCCCATGGACTGGTATCGTCTTGGCCTTCGGGGCTTCATTCCACCGGTCTATGGGTCTGTCCTGTGCAGTTCTAGGAGGTGCACCCTCCCAGGCTTTGCCTCCCCTCTTTGGGGAGGAGTAAGTTTATTGCTTACTGCCTGAAGCGCCCTACCGGGGAATCCCGACAGAGCTGCCCAGGAAATTTTTAATGGCCAGAGTGCTCACCTTCTCGGGCGCTGGCTTTTCAAGTACCACTTGAAATTATTTGTTAGAGGATAGCTAAGGAAGAACGATAACTCACGTTTAAAAACACAATTTAGCTTTTTACAACAAGGTTAGAGAATATACATAACATATAAAAGTGTATTCTTATGTAAAATTAACAGAGTAAGATGATGAGAGTATTCCCGAATCTATAAACCCAATCCTTAGGGGTCCATGGGGCATATTTCATTGGGGGGGGGGCTTTTCAGTTATTTTTCATTATATTTTATAGTAATTTGAAATTGCTGAGTCATATTGTAATTTAATTACGTAATACCTCAAGTTCATAAAACAATTCATCATTTTTAATGAAATTTATTTGTTAGAGGATAGCTAAGGAAGAACGATAACCCACGTTTAAAAACACAATTTAGGTTTTTAAAAGAAGGTTAGAGAATATACCTAACATATAAAAGTGTTTTCTCATGTAAAATTCACAGAGTAAGATGCTGAGAGTATTCCCGAATTTATAAAGCCACCCCTTAAGAGTCTATGGGGCATATTTCATCGGGGGGGGGGGCTTTTCATTTATTTTTTAAAATATTTTATAGTAATTTGAAATTGCTGAGTCATATTGTAATTTGATGTCACACCTCAAGTTTATAAAACAATTCATCATTTTTAATGAAATTTATTTGTTAGAGGATAGCTAAGGAAAAACGATAACTCGCGTTTAAAAACACAATGTAGGTTTTTAAAACAAGTTTAGAGAATATACATAACATATAAAAGTGTATTCTTATGTAAAATTAACAGAGTAAGATGATGCGAGTATTCCTGAATCTATAATCCCACCCCTTAGGGGTCCATGGGGCATATTTCATCAGGGGGGGGGGGGCTTTTCAGTTATCTTTCATTATATTTTATAGTAATTTGAAATTGCTGAGTCATATTGTAAGTTAAGTACGTAAAACCTCAAGTTACTAAAACAATTTATGGTTTTTAATGATATTTATTTGTTATAAGATAGCTAAGGAAGAACGATAACTCACGTTTAAAAACACAATTTAGGTTTTTAAAACAAGGTTAGAGAATATACATAACATATAAAAGTGTATTCTTATGTAAACTTCACAGAGTAAGATGATGAGAGTATTCCCGATCTATAAACTTACCACTTAGGGGTCCATGGGACATATTTAATCCGGGGGGGGGGCAGTTATTTTTCATTATATTTTATAGTAATTTGAAATTGCTGAGTCATATTATAATTTAATTACGTAATACCTCAAGTTCATAAAACAATGAAATTTATTTGTTAGAGGATAGCTAAGGAAGTACGATAACTCATGTTAAAAACACAATTTAGGTTTCTACAGAATAGGGACAATGGGTGCTTCTCCAGTATAGGGACCAGATGTGCTTCTACAACATAGGACCCAGCACCGAGGGTGCTTCTACAATATAGGACCCGGAGGCTTATAGAATAGGGACCATGGGTGCTTCTGCAGTATAGGGCCCAGGGGCGCTTCTACAGGATGAAAAAAAATTTTCTTGGGGGAGCAAAAAAAATGTATTTTTTTCTTTTCTAAACTAAAAATATTTATATTTATGATAGTGACAATACATGAATGAACACTATTTTGTATTTCTGACACGACAGGGGCGTATTAATATGAGTTCTTAGGTATGCGAACTACGCTGGAGATAGGTACATATAGAGTATGTGTGCCCTTGCAGAGATAGGTAAGTATATAGTATGCGCACCACAGCGGCGATAGGTACTAATATAGTATGCACACTGGGCCGGCGATAGGTATATATATAGTATGTGCACTGGGGTGGCAATAGGTACATATATAGTAGTGCATAGCGGTGGCGATAGGTATGTATTTAGCATTCGCACCGGGTCGGCGATATGTACATATTTAGTATTTGCACTGGGGCAGCGATAGGTACATATGTAGTATGCACACTGGGTCGGCAATAGGTACATATATAGCATGTGCACATGGGCGGCAATAAGTACGTATATAGCATGCACACCAGTGCGGCGATACGTATGTATTTAGCATGCGCTCCAGGGCGGCGATCAGAACGTACATAGAACGCGCACTGGGGCGGCGATAGGTACATATATAGAACGGGCACCGAGGCAGCAAAAGGTACGTATTTAGCATTCGCACCGGGGCGGCGATAGGTACTTATATAGTATCTGCACCGGGGTTGCGATAGGTATGTATATATTATGTGCACTGGGGCGGCGATAGGTATGTATATAGTATGCGCACCGGGGTCGTGATAGATTCGTATATAGTATGAACACCGAGGCGGATATAAGTACCTATATAGCAGGCGCAGACAGAAGTGGTACTTTTTATATAAATATGTCATACTATTGCCCTGGGAAACGTAGGATGAAATGGTTGGGAAGAAGCAGCTTTCGCAAAAGACAAAATGAGTAAGTAGCGGTGAAATAGGGCGACCAGGGAAGAAAAAAGTAGAAAGATAATAAGACGGCTATAGAGAGAGGGAGAGAAATAGAAGTTTCAATATAAAGATGTTACACACACGATTTTTCTTGTTGGGTTAGCAATTTTTATGGTTAGGTCACTACGTTTATTTGTCGCGTCACCACTTTTTATTGCAGAGTCACCACTTTTATTGTTGGGTAACCACGTTTTATGGTTGGGTCACTACGTTCGTTTTATTGTTGGCTCACCACTTTTTTGGGTTGGGTCACAACGTTTTATTGTTGGGTCACCACTTCTTATTGCTGGGTCACCACTTTTAATGTTAGTAACCACTTTTTATGGTTGGGTCATCACTTTTTCTTGCTGGGTCACAACGTTTTATTGTTGGGTAACCACTTTTTATTGCTGGGTCACTACGTTTCATTGTTAGGTCACTACGATTTATGGTTAGGTCACTACGTTTTATTGTTGGGTCAGTACGTTTTATTGTTGGGTCACTACGATTTATTGTTAGGTCACCACTTTTTATTGTTGGGTCACCACTTTTTATTGCTGGGTCACTACGTTTTATTGTTGGGTCACCACGTTTTATTGCTGGGTCACTACGTATTATTGTTGGGTCACCACTTTTTATGGTTGGGTCACCACGTTTTATGGTTGGGTAACCATTTTTTATGGTTGGGTCACTACGTTTCTGTTGTGGGGTACAAATCACCCCTATTGAAGAACTAATGGAAGCAACCATCTATAATAAATACCATGGTTGCAAAGACTCAACAGAGGACATTCCTATTCATGTTTTACCGCATGGTAGGAATCCGGTCATCTCCAACCACATTTAGTGGCGTTACTTTATTGCTATGAATAAATACATTGTATATTTTAACCTGTCACAATTTGTGGTTGTTATCTTTGTGACCCCTAGCACGGGTCTACAACACTGGCGACGAGAAATTTAGTAAAGAACATACGTGAGGATTTTTGATTTTATACCAGTCACGACAAACTGGCTACCAGGATTACTCAAGAAAGTTACGGGATCATTCGAAAAAAAAAACGTCAAACAACAAAAGACGTCGTCAAAAAAGTCTTATCTTGCTGTTGGAAAAAAAAAGCCACAAGAAGCCTAAACTACGAGTTAAAACGGAACTCATAAATGGCGTGGATTTACGACAACTGAAAAAAAGGACTCAAAGTTTCAGTAAGTACAAAAAAAAATTGTTCGTTCTAAAAAGATTGTCTTAAAAAGGCATTAGCATTGAAAAACAAAATTAAAAAGTTACGTCGGATTTTTCCGATTAAAATAAATTTTTCTCTGACTGACTGGCACGTTGAAAAAAAACAAAACACTTTCGACAAGCAGGTACGGCATAACACTTTGTGTTAATGAGAAAATATGATATTCTGTTACGCACTTAAAGCGGAAATTATGGCCAATATTTAAATAAATGCTATGAACTCGTTTTTTTTTTCACAAAAACAAACAAACTAATTCTTTGTAAAAGAAAAAAAAAGTGTACGTTCAACAAGGATTTGAACTAAATACTTACACGTTACGAAAAGAAAATTGAAGAAAAAAAAAAGGTCAAAATTTTTTTCTGTATAAACACAAACGCTGAATTATTTTCTAGTGGAAAATTGCCACACAAGGAAAAAATAAATTAAGGAAATACTCGTCAATATAACCAGATACAAAAATTGTAAAAGTTTTTTTTGTAGAGTTGGTACTATAGAAAAAGAATTGGTTTGTTTCTGAAAACGCTTTTTTTGTCATAACAAAAAAAAAAAAATGGAGAATTTTTCAAAACAGATTTTGGAAATTATAAAACTTCAACAAAATCAACAATTAGAACTTGAAAAAAGGTTTCGAGAAGAACAATTGATAGTACAGAAACAAAATGACGAGAAGCGGTTAAGTTTAATGAAATGCTTCGAGGAAAAACAGGGAAGAGAAAATAAAGAAATGATGAAATACGCTGCGGAAGAAAAGAAAGAAATGAACGAACAAATATTGGAATTGAAAAATTACATTTAGAGCATCAAAACCAATCAGATAAAAAAATGGATTTGTTAACGCAAGTTTTAATAAATAAGGACAACGGACAGGAAAACAGTACGGCTTTTTCGCAAAATGCGATCTGGTCAGCTATTGATACATTTCGCTATGCTCCTGAGGAAGACCTAACGTTTGAAACATACTTCAAAAGATTTGAAGACTTATTCAAGATTGATTGTGGTGCATGGACGGATCAAAAGAAGGTTCGTTTATTACTACGGAAGTTGGGTGCATCCGAACATAACAAATTCGTGGATTATATTTTGCCAAGAAAAACCAACGAATTGTCGTTTGACGAGGCAGTCAAACTGTTAATGGAGTTATACTATCCAAAGACAAGCCTTTTCCATAAAAGATGGAAATGTATGAATATTACACATAAAGAAAATCAGGATTATACGACTTTTGCGTCTATAGTTAATAAAAACTGTGACGACTTCAAGTTGTCATCATTAACGGCAGATAATTTTAGATGCCTAATATTCACACAAGATTTGATAGCCACAAAAGACGCCGATATATAGACGTCGTGCTCTAAATAAACTTGAATTAGAACCTGATTTAACGCTTCAGAAACTGGCTGAAGATTGTCAACGGTTCGTGGCAGTGAAACAAGATTCCCGAAACATAGAGGAAGCAGGTATCGCTCACATTAAATAGATACGCTCCAAAAATAAAGGACACTCACCCGCCAGCTATTACCAACCAAGAGGCAAAAAGAACCCTTCACAAAATTATCAGGATAGACAAAAGCCTAGGACCCCTTGTAGTAAATGTGGAGGACCTCATGGGTACAATGCATGTTGGTACCATAAGAAAATAACGTGTGACCTATGCAAACGAGCAGGGCACAAGGCCTCATATTGCAGAGCAAAAGTAGGAAAAAAGAACTACATAAAAACTGCAAAAAGGGACCCATCACCAACAGAGAACATAAGGAAATATGTTACGGTGAGAATCGGAAATAGAGAAGTAAATCTGCAACTCGATTCAGAGTCGGATATATCGATTATAAATGTTCAAACGTGGAAGAAATTAGGTAAGCCCACGATGATGAAGATGAATAAAATCGCAAGATCGGTAACTGGTGAAAAGATACATTTTGAAGGTGAATTAATTATTAAAGTTTCACTAAAAAGAAAGACAAAAAAGTTAAAAGTATTCGTTCTTAGGAACACATCAAATTTATTTGGATCTGACTGGATCCAAGAATTTGAATTATGGGACTCGCCAATGAGTGATTTTTGTCAAAAAGTCGAAAATTTAACGGCCGAAGCCGTCAAACTAAAAAAAGATCTAAAAACTTTTTTTCCAAGTGTTTTTTCTGAAAAGCTTGGATGCTGCACCAAAATAAAAGCGAGATCCGAATTGCTGGATGAAGCAAAACCAATATTAAAAAAACCGCCGAATACTACAGTTCCTAAAAAGAGGTATTTACCTGGGGAAACGGTATTTTTCCAGGTACATAAAAATAATAGTATGATGTGGGAACTAGGAAAGGTCAAGCAGAGGATCGGGCGGATGGTTTACATAATCGAAGGTCCAAAATTCACTCACAAGAAGCATTTGAACCAAATTCGGAAACGTGTCACTGATGACGACAGGCAACCTCTTGTTGAACAAGAAGAAGTAATGGACCATATATATGACACGTTCGACCTGGTAACACCACAAGCAGCCGGACAACGCCGATCTTCCAGAGAAAGAAAAAGGATCGATCCCATAGAGATCAATCCCAGGAAAAAGAGCTATACGATCATTCCAGGGGAATGAAAAGCTCGGGAGGGGGGTGTTGTGGGGTACAAATCACCCCCATTGAAGAAGGAATAGAAGCAACCATCTATAATAAATACAATGGTTGCAAAGAATCAAACAGAGGACATTCCTATTCATGTTTTACCGCATGGTAGGAATCCGGTCATCTCCTACCACATTTAGTGGCGTTACTGTATTGCTATGAATAAATACATTGTATATTTTAACCTGTCACAATTTGTGGTTGTTATCTTTGTGACCCCTAGCACGGGTCTACAACAGTTTCATTGTTGGGTCACTACGATTTATGGTTAGGTCACTACGTTTTATTGTTGGGTCACCACTTTTTATTGCTGGGTCACCACTTATTGCTGGGTAACCACTTTTATGGTTGGTCACTACGTTTTATTGCTGGATCACTACGCTTTATTGTTGGGTCACTAAGTTTTATTGTTGGTCACAACTTTATTGTTGGGTCACCACTTTTTATTGTTAGGTCACTACGTTTTAATGTTGGGTCACGATTTTATTGCTGGATCACTAAGTTTTATTGTTGGGTCACCACTATTTATGTTTGGGTCACTACGTTTTATTGTTGGGTCACCACTTTTTATGGTTAGGTCACTACGTTTTATTGTTCGGTCCCCACTTTTTATGGTTGTGGCACTACGTTTCATGGTTAAGTCACTACGTTTTATTGCTGGGTCACCACTTTTTATTGCTCGGTCACCACTTTTTACGGTTGGGTCACTACGTTTTGAGGTTAAGTCACTACGTTTTATTGTTGGCTCACCACTTTTTTGGGTTGGGTCACAACGTTTTATTGTTGGTTCACTACGTTTTATTGTTGGGTCACCACTTTATTGTTGGGTCACCACTTTTGATTGTTGGGTCACTACGTTTTAATGTTGGTCACCACGTTTTATTGCTGGGTCAGTAGGTTTTATTGTTGGGTCACCACTTTTTATGGTTGGGTCACTACGTTTTATGGTTGGGTCACTACGATTTATGGTTAGGTCATTACGTTTTATTGTTGGGTCACCACTTTTTATTGTTGGGTCACAACTTTTTATGGGTGGGTCACTACGTTTTATGGTTGGGTCACTACGTTTTATTGTTGGGTCACCACATTTTTTGGTTGGGTCACAACGTTTTATTGTTGGGTCACTACGTTTTATGGTTGGGTCACTACTTTTTATGGATTAATGACTATGTTGTATCGTTGGGTCACCACTTTTTATTGGGGGGTCACCAATATTTATTGGGGGGTCACCAATTTTTATTGGTGAGTCACTACGTTTTATGGTTGGGTCACTACGTTTTATTGTTGGGTCACTACGTTTTATGGTTAGGTCACTACGTTTTATGGTTGGGTCACCACATTTTTTGGTTGCGTCACTACGTTTTATTGTTGGGTCACTACGTTTTATTGCTGGGTCACCAGTTTTTTGGTTGGGTCACCACTTTATTGTTGCGTCACCACTTTTTATTAATGGGTCACTACGTTTTATTGCTGGGTCACTACGTTTTATTGTTGGATCACCACTTTTTATGTTTCGGTCACTACGTTTTATGGTTGGGTCGCTACGTTTTATTGTTGAGTCACCACATTTTTTGGTTGTGTCAGTACGTTTTATTGTTGGGTCACTACTTTTTATTGTTATGTCACTACGTTTTATTGTTGGGTCACCAAATTCTTTGGTTGGGTCACTACGTTTTATTGTTGGGTCACCACATTTTTTAGTTGGGTCACTACGTTTTATTGTTGGGTCACTACGTTTTATGGTAAGGTCACTACGTTTTATTGTTGGGTCACCATTTTATTGTTGGGTCACCACTTTTTATTGTTGGGTCACTACGTTTTAATGTTGGGTCACAACGTTTTATTGCTGGGTCACTACGTTTTATTGTTAGGTCACCACTTTTTATGGTTGGGTCACTACGTTTTATGGTTGGGTCACTACGTTTTATTGTTGAGTGACTACGATTTATGGTTATGTCACCACGTTTTATTGTTTGGTTACCACTTTTTATTGTTGGGTCACCACTTTTTATGGTTTAATCACTATGTTTTATCGTTGGGTCACTACTTATTATTGCTGGGTCACCACTTTTATTGTTGGGTCACCACTTTTGATGGTTGGGTCACTACGTTTTATGGGTAGGGTCACTACGTTTTATGGTTGGGTCACTACGTTTTATGGGTGGGTCACTACTTTTTATTGTTGGGTCACCACATTTTTTGGTTGGGTCTCTACGTTTTATTGTTGGGTCACTACGTTTTATGGTTGGGTCACTACTTTTTATGGTTTAATGACTATGTTGTATCGTTGGGTCACCAATTTTTATTGGTGGGTCACCAATTTTTATTGGTGGGTTACTACGTTTTATTGTTTAGTCACTACGTTTTATTGTTGAGTCACTACGTTTTATTGTTGGGTCACCACTTTTTATTGTATGTCACGATTTTATTGTTGGGTCACCACTTTTTATGGTTGGGTCACTACGTTTTATGGTTGGGTCACTACGTTTTATTGTTGTGTCACTACGATTTATAGTTAGGTCACCACGTTTTATTGTTGGGTTGCCACTTTTTATGGTTGGTCACTAGGTTTTATTGTTGGGTTGCCACTTTTTATGGTTGGTCACTAGGTTTTATTACTGGGTCACTACGTTTTATTGTTAGGTCACCACTTTTTATGGTTGGGTCACTACGTTTTATGGTTGGGTCACTACGTTTTATTGTTGAGTCACTACGATTTATGGTTAGGTCACCACGTTTTATTGTTTGGTTACCACTTTTTATTGTTGGGTCACCACTTTTTATGGTTTAATCACTATGTTTTATCGTTGGGTCACTACTTATTATTGCTGGGTCACCACTTTTATTGTTGGGTCACCACTTTTTATGGTTGGGTCACTACGTTTTATGGGTGGCTCACTACGTTTTATGGTTGGGTAACTACGTTTTATGGGTGGGTCACTACGTTTTATTGTTGGGTCACCACATTTTTTGGTTAGGTCACTACGTTTTATTGTTGGGTCACTACGTTTTATGGTTGAGTCACTACTTTTTATGGTTTAATGACTATGTTGTATCGTTAGGTCACCAATTTTTATTGGTGGGCACCAATTTTTATTGGTGGGTCACTACGTTTTATTGTTAAGTCACTACGTTTTATTGTTGGGTCACTACGTTTTATGGTTGGGTCACTACTTTTTATGGATTAATGACTATGTTGTATCGTTGGGTCACCACTTTTTATTGGGGGGTCACCAATATTTATTGGGGGGTCACCAATTTTTATTGGTGAGTCACTACGTTTTATGGTTGGGTCACTACGTTTTATTGTTGGGTCACTACGTTTTATGGTTAGGTCACTACGTTTTATTGTTGGGTCACCACATTTTTTAGTTGCGTCACTACGTTTTATTGTTGGGTCACTACGTTTTATTGCTGGGTCACCAGTTTTTTGGTTGGGTCACCACTTTGTTGTTGCGTCACCACTTTTTATTAATGGGTCACTACGTTTTATTGCTGGGTCACTACGTTTTATTGTTGGATCACCACTTTTTATGTTTCGGTCACTACGTTTCATGGTTGGGTCGCTACGTTTTATTGTTGAGTCACCACATTTTTTGGTTGTGTCAGTACGTTTTATTGTTGGGTCACTACTTTTTATTGTTAGGTCACTACGTTTTATTGTTGGGTCACCAAATTTTTTGGTTGGGTCACTACGTTTTATTGTTGGGTCACCACATTTTTTGGTTGGGTCACTACGTTTTATTGTTGGGTCACTACGTTTTATGGTAAGGTCACTACGTTTTATTGTTGGGTCACCATTTTATTGTTGGGTCACCACTTTTTATTGTTGGGTCACTACGTTTTAATGTTGGGTCACAACGTTTTATTGCTGGGTCACTACGTTTTATTGTTAGGTCACCACTTTTTATGGTTGGGTCACTACGTTTTATGGTTGGGTCACTACGTTTTATTGTTGAGTGACTACGATTTATGGTTAGGTCACCACGTTTTATTGTTTGGTTACCACTTTTTATTGTTGGGTCACTACTTTTTATGGTTTAATCACTATATTTTATCGTTGGGTCACTACTTATTATTGCTGGGTCACCACTTTTATTATTGGGTCACCACTTTTTATGGTTGGGTCACTACGTTTTATGGGTGGGTCACTACGTTTTATGGTTGGGTCACTACGTTTTATGGGTGGGTCACTACGTTTTATTGTTGGGTCACCACATTTTTTGGTTGGGTCTCTACGTTTTATTGTTGGGTCACTACGTTTTATGGTTGGGTCACTACTTTTTATGGTTTAATGACTATGTTGTATCGTTGGGTCACCAATTTTTATTGGTGGGTCACCAATTTTTATTGGTGGGTTACTACGTTTTATTGTTTAGTCACTACGTTTTATTGTTGAGTCACTACGTTTTATTGTTGGGTCACCACTTTTTATTCTTGGGTCACGATTTTATTGTTAGGTCACCACTTTTTATGGTTGGGTCACTACGTTTTATGGTTGGGTCACTACGTTTTATTGTTGTGTCACTACGATTTATAGTTAGGTCACCACGTTTTATTGTTGGGTTACCACTTTTTATGGTTGGTCACTAGGTTTTATTGTTGGGTCACTACGTTTTATTGTTGGGTCACAACGTTTTATTGCTGGGTCACTACGTTTTATTGTTGGGTCACAACGTTTCATGGTTGGGTCACTACGTTTTATGGTTGGGTCACTAGGTTTTATGGTTGAGTCACTACGTTTTATTGTTGAGTCACTACGATTTATGGTTAGGTCACCACGTTTTATTGTTTGGTTACCACTTTTTATTGTTGGGTCACCACTTTTTATGGTTTAATCACTATGTTTTATCGTTGGGTCACTACTTATTATTGCTGGGTCACCACTTTTATTGTTGGGTCACTACTTTTTATGGTAGGGTCACTACGTTTTATGGGTGGGTCACTACGTTTTATGGTTGGGTAACTACGTTTTATGGGTGGGTCACTACGTTTTATTGTTGGGTCACCACATTTTTTGGTTGGGTCACTACGTTTTATTGTTGGGTCACTACGTTTTATGGTTGGGTCACTACTTTTTATGGTTTAATGACTATGTTGTATCGTTAGGTCACCAATTTTTATTGGTGGGCACCAATTTTTATTGGTGGGTTACTACGTTTTATTGTTTAGTCACTACGTTTTATTGTTGAGTCACTACGTTTTATTGTTGGGTCACCACTTTTTATTGTATGTCACGATTTTATTGTTGGGTCACCACTTTTTATGGTTGGGTCACTACGTTTTATGGTTGGGTCACTACGTTTTATTGTTGTGTCACTACGATTTATAGTTAGGTCACCACGTTTTATTGTTGGGTTGCCACTTTTTATGGTTGGTCACTAGGTTTTATTGTTGGGTTGCCACTTTTTATGGTTGGTCACTAGGTTTTATTACTGGGTCACTACGTTTTATTGTTAGGTCACCACTTTTTATGGTTGGGTCACTACGTTTTATGGTTGGGTCACTACGTTTTATTGTTGAGTCACTACGATTTATGGTTAGGTCACCACGTTTTATTGTTTGGTTACCACTTTTTATTGTTGGGTCACCACTTTTTATGGTTTAATCACTATGTTTTATCGTTGGGTCACTACTTATTATTGCTGGGTCACCACTTTTATTGTTGGGTCACCACTTTTTATGGTTGGGTCACTACGTTTTATGGGTGGCTCACTACGTTTTATGGTTGGGTAACTACGTTTTATGGGTGGGTCACTACGTTTTATTGTTGGGTCACCACATTTTTTGGTTAGGTCACTACGTTTTATTGTTGGGTCACTACGTTTTATGGTTGAGTCACTACTTTTTATGGTTTAATGACTATGTTGTATCGTTAGGTCACCAATTTTTATTGGTGGGCACCAATTTTTATTGGTGGGTCACTACGTTTTATTGTTAAGTCACTACGTTTTATTGTTGGGTCACTACGTTTTATGGTTGGGTCACTACTTTTTATGGATTAATGACTATGTTGTATCGTTGGGTCACCACTTTTTATTGGGGGGTCACCAATATTTATTGGGGGGTCACCAATTTTTATTGGTGAGTCACTACGTTTTATGGTTGGGTCACTACGTTTTATTGTTGGGTCACTACGTTTTATGGTTAGGTCACTACGTTTTATTGTTGGGTCACCACATTTTTTAGTTGCGTCACTACGTTTTATTGTTGGGTCACTACGTTTTATTGCTGGGTCACCAGTTTTTTGGTTGGGTCACCACTTTGTTGTTGCGTCACCACTTTTTATTAATGGGTCACTACGTTTTATTGCTGGGTCACTACGTTTTATTGTTGGATCACCACTTTTTATGTTTCGGTCACTACGTTTCATGGTTGGGTCGCTACGTTTTATTGTTGAGTCACCACATTTTTTGGTTGTGTCAGTACGTTTTATTGTTGGGTCACTACTTTTTATTGTTAGGTCACTACGTTTTATTGTTGGGTCACCAAATTTTTTGGTTGGGTCACTACGTTTTATTGTTGGGTCACCACATTTTTTGGTTGGGTCACTACGTTTTATTGTTGGGTCACTACGTTTTATGGTAAGGTCACTACGTTTTATTGTTGGGTCACCATTTTATTGTTGGGTCACCACTTTTTATTGTTGGGTCACTACGTTTTAATGTTGGGTCACAACGTTTTATTGCTGGGTCACTACGTTTTATTGTTAGGTCACCACTTTTTATGGTTGGGTCACTACGTTTTATGGTTGGGTCACTACGTTTTATTGTTGAGTGACTACGATTTATGGTTAGGTCACCACGTTTTATTGTTTGGTTACCACTTTTTATTGTTGGGTCACTACTTTTTATGGTTTAATCACTATATTTTATCGTTGGGTCACTACTTATTATTGCTGGGTCACCACTTTTATTATTGGGTCACCACTTTTTATGGTTGGGTCACTACGTTTTATGGGTGGGTCACTACGTTTTATGGTTGGGTCACTACGTTTTATGGGTGGGTCACTACGTTTTATTGTTGGGTCACCACATTTTTTGGTTGGGTCTCTACGTTTTATTGTTGGGTCACTACGTTTTATGGTTGGGTCACTACTTTTTATGGTTTAATGACTATGTTGTATCGTTGGGTCACCAATTTTTATTAGTGGGTCACCAATTTTTATTGGTGGGTTACTACGTTTTATTGTTTAGTCACTACGTTTTATTGTTGAGTCACTACGTTTTATTGTTGGGTCACCACTTTTTATTCTTGGGTCACGATTTTATTGTTAGGTCACCACTTTTTATGGTTGGGTCACTACGTTTTATGGTTGGGTCACTACGTTTTATTGTTGTGTCACTACGATTTATAGTTAGGTCACCACGTTTTATTGTTGGGTTACCACTTTTTATGGTTGGTCACTAGGTTTTATTGTTGGGTCACTACGTTTTATTGTTGGGTCACAACGTTTTATTGCTGGGTCACTACGTTTTATTGTTGGGTCACAACGTTTCATGGTTGGGTCACTACGTTTTATGGTTGGGTCACTAGGTTTTATGGTTGAGTCACTACGTTTTATTGTTGAGTCACTACGATTTATGGTTAGGTCACCACGTTTTATTGTTTGGTTACCACTTTTTATTGTTGGGTCACCACTTTTTATGGTTTAATCACTATGTTTTATCGTTGGGTCACTACTTATTATTGCTGGGTCACCACTTTTATTGTTGGGTCACCACTTTTTATGGTAGGGTCACTACGTTTTATGGGTGGGTCACTACGTTTTATGGTTGGGTAACTACGTTTTATGGGTGGGTCACTACGTTTTATTGTTGGGTCACCACATTTTTTGGTTGGGTCACTACGTTTTATTGTTGGGTCACTACGTTTTATGGTTGGGTCACTACTTTTTATGGTTTAATGACTATGTTGTATCGTTAGGTCACCAATTTTTATTGGTGGGCACCAATTTTTATTGGTGGGTCACTACGTTTTATTGTTGAGTCACTACGTTTTATTGTTGGGTTACCACTTTTTATTGTTGGTCACGATTTTATTGTTGGGTCACCACTTTTTATGGTTGGGTCACTACGTTTTATGGTTGGGTCACTACGTTTTATGGTTGGGTCACCACGTTTTATGGTTGGGTTACCACTTTTTATTGATGGGTCACAACTTTTTATGGTCGGGTCACTACGTTTTATGGTTGGGTCACTACGTTTTATTGTTGGGTCACCACATTTTTTGGTTGGGTCACTACGTTTTATTGTTAAGTCACTACTTATTATTGCTGGGTCACCACTTTTATTGTTGGGTCACCACTTTTTATGGTCGGGTCACTACGTTTTATGGGTGGGTCACTACGTTTTATGGTTGGGTCACTACGTTTTATTGTTGGGTCACCACATTTTTTGGTTGGGTCACTACGTTTTATGGTTGGGTCACTACTTTTTATGGTTTAATGACTATGTTGTATCGTTGGGTCACCACTTTTTATTGGTGGGTCACCAATTTTTATTGGTGGGTCACTACGTTTTATGGGTAAGTCACTACGTTTTATTGTTGGGTCAAAATTTTATTGTTGGGTCACCACTTTTTATGGTTGGGTCACTACGTTTTATGGTCGGGTCACTACGTTTTATGGTTGGGTCACTACGTTTTATTTTTCGGTCACTACGTTTTATTGTTGGGTCACCACTTTATTGTTGGGTCACCACTTTTTATTGTTGGGTCACTACGTTTTAATGTTGGGTCACGATTTTATTGCTGGATCACTAAGTTTTATTGTTGGGTCACCACTATTTATGGTTGGGTCACTACGTTTTATTGTTGGGTCACCACTTTTTATGGTTAGGTCACTACGTTTTATTGTTCGGTCCCCACTTTTTATGGTTGTGGCACTACGTTTCATGGTTAAGTCACTACGTTTTATTGCTGGGTCACCACTTTTTATTGCTCGGTCACCACTTTTTACGGTTGGGTCACTACGTTTTGAGGTTAAGTCACTACGTTTTATTGTTGGCTAACCACTTTTTTGGGTTGGGTCACAACGTTTTATTGTTGGTTCACTACGTTTTATTGTTGGGTCACCACTTTATTGTTGGGTCACAACTTTTGATTGTTGGGTCACTACGTTTTAATGTTGGTCACCACGTTTTATTGCTGGGTCAGTAGGTTTTATTGTTGGGTCACCACTTTTTATGGTTGGGTCACTACGTTTTATGGTTGGGTCACTACGTTTTATTGTTGGGTCACTACGATTTATGGTTAGGTCATTACGTTTTATTGTTGGGTCACCACTTTTTATTGTTGGGTCACCACTTTTTATGGGTGGGTCACTACGTTTTATGGTTGGGTCACTACGTTTTATTGTTGGGTCACCACATTTTTTGGTTGGGTCACAACGTTTTATTGTTGGGTCACTACGTTTTATGGTTGGGTCACGACTTTTTATGGATTAATGACTATGTTGTATCGTTGGGTCACCACTTTTTATTGGGGGGTCACCAATATTTATTGGGGGGTCACCAATTTTTATTGGTGAGTCACTACGTTTTATGGTTGGGTCACTACGTTTTATTGTTGGGTCACTACGTTTTATGGTTAGGTCACTACGTTTTATGGTTGGGTCACCACATTTTTTGGTTGCGTCACTACGTTTTATTGTTGGGTCACTACGTTTTATTGCTGGGTCACCAGTTTTTTGGTTGGGTCACCACTTTATTGTTGCGTCACCACTTTTTATTAATGGGTCACTACGTTTTATTGCTGGGTCACTACGTTTTATTGTTGGATCACCACTTTTTATGTTTCGGTCACTACGTTTTATGGTTGGGTCGCTACGTTTTATTGTTGAGTCACCACATTTTTTGGTTGTGTCAGTACGTTTTATTGTTGGGTCACCAAATTCTTTGGTTGGGTCACTACGTTTTATTGTTGGGTCACCACATTTTTTAGTTGGGTCACTACGTTTTATTGTTGGGTCACTACGTTTTATGGTAAGGTCACTACGTTTTATTGTTGGGTCACCTTTTTATTGTTGGGTCACCACTTTTTATTGTTGGGTCACTACGTTTTAATGTTGGGTCACAACGTTTTATTGCTGGGTCACTACGTTTTATTGTTAGGTCACCACTTTTTATGGTTGGGTCACTACGTTTTATGGTTGGGTCACTACGTTTTATTGTTGAGTGACTACGATTTATGGTTATGTCACCACGTTTTATTGTTTGGTTACCACTTTTTATTGTTGGGTCACCACTTTTTATGGTTTAATCACTATGTTTTATCGTTGAGTCACTACTTATTATTGCTGGGTCACCACTTTTATTGTTGGGTCACCACTTTTTATGGTTGGGTCACTACGTTTTATGGGTGGGTCACTACGTTTTATGGTTGGGTCACTACGTTTTATGGGTGGGTCACTACTTTTTATTGTTGGTTCACCACATTTTTTGGTTGGGTCTCTACGTTTTATTGTTGGGTCACTACGTTTTATGGTTGGGTCACTACTTTTTATGGTTTAATGACTATGTTGTATCGTTGGGTCACCAATTTTTATTGGTGGGTCACCAATTTTTATTGGTGGGTTACCACGTTTTATTGTTTAGTCACTACGTTTTATTGTTGAGTCACTACGTTTTATTGTTGGGTCACCACTTTTTATTGTATGTCACGATTTTATTGTTGGGTCACCACTTTTTATGGTTGGGTCACTACGTTTTATGGTTGGGTCACTACGTTTTATTGTTGTGTCACTACGATTTATAGTTAGGTCACCACGTTTTATTGTTGGGTTGCAACTTTTTATGGTTGGTCACAAGGTTTTATTGTTGGGTCACTACGTTTTATTGTTGGGTCACAACGTTTTATTACTGGGTCACTACGTTTTATTGTTAGGTCACCACTTTTTATGGTTGGGTCACTACGTTTTATGGTTGGGTCACTACGTTTTATTGTTGAGTCACTACGATTTATGGTTAGGTCACCACGTTTTATTGTTTGGTTACCACTTTTTATTGTTGGGTCACCACTTTTTATGGTTTAATCACTATGTTTTATCGTTGGGTCACTACTTATTATTGCTGGGTCACCACTTTTATTGTTGGGTCACCACTTTTTATGGTTGGGTCACTACGTTTTATGGGTGGCTCACTACGTTTTATGGTTGGGTAACTACGTTTTATGGGTGGGTCACTACGTTTTATTGTTGGGTCACCACATTTTTTGGTTAGGTCACTACGTTTTATTGTTGGGTCACTACGTTTTATGGTTGGGTCACTACTTTTTATGGTTTAATGACTATGTTGTATCGTTAGGTCACCAATTTTTATTGGTGGGCACCAATTTTTATTGGTGGGTCACTACGTTTTATTGTTAAGTCACTACGTTTTATTGTTGGGTCACTACGTTTTATGGTTGGGTCACTACTTTTTATGGATTAATGACTATGTTGTATCGTTGGGTCACCACTTTTTATTGGGGGGTCACCAATATTTATTGGGGGGTCACCAATTTTTATTGGTGAGTCACTACGTTTTATGGTTGGGTCACTACGTTTTATTGTTGGGTCACTACGTTTTATGGTTAGGTCACTACGTTTTATTGTTGGGTCACCACATTTTTTTGTTGCGTCACTACGTTTTATTGTTGGGTCACTACGTTTTATTGCTGGGTCACCAGTTTTTTGGTTGGGTCACCACTTTGTTGTTGCGTCACCACTTTTTATTAATGGGTCACTACGTTTTATTGCTGGGTCACTACGTTTTATTGTTGGATCACCACTTTTTATGTTTCGGTCACTACGTTTCATGGTTGGGTCGCTACGTTTTATTGTTGAGTCACCACATTTTTTGGTTGTGTCAGTACGTTTTATTGTTGGGTCACTACTTTTTATTGTTAGGTCACTACGTTTTATTGTTGGGTCACCAAATTTTTTGGTTGGGTCACTACGTTTTATTGTTGGGTCACCACATTTTTTGGTTGGGTCACTACGTTTTATTGTTGGGTCACTACGTTTTATGGTAAGGTCACTACGTTTTATTGTTGGGTCACCATTTTATTGTTGGGTCACCACTTTTTATTGTTGGGTCACTACGTTTTAATGTTGGGTCACAACGTTTTATTGCTGGGTCACTACGTTTTATTGTTAGGTCACCACTTTTTATGGTTGGGTCACTACGTTTTATAGGTTGGGTCACTACGTTTTATTGTTGAGTGACTACGATTTATGGTTAGGTCACCACGTTTTATTGTTTGGTTACCACTTTTTATTGTTGGGTCACTACTTTTTATGGTTTAATCACTATATTTTATCGTTGGGTCACTACTTATTATTGCTGGGTCACCACTTTTATTATTGGGTCACCACTTTTTATGGTTGGGTCACTACGTTTTATGGGTGGGTCACTACGTTTTATGGTTGGGTCACTACGTTTTATGGGTGGGTCACTACGTTTTATTGTTGGGTCACCACATTTTTTGGTTGGGTCTCTACGTTTTATTTTTAACCAAAAAAGATGTGACCCAACAATAAAACGTAGTGACCCAACCATAAAACGTAGTGACCCAACCATAAAACGTAGTGATCTAACCATAAAACGTAGTGACCCACCAATAAAAAGTGGTGACCCACCAATAAAACGTAGTGACCTCACCATAAAACGTAGTGACCCAACAATAAAACGTAGTGACCGAACCATAAAAAGTGGTGACCCAACCATAAAAAGTGGTGACCCAACCATAAAACGTACTGAACCAGCAATAAAACGGGGTGACCCAACATTAAAACGTAGTGACCCAACAATAAAAAGTGGTGACCCAACAATAAAGTGGTGACCCAACAATAAAACGTAGTGAACCAACCATAAAACGTAGTGACCCAACCATAAAAAGTGGTGACCCAACCATAAAAAGTGGTTACCCAACAATAAAATCGTCACCCAACAATAAAAAGTGGTGACCCAACATTAAAACGTAGTTACCCAACAATAAAAAGTGGTGACCCAACAATCAAACGTAGTGACCTTACCATAAAACGTAGTGACCCAACAATAAAACGTAGTGACCTAACCATAAAACGTAGTGACCCAACAATAACACGTACTGACCACACCAAAAAATGTGGTTACCCAAAAATAAAACGTACTGACCCAACCATAAAACGTAGTGACCCAACCATAAAACGTAGTGACCCAACAATAAAATCGTGACCAACAATAAAAAGTGGTGACCCAACAATAAAACGTAGTGACCCAACAATAAAACGTAGTGACCCACCCATAAAACGTAGTGAAAAATGGTGACCCACCAATAAAAAGTGGTGACCCTACGATACAACATAGTCATTAAACCATACAAAGTAGTGACCCAACAAAAAAAAAGTAGTGACCCAACCAAAAAATGTGGTGACCCAACAATAAACCGTAGTGACCCAACAATAAAACGTAGTGACCCACCCATAAAACGTAGTGACCCAACCATAAAACGTAGTAACCCAACCATAAAAAGTGGTGACCCAAACAATAAAAGTGGTGATCCAGCAATAATAAGTAGTGACCCAACGATAAAACATAGTTATTAAACCATAAAAAATGGTGACCCAACAATAAACCATAAAACGTAGTGACCCAACAATGAAACGTAGTGACCCAACCATAAAATATGGTGAGCTAACAATAAAACGTAGTGACCCAGCAATAAAACGTGGTGACCACACATTAAAACGTAGTGACCCAACAATAAAAAGTTGTGACCCAACAATAAAGTGGTGACCCAACAATAAAACGTAGTGACCTAACCATAAAACGTAGTGACCCAACAATAAAACGTACTGACCCAACCAAAAAATGTGGTTACCCAACAATAAAACGTAGTGACCCAACCATAAAACTTAGTGACCCAGCAATAAAACGTAGTGACCCATTAATAAAAAGGAGTGACCTTACAATAAAGTGGTGACCCAACCAAAAAAGTGGTGACACAGCAATAAAACGTAGTGACCCAACCAAAAAAGTGGTGACCCAACAATAAAACGTAGTGACCTAACCATAAAACGTAGTGACCCAACAATAAAACGTACTGACACAACCAAAAAATGTGGTGACCCAACAATAAAACGTAGCGACTCAACCATAAAACGTAGTGACCGAACCATAAAATTGGTGACCCAAAAATAAAACGTAGTGACCCAGCAATACAACGTAGTGACCCATTAATAAAAAGTGGTGACGCAACAATAAAGTGGTGACCCAACCAAAAAAGTGGTGACCCAACAATAAAACGTAGTGACCTAACAATAAAACGTAGTGACGCAAGCAAAAAATGTGGTGACCCATCAATAAAACGTAGTGACCTAACCATAAAACGTAGTGACCCAACCATAAAACGTAGTGACCCAACCATAAAAAGTGGTGACCCAACCATAAAAAGTGGTGACCCAACAATAAAACGTACTGACCCAGCAATTAAACGTGGTGACCCAACATTAAAACGTAGTGACCCAACAATAAACAGTGGTGACCCAACAATAAAGTGGTGACCCAACAATAAAACGTAGTGACCGAAAAATAAAACGTAGTGACCCAACCATAA
This sequence comes from Sepiola atlantica, assembly GCA_963556195.1. Lineage (NCBI taxonomy): Eukaryota > Metazoa > Mollusca > Cephalopoda > Sepiida > Sepiolidae > Sepiola > Sepiola atlantica. The sequence goes on along the minus strand of OY744551.1, from coordinate 40,957,250 downwards.
AACGTAGTTACCCAACCATAAAACGTAGTGACCCAACCATAAAAAGTGGTGACCCAACAATAACATTTTCACCCAACAATAAAACGTAGTGACTTACCCATAAAACGTAGTGACCCACCAATAAAAATTGGTGACCCACCAATAAAAAGTGGTGACCCAACGATACAACATAGTCATTAAACCATAAAAAGTAGTGACCCAACCATAAAACGTAGTGACCCAACAATAAAACGTAGGTACCCAACCAAAAAATGTGGTGACCCAACAATAAAACGTAGTGACCCAACCATAAAACGTAGTGACCCACCCATAAAACGTAGTGACCCGGCCATAAAAAGTGGTGACCCAACAATAAAAGTGGTGACCCAGCAATAATAAGTAGTGACTTAACAATAAAACGTAGTGACCCAACCAAAAAATGTGGTGACCCAACAATAAAACGTAGTGACCCACCCATAAAACGTAGTGACCCACCCATAAAACGTAGTGACCCGACCATAAAAAGTTGTGACCCAACAATAAAAAGTGGTAACCCAACAATAAAACGTGGTGACCTAACCATAAAACGTAGTGACCCAACCATAAAACGTAGTGACCCAACCATAAAACGTAGTGACCCAACCATAAAAAGTGGTGACCCAGCAATAAAATCGTGACCCAACAATAAAAAGTGGTAACCCAACAATAAAACGTAGTGACTCAACAATAAAACGTAGTGACCCACCAATAAAAATTGGTGCCCACCAATAAAAATTGGTGACCTAACGATACAACATAGTCATTAAACCATAAAAAGTAGTGACCCAACCATAAAACGTAGTGACCCAACAATAAAACGTAGTGACCCAACCAAAAAACGTTGTCACCACTACGTTTTATTGTTGGGTCACCAATTTATTGTTGGGTCACCACTTTTTATTGTTGGGTCACTACGTTTTAATGTTGGGTCACCCCGTTTTATTGCTGGTTCAGTACGTTTTATGGTTGGGTCACCACTTTTTATGGTTGGGTCACCACTTTTTATGGTTCGGTCACTACGTTTTATTGTTGGGTCACTACGTTTTATGGTGAGGTCACTACGTTTTATTGGTGGGTACCCACTTTTTATTGGTGGGTCACTACGTTTTATGGTTAGATCACTACGTTTTATGGTTGGGTCACTACGTTTTATGGTTGGGTCACTACGTTTTATTGTTGGGTCACATCTTTTTTGGTTAGGTCACTACGTTTTATTGTTAGGTCACCACATTCTTTGGTTGGGTCACTACCTTTTATTGTTGAGTCACTACGTTTTATGGTGAGGTAATTACGTTTTATTGTTGGGTAACCACTTTATTGTATGGTCACCACTTTTTATTGTTGGGTCACTACGTTTTAATGTTGGGTCACTACGTTTTATTGCTGGGTCACTACGTTTTATTGTTAGATAACCACTTTTTATGGTTGGGTCACTACGTTTTATGGTTGGGTCACTACGTTTTATTGTTAGGTCACCACATTTTTTGGATGGGTCACTACGTTTTATTGTTGGGTCACTACGTTTTAATGTTGGGTCACTACGTTTTATGGTTAGGTCACTACTTTTTATGGTTTAATCACTATGTTTTATCGTTGGGTCACCACTTTTATTGGTGGGTCACCACTTTTTTGGTTAGGTCACTACGTTTTATTGTTGGGTCACCACTTTTTTGGTTAGGTCACTACGTTTTATTGCTGGGTCCCCACTTTTTATTGTTGGGTCACGATTTTATTGTTGGGTCACCACTTTTTATGGTTGGTCACCACTTTTTATGGTTGGGTCACTACGTTTTATGGTTGGGTCACTACATTTTTTGGTTGGGTCACTACGTTTTATTGTTGGTTCACTACGTTTTATTGTTGGGTCACCACTTTATTGTTGGGTCACCACTTATTATTGTTAGGTCACTACGTTTTAATGTTGGGTCACCACGTTTTATTGCTGGTTCAGTACGTTTTATTGTTGGGTCACAACTTTTTATGGTTGGGTCACAACTTTTTATGGTTTGGTCACTACGTTTTATTGTTGGGTCACTACGTTTTAATGTTGGGTCACTACGTTTTATGGTTAGGTCACTACGTTTTATTTTTGGGTCACCAAATTTTTTTGTTGGGTCATTACGTTTTATTGTTGGGTCACTACGTTTTATGGTAAGGTCACTACGTTTTATTGTTGGGTCACCACTTTTTATGGTTTCATCACTATGTTTGATCGTTGGGTCACCACTTTTTATTGGTGGGTCACCACTTTTTATTGGAGGGGTCACTACGTCTTATGGTTAAGTCACTACGTTTTATTGTTGGGTCACCACTTTTTGTGTTGGGTCACTACGTTTTATTGTTGGGTCACAACTTTATTGGTGGGTGACGATTTTATTGTTGGGTCACCACTTTTTATGGTTGGGTCACTACGTTTTATGGTTGGGTCACTACGTTTTATGGTTGGGTCACTACGTTTTATTGTTGGGTCACCACGTTTTTTGGTTGGGTCACTATGGTTTATGTTTGGGTCACTACGTTTTATTGTTGGGTCACCACTTTATTGTTGAGTCACTACGTTTTAATGTTGGGTCACTACGTTTTATTGCTTGGTCAGTACGTTTTATTGTTGAGTCACCACTTTTTATGGTACGGTCACCACTTTTTATGGTTGGGTCATCACGTTTTATGGTTGGGTCACTACGTTTTATTGTTGGGTCACCACTTTTTTGGCTGGGTCACTACGTTTTATTGTTGGGTCACCACTTTATTGGTGGGTGACGATTTTATTGTTGGTCACCACTTTTTATGGTTGGTCACTACGTTTTATGGTTGGGTCACCACATTTTTTGGTTGAGTCACTATGTTTTATGTTTGGGTCACTACGTTTTATTGTTGGGTCACCACTTTATTGTTGGGTCACTACGTTTTAATGTTGGGTCACCACGTTTTATTGCTTGGTCAGTACGTTTTATTGTTGAGTCACCACTTTTTATGGTTGGGTCACCACTTTTTATGGTTGGGTCATCACGTTTTATGGTAGGGTCACTACGTTTTATTGTTGGGTCACCACATTTTATGGTAAGGTCACTACGTTTTATTGTTGGGTCACCACTTTTTATTGTTGGGTCACCACTTTTTATGGTTTAATCACTATGTTTTATCGTTGTGTCACCACTTAGTATTGCTGTGTCACCACATTTTTGGGTTGGGTCACTACGTTTTATTGTTTGGTCACTACGTTTTTATGTTGGGTCACCACGTTTTATTGCTGGGTCACCACGTTTTATTGCTGTGTCACTACGTTTTATTGTTATGTCACCACTATTTATGGTTGGGTAACTACGTTTTATGGTTGGGTAACCACGGTTTATTGCTGGGTCACTACGTTTTATTGTTGGGTCACTACGTTTTAATGAATTGGGTCACCACGTTTTATTGCTGGGTCACCACGTTTTATTACTGGGTCACTACGTTTTATTGTTAGGTCACCCCTTTTTATGGTTGGTCACTAAGTTTTATGGTTGGTCACCACGTTTTATTGCTGGGTCACCACGTTTTATTGCTGGGTCACTACGTTTTATTGTTAGGTCACCACTTTTTATGGTTAGGTCACTACGTTTTATGGTTGGGTCACTACGTTTTTATGTTGGGCCACTACGTTTTATGGTTAGGTCACTACGTTTTATTGTTGGGTCACCACATCTTTTGGTTGGGTCACTACGTTTTATGGTTAGGTCACTACGTTTTATTGTTGGGTCACTACGTTTTATGGTAAGGTCACTACGTTTTATTGTTGGGTCACCACTTTTTATGGTTTAATCACTATGTTTGATCGTTGGGTCACCACTTTTTATTAGTGGGTCACTACGTTTTATGGTTAACTTGTTGGGTCACAACTTTATTGTTGGGTCACCACTTTATTGTTGGGTCACCACATTTTTTGGTTGGGTCACTACGTTTTATGTTTGGGTCACCACGTTTTATTGCTGGGTCACCACGTTTTATTGCTTGGTCACTACGTTTTATTGTTAGGTCACGACTTTTCATGGTTGGTCACTAGGTTTTATAGTGGGTCACCACGTTTTATTGCTTCGTCACCACGTTTTATTGTAAGGTCACAACTTTTTATGGTTGGGTCACTACGTTTTATGGTTGGGTCACTACGTTTTAATGTTGGTCACTATGTTTTATGGTTAGGTCACTAGGTTTTATTGTTGGTTCACCACATTTTTTGGTTGGGTCACTACGTTTTATTGTTGGGTCACTACGTTTTATGGTAAGGTCACTACGTTTTATTGTTGGGTCACCAATTTTCATGGTTGAATCACTATGTTTGATCGTTGGGTCACCACTTTTTATTGGTGGGTCACTACGTGTTATGGTTAAGTCACTACGTTTTATTGTTGGGTCACCACTTTTTTGGTTGGGTCACTACGTTTTATTGTTGGGTCACGACTTTATTGTTGGGTCACAATTTTATTGTTGGGTCACCATTTATTATGGTTGGGTCACTACGTTTTATGGTTGGGTCACTACGTTTTATGGTTGGCTCACTACGTTTTATTGTTGGGTCACCACATTTTTTGGTTGGGTCACTACGTTTTATGTTTGGGTGACTACGTTTTATTGTTGGGTCACTACGTTTTATTGTTAGGTCACCACTTTTTATAGTTGGGTAACCACGGTTTATTGCTGGGTCGCTACGTTTTATTATTGGGTCACTACGTTTTAATGTTGGGTCACCACGTTTTAATGTTGGGTCACCACGTTTTATTGCTGAGTCACTACGTTTTATTGTTATGTCACCACTATTTAAGGTTGGGTAACTACGTTTTATGGTTGGGTAACAACGGTTTATTGCTGGGTCACTACGTTTTATTGTTGGGTCACTACGTTTTAATGTTGGGTCACCACGTTTTATTGCTGGGTCACTACGTTTTATTGTTAGGTCACCACTTTTATGGTTGGTCACTAGGTTTTATGGTTGGGTCACCACGTTTTATTGCTGGGTCACTACGTTTTATTGTTAGGTCACCACTTTTTATGGTTAGGTCACTACGTTTTATGGTTGGGTCACTACGTTTTAATGTTGGGTCACTACGTTTTATGGTTAGGTCACTACGTTTTATTGTTGGGTAACCAAATTTTTTGGTTCGGTCACTACGTTTTATGGTAAGGTCACTACGTTTTATTGTTGGGTCACCAATTTTATGGTTTAATCACTATGTTTGATCGTTGGGTCACCACTTTTTATTGGTGGGTCACTACGTTTAATGGTTACGTCACTACGTTTTATTGTTGGGTCACCATTTTTGTGGTTGGGTCACTACGTTTTATTGTTGGGTCACCACTTTATTGTTGGGTCACCACTTTATTGTTGGGTCACCACTTTTTATGGTTGGTCACTACGTTTTATTGTTGGGTCACTACGTTTTAGTGTAGGGTCACCACTTTTTATTGTTGGGTCACCCATTTTTATGGTTTAATCACTATGTTTTATCGTTGGGTCACCACTTATTATTGCTGGGTCACCACTTTTATTGTTGGGTCACAACATTTTTTGGTTGGGTCACTACGTTTTATTTTTGGGTCACTACGTTTTATGGTTAGGTCACTAGGTTTTATGGTAAAGTCACTACTTTTTATGGTTTAATCACTATGTTTTATCGTTTTTTGGTTGGGTCACCACGTTTTATTGTTGGGTCAACACGTTTTATTGTTGGGTCACCACTTTTTATTGCTGGGTCACTACGTTTTATTGTTAGGTCACCACTTTTTATGGTTGGGTCACTACGTTTTAGGGTTGGGTCACTACGTTTTAGGGTTGGATCACTACGTTTTATTGTTGGGTCACTACGTTTTATTGTAAGGTCACGACTTTTTATAGTTGGGTCACCACGGTTTATGGTTGGGTCACTACGTTTTATTGTTGGGTCACTGCGTTTTATTGTTGGGTCACAATTTTTTATTGCTGGGTCACTACGTTTTATTGTTAGGTCACCACTTCTTATGGTTGGGTCACTACGTTTTAGGGTTGGGTCACTACGTTTTATTGTTGGGTAACTACGTTTTATTGTTAGGTCGCGACTTTTTATGGTTGGGTCACCACGGTTTATGGTTGGGTCACTACGTTTTATTGTTGGGTCACTGCGTTTTATTGTTGGGTCACCATTTTTTATTGTTGGGTCACTACGTTTTAATAGTGGGTCACCACGTTTTATTGCTGAGTCACCACTTTTATTGTTGGGTCACCACTTTTTTATGGTTGGGTCACTACGTTTTATTGTTGGGTCACTACATTTTTTGGTTGGGTCACCACTTTTTATGGTTGGGTCACTACGTTTTATTGTTGGGTCACCACATTTTTTGGTTGGGTCACTACGTTTTATTTTTGGGTCACTACGTTTTATGGTTAGGTCACTACGTTTTATGGTAAAGTCACTACTTTTTATGGTTTAATCACTATGTTTTATCGGTTTTTGGTTGGGTCACCACGTTTTATTGTTGGGTCACCACTTTTTATTGTTGGGTCACAACATTTTATTGCTGGGTCACTACGTTTTCTTGTTAGGTCACCACTTTTTATTGGGGGGTCACTACGTTTTAGGGTTGGGTCACTACGTTTTATTGTTGGGTCACTACGTTTTATTGTTGGGTTACTACGTTTTAATAGTGGGTCACCACGTTTTATTGCTGAGTCACCACTTTTATTGTTGGGTCACCACTTTTTATGGTTGGGTCACTACGTTTTATTGTTGGGTCACCACATTTTTTGGTTGGGTCACTACGTTTTATTTTTCGGTCACAACGTGTTATTGTTGGGTCACTACGTTTTATGGTTGGGTCACTACGTTTTATGGTAAGGTCACTACTTTTTATGGTTTGATCACTATGTTTTATCGTTTTTTGGTTGGGTCACTACGTTTTATTGTTGGGTCACCACGTTTTATTGTTGGGTCACTACGTTTTATTGCTGGGTCACTACGTTTTATTGTTAGGTTACCACTTTTATGGTTGGGTCACTACGTTTTATGGTTGGGTCACTACGTTTTATTGTTGGGTCACTACGTTTTATTGTTGGGTCACCACTTTTTATTGTTGGGTCACTACGTTTTATTGTTGGGTCACCACGGTTTATTGCTGGGTCACTACGATTTATTGTTGGGTCACTACGTTTTAATGTTGGGTCACCACATTTTTTGGTTGGGTCACTACGTTTTATTGTTTGGTCACTACGTTTAAAGGTTAGGTCACTACGTTTTATGGTTAGGTCACTACTTTTTATGGTTTAATCACTATGTTTTATCGTTTTTTTGTTGGGTCACTACGTTTTATTGTTGGGTCACTACGATTTATTGTAAGGTCACTACGTTTTATTGTTGGGTCACTACGTTTTATTGTTTGGTCACCACTTTTTATTTTTGGGTCACCATTTTTATGGTTGGGTCACTACGTTTTATTGTTGGGTCACAACATTTTATTGTTTTACGTTTTATTTTTGGGTCACTACGTTTTATGGTTAGGTCACTACGTTTTATTGTTGGGTCACTACTCTTTATGGTTTAATCACTATGTTTTATCGTTGGGTCACCACTTATTATTGCTGGGTCACCACGTTTTATCTTGGGTCACTACGTTTGATTGTTGGGTCACCACATTTTTTGGTTAGGTCACTACTTTTCATGGTTTAATCACTATGTTTTATCGTTGGGTCACCACTTTCATTGTTGGGTCACCACGGTTTATTGCTGGGTCACTACGTTTTATTGTTAGGTCATACGTTTTAATGTTGGGTCACCACGTTTTATTGCTGGGTCACCACGTCTTATTGCTGGGTCACTACGTTTTATTGTTAGGTCACCACTTTTTATGGTTGGGTCACCACGTTTTATTATTGGTCACTACGTTTTATTGTTGGGTCACTACGTTTTATTGTTGGGTCACTGCGTTTTATTGTTGGGTCACTACTTTTTATGGTTTGATCACTATGTTTTATCGTTGGGGCACCACTTTTTATTTGCTGGGTCACCACGTTTTATCTTGGATCACTACGTTTGATTGTTGGGTCACCACATTTTTTGGTTAGGTCACTACTTTTCATGGTTTAATCACTATGTTTTATCGTTGGGTCACTACTTTTATTGTTGGGTCACGACGGTTTATTGCTGGGTCACTACGTTTTATTGTTGGTCACTACGTTTTATGGTAAATTCACTACTTTTTATGGTTTAATCACTATGTTTTATCGGTTTTTTGTTGGGTCACCACGTTTTATTGTTGGGTCACCACGTTTTATTGTTGGGTCACCACTTTTTATTGTTGGGTCACAACATTTTATTGCTGGGTCACTACGTTTTCTTGTTAGGTCACCACTTTTTATGGTTGGGTCCCTACGTTTTAGGGTTGGGTCACTACGTTTTATTGTTGGGTCACTACGTTTTATTGTTGGGGTACTACGTTTTAATAGTGGGTCACCACGTTTTATTGCTGAGTCACCACTTTTATTGTTGGGTCACCACTTTTTTTGGTTGGGTCACTACGTATTATTGTTGGGTCACCACATTTTTTGGTTGGGTCACTACGTTTTATTTTTCGGTCACAACGTGTTATTGTTGGGTCACTACGTTTTATGGTTGGGTCACTACGTTTTATGGTAAGGTCACTACTTTTTATGGTTTGATCACTATGTTTTATCGTTTTTTGGTTGGGTCACTACGTTTTATTGTTGGGTCACCACGTTTTATTGTTGGGTCACTACGTTTTATTGCTGGGTCACTACGTTTTATTGTTAGGTAACCATTTTTATGGTTGGGTCACTACGTTTTATGGTTGGGTCACTACGTTTTATTGTTGGGTCACTACGTTTTATTGTTGGGTCACCACTTTTATGGTTGGGTCACTACGTTTTATTGTTGGGTCACTACGTTTTATTGTTGGGTCACCACTTTTTATTGTTGGGTCACTACGTTTTATTGTTGGGTCACCACGGTTTATTGCTGGGTCACTACGATTTATTGTTGGGTCACTACGTTTTAATATTGGGTCACCACATTTTTTGGTTGGGTCACTACGTTTTATTGTTTGGTCACTACGTTTTTAGGTTAGGTCACTACGTTTTATGGTTAGGTCACTACTTTTTATGGTTTAATCACTATGTTTTATCGTTTTTTTGTTGGGTCACTACGTTTTATTGTTGGGTCACTACGATTTATTGTAAGGTCACTACGTTTTATTGTTGGGTCACTACGATTTATTGTTGGTCACCACGGTTTATTGTTGGGTCACTACGTTTTAATGTTGGGTCACCACGTTTTATTGCTGGGTCACTACGTTTTATTGTTAGGTCACCACATTTTATGGTTGGGTCACTACGTTTTATGGTTAAGTCAATACGTTTTATGGTTGGGTCATTACGTTTTATTATTGGGTCCCTACGTTTGTTGGGTCACTACTTTATTGTAGGGTCACCACTTTTTATTGTTGGGTCACCACGTTTTGATGTTGGGTCACCACGTGTTATTGCTGGTTCACTACGTTTTATTGTTGGGTCACTACGTTTTATTGTTTGGTCACCACTTTTTATTTTTGGGTCACCATTTTTATGGTTGGGTCACTACGTTTTATTGTTGGGTCACAACATTTTATTGTTTTACGTTTTATTTTTGGGTCACTACGTTTTATGGTTAGGTCACTACGTTTTATTGTTGGGTCGCTACTTTTTATGGTTTAATCACTATGTTTTATCGTTGGGTCAGCACTTATTATTGCTGGGTCACCACGTTTTATCTTGGGTCACTACGTTTTATTGTTGGGTCACCACATTTTTTGGTTAGCTCACTACTTTTCATGGTTTAATCACTATGTTTTATCGTTGGGTCACCACTTTCATTGTTGGGTCACCACGGTTTATTGCTGGGTCACTACGTTTTATTGTTAGGTCACTACGTTTTAATGTTGGGTCACCACGTTTTATTGCTGGGTCACCACGTCTTATTGCTGGGTCACTACGTGTTATTGTTAGGTCACAACTTTTTATGGTTGGGTCACCACGTTTTATTGTTGGTCACTACGTTTTATTGTTGGGTCACTACGTTTTATTGTTGGGTCACTACTTTTTATGGTTTAATCACTATGTTTTATCGTTGGGTCACCACTTTTTATTTGCTGGGTCACCACGTTTTATCTTGGATCACTACGTTTGATTGTTGGGTCACCACACTTTTTGGTTAGGTCACTACTTTTCATGGTTTAATCACTATGTTTTATCGTTGGGTCACTACTTTTATTGTTGGGTCACCACGGTTTATTGCTGGGTCACTACGTTTTATTGTTGGGTCACTACGTTTTAATGTTGGGTCACCACGTTTTATTGCTGGGTCACCACGTCTTATTGCTGGGTCACTACGTTTTATTGTTAGGTTACCACTTTTTATGGTTGGGTCACCAAGGTTTATGGTATGGTCACTTCGTTTTATTGTTGGGTCACTACGTTTTATTGTTGGGTCACCATTTTTTATTGTTGGGTCACTACGTTTTTATGTTGGGTCACCACGTTTTATTGCTGGGTCACCACGTTTTATGCTTGGGTCACTACGTTTTATTGTTAGGTCACCACTTTTTATTGTTGGGTTACCACTTTTTATGGTTTAAACACTATGTTTTATCGTTGGGTCACCACTTATTATTGCTGGGTCACCACTTTTATTGTTGGGTCACCACTTTTTATGGTTGGGTCACTCCGTTTTATTGTTGGGTCACCACATTTTATGGTTGCGTCACTACGTTTTATTTTTGGGTCACTACGTTTTATGGTTAGGTCACTACGTTTTATGGTTAGGTCACTACTTTTTATGGTTAGGTCACTACTTTTTAAATGTTTTATCGTTTTATGGTTAAGTCACTACGTTTGATTGTTAGGTCACTACTTTTTATGGTTTGGTCACTACGTTTTATTGTTGGGTCACCACATTTTATGGTTGGGTCACTACGTTTTATTTTTGGGTCACTACGTTTTATGGGTAGGTCACTACGTTTTATGGTTAGGTCACTACTTTTTATGGTTAGGTCACTACTTTTTAAATGTTTTATCGTTTTTTGGTTGGGTCAACACGTTTTATTGTTGGGTCACCACGTTTTATTGCTGGGTCACTACGTTTTATTGTTAGGTCACTACGTTTTATTGTTGGACACGTTTTATTGTTGGGTCACCACGTTTTATTGCTGGGTCACTACGTTTTATTGTTAGGTCACTACGTTTTATTGTTGGGTCACTACGTTTTAATGTTGGGTCACCACGTTTTATTGCTGGGTCACTACGTTTTATTGTTAGGTCACCACTTTTTATGGTTGGTCACTACGTTTTATGGTTATATGAATAAGTTTTATGGTTGGGTCATTACGTTTTATTGTTGGGTCACTACGTTTTATTGTTGGGTCACAACTTTATGGTTGGGTCACTACGTTTTATGGTTGGGTCACCACGTTTTATGGTTCGGTCACTACCTTTTATGGTTGGGTCACTACGTTTTATTGTTAGGTCACTACGATTTATGGTAAGGTAACTACGTTTTATTGTTGGGTCACCACTTTTTATTGTTGGGTCACCACTTATTATTGCTGGGTCACCACTTTTATGGTTGGGTCACCACTTTTTATGGTGTGGTCACTACGTTTTATTGTTGGCTCACCACATTTTTTGGTGGGGTCACTACGTTTTATTGTTTGGTCACTACGTTTTATGGTTAGGTCACTACGTTTTGTGGTTTGGTCACTACTTTTTATGGTTTAATCACTATGTTTTATCGTTTTTTAGTTGGGTCACTACGTTTTATTGTTGAGTCACCACTTTATTGTTGGGTCACCACTTTTTATTGTTGGGTCACCACGTTTTATTGCTGGGTCACAACGTTTTATTGTTAGGTCACCACTTTTTATGGTTGGGTCACTACGTTTTATGGTTAGGTCACCACTTTTTATGGTTGGGTCACTAAGTTTTATGCTTGGGTCACCAGGGTTTATTGCTGGGTCACTACGATTTATTGTTGGGTCACTACGTTTTATTGTAGGGTCACCACTTTATTGTTGGGTCACCACTTTTTATTGTTGGGTCACCACGTTTTATTGCTGGGTCACTACGTTTTATTGTTAGGTCACCACTGTTTATGGTTGGGTCACCACGTTTTATTGCTGGGTGACTATGTTTTATGGTTGGGTCACTACGTTTTATGGTTGGGTCACTACGTTTTATTGTTGGGTCACTACGATTTATGGTAAGGTCACTACAATTTATTGTTTGGTCACCACTTTTTATTGTTGGGTCACCACTTTTTATGGTTTAATCACTATGTTTTATCGTTTGGTCACCACTTATTATTGCTGGGTCACAACTTTTCTTGTTGAGTCACCACTGTTTATGGTTTGGTCACTACGTTTTATTGTTGTGTCACCACATTTTTTGGTTGGGTCACTACGTTTTATTGTTGAGTCACCACTTTTTATGGTTTAATCACTATGTTTTATCGTTGGGTCACCACTTATTATTGGGTCACCACTACGTTTTATTGCTTGGTCACCACGTTTTATTGCTAGGTCACTACGTTTTATTGTTAGGTCACCACTTTTTCTGGTTGGGGCACTACGTTTTGATGGTGGGGTAACCACGTTTTATTGTTTGGTCACCACGTTTTATTGCTGGGTCACTACGTTTTATTGTTAGGTCACCACTTTTTATGGTTGGGTCACCACGGTTTATGGTTGGGTCACTACGTTTTATTGTTGGGTCACTACGTTTTATTGTTGGGTCACCATTTTTTATTGTTGGGTCACTACGTTTTAATGTTGGGTCACCACGTTTTATTGCTGAGTCACCACGTTTTATGGTTGGGTCACTACGTTTTATTGTTGGGTCACCACTTTTTATTGTTGGGTCACCACTTTTTATGGTTTAATCACCATGTTTTATCGTTGGGTCACCACTTATAATTGCTGGGTCACAACTTTTATTGTTGTGTCACCACTTTTTATTGTTGGGTCACCACGTTTTATTGTTAGGTCACCACTTTTTATGGTTGGGTCACTACGTTTTATGGTTTGGTCACTACGTTTTATGGTTGGGTCACTACGTTTTATTGCTGGGTCACTACGTTTTATTGTTAGGTCACCACTTTTATTGTTGGTCACTACGTTTTATGGTTGGGTCACCACGGTTTATTGCTGGGTCACTACGATGTATTGTTGGGTCACTACGTTTTATTGTTGGGTCAATACGTTTTAATGTTGGGTCACCACATTTTTTGGTTGAGTCACTACGTTTTATTGTTTGGTCACTACGTTTTATGGTTAGGTCACTACGTTTTATGGTTAGGTCACTACTTTTTATGGTTTAATCACTATGTTTTATCGTTTTTTATTTGGGTCACTACGTTTTATTGTTGAGTCACCACTTTATTGTTGGGTCACCACGTTTTATTCTTGGGTCACCACGTTTTATTGCTGGGTCACTACGTTTTATTGTTAGGTCACCACTTTTTATGGTTGGGTCACTACGTTTTATGGTTGGGTCACCACTTTTTATTGTTGGGTCACTACGTTTTATGGTTGGGTTACTACGTTTTATTGCTGGGTCCCCAATTTTTATGGTTGGCTCACTACGTTTTATTGTTGGGTCACTACGTTTTATGGTTAGGTCACTACGTTTTATGGTTAGGTCACTACGTTTTATTGTTGGGTCACCACGTTTTATTGTTGGGTCACCACTTTATATGGTTGGGTCAACACGTTTTATCGTTGGGTCACTACGTTTTATGGTTAGGTCACTACGTTTTATTGTTGGATCTCCCCGACCCTTCAATCTCTCCAGCCCTCTAATTTTTTACTCCCTCCAATCTCTGAGAAATATTTTAACTTCAAAACAAAAAAAAACAAAAAAATTTGGCTTGACCTCTAAAAAGTTTGGCCTGACCCCTAAAATTTACCCCGACCCCTCATTCTCTCCAGTCCCCATCCCAACTAATTTTTAACTCTCCCCAACCCTGAGAAATATTTTGAGTGCAAAACAACAAAAAAACAAAAAAATTGGCCTAACCCGTAAAAAGTTCAGCCTGACCCCTAAAATTTTCCCCGACCCCTCAATCTCTCCAGCCCCCTAATTGTTCACTCTCCCCAACCCTGAGAAATATTTTGACTTCAAAATATTTCTCAGGGTTGGGGGAGAGTTAAAAATTAGGGGGCTAGAGAGATTAAGGGGTCGGGGAAAATTGTAGGGGTCAGGCCGAACTTTTTAGGGGTCAGGTCAAATTTTTTTTTTTTTTTGTTTCGAAGTCAAAATATTTCTCAGGGTTGGGGGAGAGTGAAAAATTAGGGGGCTGGAGAGATTGAGGGGTCGGGGAAAATTTTAGGGGTCAGGCCGAACTTTTTAGGGGTCAGGCCAAATTTTATTTTTTTTTTTTTTTTGAACTCGAAATATTTCTCAGGGTTGGGGGAGAGTGAAAAATTACTTGGGATGGGGGGCTTGAGAGAGTTAGGGGTCGGGGAAAATTTTAGGAGTCAGGCCAAACTTTTTAGGGGTCAGGCTAAATTTTTTTTTGTTTTTTTGTGTTTAAAGTCAAAATATTTCTCATGATTGGGGGAGAGTGAAAAATTAGGGGCCTGGAGAGATTGAAGGGTCGGGGAAAATTTTAGGGGTCAGGCCAAATTTTTTTCTTTTTTGTTGTTTTGAACTCAAAATATTTCTCAGGGTTGGTGAAGAGTTAAAAATTAGGGGGCTGGAAGGATTGAGGGGTCGGGGAAAATTTTAGGGGTCAGGCCGAACTTTTTAGGGGTCAGGCCAATTTTTTTCTTTTTTTTGTTGTTTTGAACTCAAAATATTTCTCAGGGTTGGGGGACAGTTAAAAATTAGTTTGGATGGGGGGGGGGCTTGAGAGAATGAGTGGTCGGGGTAAATTTTAGGGGTCAGGCCAAACTTTTTAGGGGTCAGGCAAAATTTTTTTGTCTTATTTTGTTTTGAAGTTAAAATATTACTCATGATTGGGGGAGAGTTAAAAATTAGGGGGCTGGAGAGATTGAAGGGTCGGGGAAAATTTTAGGGGTCAGGCCAAATTTTTTTTGATTTTGTTTTTAACTCAAAATATTTCTCATGTTTGGGGGAGAGTTAAAAATTAGTTGGGATGGGGGGCTGGAGAGAATGAGGGGTCGGGGAAAATTTTAGGGGTCAGGCCAAACTTTTTTGTTTTTTTTTGGTTTTGTAAGTCAAAATATTTCTCAGGGTTGGGGGAGAGTTAAAAATTAGGTGGCTGGAAGGATTGAGGGGTCGGAGAAAATTTTAAGGGTCAGGCCGAACTTTTTAAGGGTCAGGCTAAATTTTTTTATTTTTTTATGTTTTGAGCTCAAAATATTTTTTAGGGTTTGGGAGAGTGAAAAACAAGTTAGGATGTGGGGGGCTGGAGAGGTTGAGGGGTCACGGAAAATTTTAGGGGTCAGACCGAACTTTTTAGGGTCAAGTTAGTTTTTTTAATTTTTTTTGTTTTGAACTCAAAATGTTTCTCAGGGTTGGGGGAGAGTAAAACAAAATTGGAGGGTGCGGCTTGAGATATTAGGGGTCGAGGAAAATTGTAGGGGTCGGGCCAAACTTTTTAGGGGGTCGGGCGAAAGTTTTTTTTGTTTTTTTTAACTTAAAATGTTTCGTAGGAAAATATATAGTATGCACACCGGGGCGGCGATAGATACGAATATAGTATGCGCACCGGGCCGGCGATAGGTATATATATAGTATGTGAACCAGGGTGGCAATAGGTACGTGTATAGTAGTGCATAGAGGTGGCGATAGGTACTATATAGCATGTGCACAGGAATGGCAGTAAGTATATATATAGAATGCGCACCAGGGCGGTTATAGGTATATATTTAGCATGCGCTCCAGGGTGGCGATCAGTACGTGTATAGCACGCACACCAGGGCGACGAAAGGTACGTATTTAGCACGCGCACAGGAGCGGCGATAGGAACATATTTAGCATCTGCATCAGGCCGGCAATAGTGACGTATTTAGCATTTGCACCGGGGCAGCGATAGGTACGTATGTATCATTCGCGACGGGGCGGCGATAGGTACGTATGCAGCATTCGCACTGGGGCGGTGATAGGTACTTATTTAGTATGCATATAGGGGCGGCAATAGGTACTTATATAGTATCTGCCTGGGGCGGCGATAGGTACGTATATTGTATGTGCACCGGGGTGGCGATAGATATGTATAAAGTATGAACACCGGGACGGACATAAGTACCTATATAGTATATTCGTTTATCTATCTATCTATCTATCTATCTATCTATCTATCTATCTATCTATCTATCTATCTATCTATCCCAGTCTGTTTCTATCTATCTATCAATCTATCTATCTATCTATCTATCTATCTATCTATCTATCTATCCCAGTCTGTTTCTTTCTATCTATCTATCTATCTATCTATCTATCCCAGTTGGTTTCTATCTATCTATTTATCTATCTATCTATCTATCTATCCTAGTCTGTTTATATCTATCTATCTATCTATCTATCTATCTATCTATCTATCTATCTATCCCAGTCTGTTTCTATCTATCTATCAATCTATCTATCTATCTATCTATCTATCTATCTATCTATCCCAGTCTGTTTCTTTCTATCTATCTATCTATCTATCTATCTATCTATCTATCTATCCCAGTTGGTTTCTATCTATCTATCTATCTATCTATCTATCTATCTATCTATCTATCTATCCTAGTCTGTTTCTATCTATCTATCTATCTATCTATCTATCCTAGTCTGTTTCTATCTATCTATCTATCTATCTATCTATCTATCTATCTATCTATCCCAGTCTGTTTCTATCTATCTATCTATCTATCTATCCCAGTTGGTTTCTATCTATCTATCTATCTATCTATCTATCTATCTATCTATCTATCCTAGTCTGTTTCTATATATCTATCTATCTATCTATCTATCTATCTATCTATCCCAGTCTGTTTCTATCTATCTATCTATC
>OY744551.1:40897720-40937720 GCA_963556195.1 Sepiola atlantica | reverse complement strand
TCATAATTTTTGCAATCGCTAGACATAGCTGTTCAATAAAGTTACCTACACCGTTTCGTTTAGGTAGAAGAAAGCTGGACAGTGTCCGAGTGAAGAAGAAGAAAATATAAAGTTCTTTGGACTGCCGAAAGTCTGCCAGTTATTTTCAGACGAAGATAGTAGGTGCTGGAGCGTCCAGTGTCTGTCTGTTAGGTTAGAAAAAGACTTGGTTTATTAATAATATAGTTAAGCAACAGTAATATCTATTTAAGATATTATATTATAGATAGTTGTCAAATTCTTGTAGCATCTGAATATAATAATTTCTACACTTAATTTTTGTTGGTATTTTTTCTTAAAGAAATTTATTAAGCATTGTAATAATGTAAAAAAAATCCCTATTTACTTGACTCTAAATATAATTATTTCGACACTTAATTTTTGTTGTTATTTTTTCTTAAAGAAATTTATTAAGCATTGTAATAATGTAAAAAAAATCCTTATTTACTTGACTCTAAATATAATTATTTCTACACTTAATTTTTGTTGTTATTTTTTCTTAAAGAAATTTATTAAGCATTGTAATAATGTAAAAAAAATCCCTATTTACTTGACTCTAAATATAATTATTTATACACTTAATTTTTGTTGTCATTTTTTCTTAAAGAAATTTATTAAGCATTGTAATAATGTAAAAAAATCCCTATTTACTTGACTCTTAATATAATTATTTCTACACTTAATTTTTGTTGTTATTTTTTCTTAAAAAAATTTATTAAGCATTGTAATAATGTAAAAAAATCCTTATTTACTTGACTCTAAATATAATTATTTCTACACTTAATTTTTGTTGTTATTTTTTCTTAAAGAAATTTATTAAGCATTGTAATAATGTAAAAAAATCCCTATTTACTTGACTCTAAATATAATTATTTCGACACTTAATTTTTGTTGTTATTTTTTCTTAAAGAAATTTATTAAGCATTGTAATAATGTAAAAAAACTCCTATTTACTTGACTCTAAATATAATTATTTCTACACTTAATTTTTGTTGTTATTTTTTCTTAAAGAAATTTATTAAGCATTGTAATAATGTAAAAAAAATCCCTATTTACTTGACTCTAAATATAATTATTTATACACTTAATTTTTGTTGTCATTTTTTCTTAAAGAAATTTATTAAGCATTGTAATAATGTAAAAAAAATCCCTATTTACTTGACTCTAAATATAATTATTTCTACACTTAATTTTTGTTGTTATTTTTCCCTAAAGAAATTTATTAAGCATTGTAATAATGTAAAAAAATCCCTATTTACTTGACTCTTAATATAATTATTTCTACACTTAATTTTTGTTGTTATTTTTTCTTAAAAAAATTTATTAAGCATTGTAATAATGTAAAAAAATCCTTATTTACTTGACTCTAAATATAATTATTTCTACACTTAATTTTTGTTGTTATTTTTTCTTAAAGAAATTTATTAAGCATTGTAATAATGTAAAAAAATCCTTATTTACTTGACTCTAAATATAATTATTTCGACACTTAATTTTTCTTGTTATTTTTTCTTAAAGAAATTTATTAAGCATTGTAATAATGTAAAAAAATCCCTATTTACTTGACTCTAAATATAATTATTTCGACACTTAATTTTTGTTGTTATTTTTTCTTAAAGAAATTTATTAAGCATTGTAATAATGTAAAAAAACTCCTATTTACTTGACTCTAAATATAATTATTTCTACACTTAATTTTTGTTGGTATTTTTCCCTAAAGAAATTTATTAAGCTTTGTAATAATGTAAAAAAATCCCTATTTACTTGACTCTTAATATAATTATTTCTACACTTAATTTTTGTTGTTATTTTTTCTTAAAAGAAATTTATTAAGCATTGTAATAATGTAAAAAAATCCCTATTTACTTGACTCTTAATATAATTATTTCTACACTTAATTTTTGTTGTTATTTTTTCTTAAAAGAAATTTATTAAGCATTGTAATAATGTAAAAAAATCCCTATTTACTTGACTCTAAATATAATTATTTCTACACTTAATTTTTGTTGTTATTTTTTCTTAAAGAAATTTATTAAGCATTGTAATAATGTAAAAAAATCCCTATTTACTTGACTCTAAATATAATTATTTCTACACTTAATTTTTGTTGTTATTTTTTCTTAAAGAAATTTATTAAGCATTGTAATAATGTAAAAAAATCCCTATTTACTTGACTCTAAATATAATTATTTCTACACTTAATTTTTGTTGTTATTTTTTCTTAAAGAAATTTATTAAGCATTGTAATAATGTAAAAAAATCCCTATTTACTTGACTCTAAATATAATTATTTCTACACTTAATTTTTGTTGTTATTTTTTCTTAAAGAAATTTATTAAGCATTGTAATAATGTAAAAAAATCCCTATTTACTTGACTCTAAATATAATTATTTCTACACTTAATTTTTGTTGTTATTTTTTCTTAAAGAAATTTATTAAGCATTGTAATAATGTAAAAAAATCCCTATTTACTTGACTCTAAATATAATTATTTCTACACTTAATTTTTGTTGTTATTTTTTCTTAAAGAAATTTATTAAGCATTGTAATAATGTAAAAAATCCCTAGTTACAAGGTCGGTTTTTAATGTGGGGGAAAATCAAGCTCCTCCAAAAGGGGCACTCTGGATTGGGACAAAAATAAAAATTGTCTAGCCTAGAAAGACTTTCTCTTCCCTGACTGAGGACAGAATAGATAAAATGTAGTTAGATTTGAACTATTTTTATGATTTTTTATTCTAAAATATCTGTAAAGTTTAAGGCTTAAGCTTAAGGGGTCATAAGAAGAAATTGAAATTCAGGGTGGACACGGGCAGGAGAGAGAATGTAAATGTGTTTTCTCGTTGCTTGCAAGAGTCTCTTTGCTGACCGATCGTGATTCCCAAAGGATCTGAAGTAGAGGCAAAGATGGAATCAATGCGCCCTGCAAGCTGATTGGCCAATGTGTAACCAGATTGCTTAACAGGGACATTACTCCAAGACAGAAAAACAGTCTTTATTTATGATTGCTACATCTATATATAATTCCTTACTTTACAAATTTGGTGACGTTTTGCATATTCGTTAAAATAACTTTAAACCTTTTTATTATTTCTGTGTTTCATAAAATTCTTCTTGTAATTGAAACGTTATGTTTTTGTATTAGTTTTATTTCTTGTATTGTGAATAGACAGAAGTAAACACACTTACATGCAATACACAGAAGTAAACACACTTACATGCAATACACAGAAGTAAACACACTTATATGCAATACACAGAAGTAAACACACTTACCTGCAATACACAGAAGTAAACACACTTATATGCAATACACAGAAGTAAACACACTTATATGCAATACATAGAAGTGAACACACTTACATGCAATACACAGAAGTAAACACACTTATATGCAATACACAGAAGTAAACACACTTATATGCAATACACAGAAGTAAACACACTTATATGCAATACACAGAAGTAAACACACTTATATGCAATACACAGAAGTAAACACACTTATATGCAATACACAGAAGTAAACACACTTACATGCAATACACAGAAGTAAACACACTTACATGCAATACACAGAAGCAAACACACTTATATGCAATACACAGAAGTAAACACACTTACATGCAATACACAGAAGTAAACACACTTACATGCAATACACAGAAGTAAACACACTTACATGCAATACACAGAAGCAAACACACTTATATGCAATACACAGAATTGAATACACTTATATTCAATACACAGAAGGAAACACACTTACATGCAATACACAGAAGTAAACACACTTATATGCAATACACAGAAGTAAACACACTTATATGCAATACATAAAAGTGAACACACTTCTATGCAATACACAGAAGTAAACACACTTATATGCAATACATAAAAGTGAACACACTTCTATGCAATACACAGAAGTAAACACACTTATATGCAATACATAAAAGTGAACGCACTTCTATGCAATACACAGAAGTAAACACACTTATATGCAATACACAGAAGTAAACACACTTACATGCAATACACAGAAGTAAACACACTTATATGCAATACACAGAAGTAAACACACTTACATGCAATACACAGAAGTAAACACACTTATATGCAATACACAGAAGTGAACACACTTATATGCAATACACAGAAGTAAACACACTTATATGCAATACATAAAAGTAAACACACTTACATGCAATACGCAGAAGTAAACATACTTACATGCAATACGCAGAAGTAAACACACTTACATGCAATAAACAGAAGTAAACACACTTATATGCAATACACAGAAGTAAACACACTTATATGCAATACACAGAAGCAAACACACTTATATGCAATACACAGAAGTTAATACACTTATATGCAATACACAGAAGTAAACACACTTCTATGCAATACACAGAAGTAAACACACTTACATACAATACACAGAAGTAAACACACTTATATGCAATACACAGAAGTAAACACACTTATACAATTCTAATGATTACTTACAGCCAATACAAAATTGGTATTAATAAAGGACACCTGTAGACCCTGTATTTCCTTAACAAAACAGATGTTTGGATATCAAATCGTTACCTTCTCCGTATTATCTCCTATGTAAAGAAGAGTTGTCTGCGTGTATGTGTGTATGTTTGTATGTCTGCAAAGGCTTCCAAGATACTCGACAAAATTCATAAAGTTGATATTTTCTTAATCGCTTAGCTTTCGGGAGCAAAATATCGAAAAAATTGGGGAAAAAACATCGATTTCTTTATGTAGAACGAACACAAACTTTGTGATGAGGGTGCTCAAATTTATTCGTTTTTTTTTTGTCGCCCGTATGCTTTGGGCATGCGTGTCGTGCAAAAAAAACATGAATTCTAAAAGCGTTTGGGGATGACAGAGATAGTAATTTTTATAGAAATATGTTGCACTTTTAACCCGGGCAACTGGGAGAGGGTGGGAGGGGCGCGGGGATGAGGAGACACTCAGGGGAAGAGAGAGATTGTTACACTTTTGCCCCGGATGGGGACAGGGGGTCGGAGAGGGGTCAAGGGAAAGCGCGGGGAAAGGGGGGGGAGGGACGTGGATGAGGAGGTGACCGGGGAAGACAGAGATAATACTTTTAATAGAAATATGTTACACTTTTGCTCCGGGCAATGGGAAAAGGGGGTGAGGGGGGCGGGGATAAGGGGGCGACCAGTGAAGAGAGAGATTGTTACACCTTTGCCCTGAGTAACAGAGGGTAACCCCTGCTAGTTTAATATAAAGGCCACAGTTGAAATATCTTTCTTTCCTTTCATCTCCAGGTGCCATAAGCCCATTTCTACTTTTCTTGGTATGGTAGTTTGGTAGTTTTGTTTTACGGCATATCAACCCTTTTTGGGTTATTTAATGCCGAATCTGGTCATTATAGTAAAAGTTTTTATGCTTCAAGTTCTTTATATCTTCAAATGTTTAATCATCGTTTTTGGTTTGGTAGTTTTGTTTTACGGCATATCAACCCTTTTTGGGTTATTTAATGCCGAATCTGGTCATTATAGTAAAAGATTTATGCTTCAAGTTCTAAAAATAAAATAAAAAAGGGGAGGGAGAAAGGGAGAGGAGCTGTTGTTTTTGTTTTTGGTTTTGTAGAACATAATTAAGTTTTACAAAAAAAAAAAAAAACGTCAATGTAGGTGAATTTCGTCTCAGGGAGCCACAGGGCAGCCTGATCTGGTATCACCAGTACTTTTCTTGATACATCCTAATCTTTCAGACACTAGACAACAATAGCTATATATTATTTCCCAATTTACAAATTAGCCGCGGTCTTACATATTCTTTCTTAGACAGGGTCCAAAAAAGCGCCTCTGATCTTATATGCCCCACACTATCTACCAAGCTCCAACCCCTGTCCCATCGACACAATTGTTGTTTTAAAAGTACGTTAATGCAATGTGTCCTGATTAACTTGCTGCACTGGTGTACCGTCGACGCAAATACCTCCGATCGACCCAACAGTCAGCAAAATCCCACCTCTTAACTGTAGAGGTCCCCAGATGCCGAGGGGTTTCTACTCTAATAGCTTCTTTCCTCGAACTGCTAGCGTTTTGAATTCCCTTCCTGGCCTCTGTTTCCCTGACTGTACCAACATGCACACGCTTAAATGTAATGTGAAAAAATATCTCACTGCAAAACTTCCCACTTAGGATCGCCATTTAGGTAAGGTCCTTATTCAGAGTATTTATTTACTCCTCTCCAGGAGTTAGGCACAAGGCCAGTTTTTATCTTACTCCCACAAGTAAGATGTGACCCAAGGTCGGGTCAGGAAGGTGGGGTTTAAAAATTGCCTGGGCAGCCCCGTCGGCATTCCCCGGTAGGGGCGCCTCAGGCAGTAAGCAATAAACTTACTCCTCTCCAAAGAGGGGAGACGAAGCCTGGAAGGGTGGACCTCCTAGAACTGCAGAGGACAGACCCATAGCCCGGCGTAAATCAAGCCCCGAAGGTCAAGATAATACCAGTCTATGGGGTGCAGTATCCATCGGAACAGATACTACACTTTGATCTTAGCCAAAAGGCCAAAGTAGCTCCTTACGTTTCAGTGGTAGTGCGGCTTGTTTTCGGTGAATGAAAGTAAAAAAAAGGATCTTTTTATTATTTTTGTGATGCATAAAATTATGTTATTTTTTATATTATACTTATTGTACTATGTTTAGTTCTTGTATTGTCAGGCGTAGTAAACAAAAATAAACACACTTATATCCAATAGATAAAAGTAAACACACTTATACAACTGTACAGGTGTTGACACAAAATCATACATTGAGAGTCACTGCCGAGATCTACCAGATAGTGCTGAGGAGTGTAGTGAAGCCAATAGATGGGCGAGATCGTCACCAGATGTCCCTACGTCTTCCAGCATGTCTCCGCTCCTGCACACAAGGCCAAGACGACCCATGCGTGGCTGCTCAACAATGTTCCTCACTACTCGTCGCCGGACTTGTAGCCGCTCTCTTCACCTGACTGCAATGTGTTCTTCAGAATTATGTGCTCTTGTAGCAGTCACCAATAGGGACTACTTTTGAATGTAATCACTGTCCCTGTGAGCTGGCTTGTCCAATCAAATTACAGGGCGCAGTAATATCGTTAGTTCCCTAAGGGACTACTTATGTCCCCTTAGAGTTCGAAGAAAAAGATCAGACTACCTCCTGGCACCAGCTTGGACACTTCGCAGAGAGCACCACCGAGGAACGAGGAAACGCTCTCTCTCGACGACTACTACCATCTTCACATGAAGAAATCCACGGGTGGCCCTAAGAACTCTTATATTCTTCCTCTTCCTTAGACGGACACTGCCCCACTCTCTTCTACCTATACCAAACGGTATAGGTAACCTTGAGTTAATAAAACCCCCTTTTGTTATAGTTACAGAAATACTTTTCGTTGTTCCATTTCTTTACGAGAAGATAAAATGATAACCCCTTTCATCCTATCATCATCTCATTACACTCTATTCCCTGCTTCTTTTGTTCCAGCTCATTTGACTCGTTGGTCTAGTGGTCTCCATCAGTTTGCTGTTTTGATACCTCATTGTAATACAGCTTCCTATTCCAGTAGTTTTTTTCCAAGAACCGCAGGCTTGTGGAACTCTTTTCCTGCTGATTGTTTTCCTCCTACCTATAGCCTTGGTCTTTTCAAGACTAAGGTCACTAGGCATCTCCTGTCTTTGCGATAATCATATTCTGTTCTTGTTAGCTCCTTACATCAAGTGGCTTCATGCCTTGTCGGGAGCGATTTCCATAAACAAATACTCTTAAATATTTCTTTTGGTGCATGATCGAGGCCAAGACCAACAAGTATGCTCACAACATGGTCGACACTCTGAAGGCTGCCATCGTGAAGGCGTTCGTGGCTACAGACACGAACATCGTCGCTAAAGCATGTGACTCATTTCGCGCCCGCCTTCAGATGGTCGTCTCCGCCGGCGACGGTTACATTGAAAAATTATGTAGCAGTACTTGACTCTAACTGTTGCTAAATAAACTATCGGGTCGCTGCATGTACAACTTTTGTTTTTATTGCCTATATCGTTTTTCTTTTTGATAGGGCTGAACAATTCAGATTATCTATATATACAACTAAAACTCTGTGGATCTCCTTATTTAGTTTGTTATCTTGCTCGCTTGCTTGTCCCCATGCACACTTGGTGACGTCATCATATTAAATCAGAGGCGGGGGATAACCGTGCACATCTGATGACGTCGCGAAAGAATAACATTATCCATTTAAAAAGTGCACAAAATGATGACGTCATAAAACCAGACAAAAAGAGAATGGAAATAGATCTTTAATAACGTTTCATCTAGACGCACTATATGATGGTAATGGTGGTGGTGGTGGTGGTGGTGGTGGTGGTGGAGGAGGTGGAGGAGGAGGTGGTAGTGGTTGACAACTACAAGAAAATATAACCTACACCCAAATTATTATCATTTTCTAGCAAACAAGATTTAACACGTTTACTCCTTGTTGGCCTTTTGGCTAAGATCAGAGTGTAGTATCTGTTCCGATGGATGCTGCGCTCTGTGGACCGGTATTGTCTTGGACTTCGAGCGTTGATTCCGCCGGTCTGAGGTACTGTCCTGTGCAGTTCTAGGAGGTCCACATTCCCAGGCTTTGCCTTCTCACCTTTTGAGAAGGGGTGAGTTTATTGCTAATCGCCTGAGACGCCGCTACCGGGGAATGCCGACGGGGCTGCCCAGGCATTTTTTGACGGCCAGAGCGCTCTTCTGGCTTTTCAAATCCCACTTTCCCGATCTTGTGTCACATCTTACCGCTGTGGAAGGTAGATAAATACCAAGATTTAACACGTTTTTATAAAAATATATTTTCTCGGCTGAAGTCGAGATGTCGTCTTCGTCTCTCATTGTAGGAATTTCCTAATACCCTTTTCTCATACCTCTATTTTGGATCACAACGTATTAAGGCCAAGAGCCTCTAGAGCTACCCGGAACCCCAAGGTTCCGCAAACAATTCCTGAGGGTTCCGCAAGAACAAGCGAAAGAAGCTAATGCATTTTTTACCCATTATTTACTCTCATATATGTAATATAACTAAACACACACAATATATTTTGGTTATTGTAATATTGTAATATCAACATCTTATATTATCGAAACAACATGAAATATACAAATCATTTCTGCATGTCAGTACAGTCAGGGAAACAGGGAGCAGGGAGGGAATTCCAAAGTCTAGCAGTTCACGGAAAGAAAGAATTTTCATAGACAGAGCTTCTTTGCGAGGGCTTCCCCGCTGTGGAGCACATTGCCGTGAGACTGCTTCCCTGCTGATTACAACATAGTCGTCTTGAAGGACAATACTTACAGATACTTGTTAGAAATCGCCCCATAAGTAATACGTTCATACCATTGATCAATGTCAGTGCTCCACATACTTTTCCTCATTTTTCAGCTGGCAATAATTTCAGTCTAATGAACTCTTATCCTCGAGTGGTTCTTGGCCTTGATATGTGGGGTCTCAATAATAACTAAAAGGAAGTTAAAATAGTTTTTTTTTACCATTTCAGATTATTTTGGGCATTTTCATTACCAGAAACCTGGTATACTTTAGCTGCATTTGATATATGACTCTGCTCTATATAGTTCAGGGCAAGGAGTTTTTTTTTGTGGAAGTCGCTCTAGACAAGGCATGAAGCCACTTAATGAAAAAATACTACTTCAAGGTCAAAAACTAGTGTTAGATGGATATATTCCGATCAAGAAAACAGCAATTTTTCCCCTTTGTCAGAAACATTACTCATGGAATGTTAGGACTAAAGGACAAAATAAGAGAAGCGAGAGTTACGAGGCTGCCGAAAGTAAATCCGAGATTCCCGTGTAGACTTCTTTCAGATGTAGGAGTGAATAGTAGGTCCTGAGAGAGATCATAATTGCATATTGAGGAAATTGTAAGTGAAAATGAAATCACCGTGTAAACGTTGGCGCTCAAGTAAAAGAAATCGCTCCAGACAAGGCACGAAGCCACTTGATGTAAAGAGCTAAAAAATACTATTTCAAGGTCAATGCTTACAGATACTTGTTAGAAATCGCCCCATAAGTAATACGTTCATAGCATTGATCAATGCCAGTGCTCCACATACTTTTCCTCATTTTCCAGCTGGCAATAATTTCAGTTTAATAAACCCTTATCCTCGAGTGGTTCTTGGCCTTGACATGTGGGGTCTCAATAATAACTAAAAGGAAGTTAAAATAGTTTTTTTTTACCATTTCAGATTATTTTGGGCATTTTCATTACCAGAAACCTGGTATACTTTAGCTGCATTTGATATATGACTCTGCTCTATATAGTTCAGGGCAAGGAGTTTTTTTTTTATGGAAGCCGCTCCAGACAAGGCATGAAGCCACTTAATGTAAGGAGCTAAAAAAATACTACTTCAAGGTCAAAAACTAGCCAACGATAAGTGTTAGAGGGATAGATTCCGACCCAGAAAACAGCAATTCTTCCCCCTTTGTCAGAAACATTGCCCATAGGAATGTGAGGACTAAAGGAGAAAATAAGGGAAGCCAGAGTTACGAGGCTGCCGAAAGTAAATCTAAGGTCCCTTTTCTACTCTCCTTGGCCTTTTGGCTAAGATCAAAGTGTAGTATCTGTTCCGATGGATACTGCACCCCATACTGGTATTGGGCTTGACTTACGCCGGTCAATGGGTCTGTCCTGTACAGTTCTAGGAGGTCCCCCTCCCAGGCTTTGCCTCCCGTCTTTGGAGAGGAGTAAGTTTATTGCTTACTGTCTGAGACGCCCCTACCGGGGAATGCCGACGGGGCTGCCCAGGCAATTTTTAAATGGCCAGAGTGCGCACCTCTCGGGCTCTGGCTTTTCAAACCCCACTTTCCCGACCCGACCTTGGGTCACATCTTACTTGTGGGAGTAGGATAAAAACTGGCCTTGTGCCTAACTCCTGAAGAGGAGTACATCAATACTCTCCTTAATATATGATGAGTTTTAGATGGATAGATTCCAGAAAACAGCAATTCTTCCCCCTTTGTCAGAAACATTGCCCATAGGAATGTGAGGACTAAAGGAGAAAATAAGGGAAGCCAGAGTTACGAGGCTGCCGAAAGTAAATCTAAGGTCCCCTTTTCTACTCTCCTTACACAGCACATCCCCCACTCCGAAAGAGAAAAAGGAAGGAAATAAAAAGAGATATCGGTTGAAACAGTTATTATGGAGGTTATCATATTTAGTGAGTCGTAATTTGGCACAGAGAGCACTTCTCTGAAAAGTTTTTTAAAAATCAGATAAAATAAATATTAGATTCGTTCGTCACGCTTTCGTTTTTTTTTGTTTTTTTTGCTTTTCTTTTTTCCATTTCTCATTTTACGACTTTCATTTTCAAATTATCCTCAACAGATAAAAAACGAGAGTGGACAATGTCCAACTTTATCAATAAACAACAGATGATAAATCAACACACACTTACTTTTCTTTCAAACATTTTTTTTTCTTTTTTCATTTTTTTTAGATTTCTTTTAGTTATTTTCTTTAATTATTGTTTCGCCTGTTTTTTTGTTTTTTTTTTCTTTTGTTTTTAGATATGTCCTCGCATCTCTGTGAGAGGTTTTGTCCGTCCATCGGGCCGTAAGTCATACTGTTACATAAAATGATTAAAAGTATATGTTAAAAAAAAACCTTTAGAAGACTTACTTTTTAAAGACAAAAGTGGCAATTTTGAATACCGAGGACCGTGTTTGAATGGAAAAAGTTTGAGTGGCACCTTAAGGGTCAGAGGTGACCCCCAGAACGAAAGTCGACGAAATTCTATTAGTTGTAAAGTTGTTGAATAAATCATTTATATTGTTGATCTCTACAAGGTCGTTTTCATTCATTTTTTTCTTCATGTATATATATATATATATATATATATATATATATATATAAAGAGGTGTATTAAAAGCGAACTTTTAGGAGAGGTAAAACCTATTGTGAAGAGTATACAGCTCAATATCCAGGATAGAGCAGGTAGATATGAAGAAGAATGGAAAGGAATTAGAGAAGCAAAAGCCAAATCAAAATTCAATTCAAATGCTCAGAGCAAGGTATATTCCGCAAAAAGGCAATTTATTCAAGTTAAATTTTCCTTAAGCCAGGCTTTTCAAAGATCAAAATCTTATCATCAGAGGAAGTCGCTGGGATAGATAAGTTGGCAATGGCCAAGATTTAAAATTTGAAAAAAAGAAATAAAAGTTGTAGGGAAAGAAAAATTTAACTTGAATAAATTGCTTTTTTGCGGAATATACCTTGCTCTGAGCATTTGAATTGAATTTTGATTTAGCTTTTGCTTCTCTAATTCCTTTCCATTCTTCTTCATATATATATATATATATATATATATATATATATATATATATATATATAAAGATAGATGGACGAAGAGTGATAAACATGCACGGGTGTCAAAATTTATATCAAACTTCAGTTGTTCAATTCAAGGTATATTCTGTAATAAAATTATGTTTATTATTCTTTCCTTAAGCCAAGGCTTTTCAAAGATCGAGATCTTATCATCAGAGGAATTATACAGATAGATAAGTTGGCAATAGAAAAGCCAAAATTCAACATTTGAAAAAATATTTTTAAAAATGATGGGTGAAAAAAGTTCGTGTAAAAAGATATTGGGTTTGTCCAGGTGGTAATGGTCCGCCGATAAGGTGTCCAATGGAAGAAAGTTTCGATGGAGAAGTAAAATTTTTGTGGAGGCATCACAGAAAGGCGTTCAAAATGAAGTAAATCCAATGGTGAAAATTGAGTTCAAGTCGTAGATGGAGCGCACTTATCTCGTATATTGAGCTTTTACCATTTTACTATAGGTTCTTTCTACTAAAAGTTTACTTTTAGTTTCATATTTATTATATATATATATATATAAATATATATATATATATATATATAGAGAGATATATATATATATATATATATATATATGTATATCTAGGCAGAATCTTCTCTTGCAGGCAATTATTGTTGAATATAAGAGACAACTCATGTCTAGATATCATTTGGTAGATCCTTTCAATAGTCCGAATTATGATCTTAGTTTCGGAGGGGAATTGGCTGATGAATTTGCCATACTTTGGATTTGTCTCCCAAGTACTTTTGGACCCATCTGAGTCCATCTTTGGGGGAATGAGGTTAATCAGGTATAGACAATGTGTTAGTATTTATAGAAGGTTTTTGGCGGGAATTATGTACTAAGTACGAAACTATATTTGGATATATATATATATATATATATATATATATATATATATATATATATATATGTGTGTGTGTGTGTGTATGTGTGTGTGTGTTTATGTGTGTGTGTGTTCATATGTATACATACGCAGAATTCACTTCGACCTATGTCTACTCCGATGAATAACAACAAAGTAGTTCTCACCATTAAATTAAGTAAAATATATTTTCCCAGAATGCAAAAAGCCATCCCAGTCGTTAGAAAATTAATTTTAAAAAGATTAATTTTAAAATAGAAACTGAATTTTTAGAGACAGTATTATGGATGAATATTTTCTATCTAGTATTTATGGAGTTTTTTTCTTAAAGGGGGTTTCTGCGGGATTATGATCGTTTGCCTCGTTATATGTTTATCCCGAGTGGGAGCAGGTTAGCCCTAAAAAAAGTTTTGTACGACCACATACATTGCTAACAGACGTTAATACTGTCTTTTTTGATGGAATAAATGTGGAATGCCCACACTATCAGTGGCTGGGAACGCTCACTTGTGGATTGTATGTTGACCGTTTTGTTTTTGTTTGTGTGTAAGGGGGGGGATACTTTCATCGTTGTGCCGCCCAATGAGGAGGTGCATTCTCGCACATTGTTCCCGATTCCTTTGGACTGGATTGGGACTAATTTCTTGTGGATATGCATAGTAGCAACTATACTGTAAAAATTTCTTGAACTACTTTCTCAAGAGGTTTTTTCTTTTTTCTTCTTAAATGGCCTCAATTAGGGCAACACCACATCGGGTATTGTCAGTTGTTGGGGTCCTTATTCCAGGTATATAATTCCCCTGATAAGATGCCAAGCAAGAACCTGCTTGAATAGAGAAACACGTGTAGGGAAAAATTCATTAACTTTAAAAAATCTGAAAAATAAATAAACTATGAAAGGAAAAAGTCTTTTGTTGTAATGAATGATTTCTTGAACAAAATGTTTTGGTAAACCTTAAAAAACACATATAAATGCTCTGTACCCTGTAATCGAGTATCATCGAGCTTATTTTTATTTGACTAATCCCGGTCTTTACTGAATAAACTATCTCCTAAGTGAAAAATCTATATATATATATATATATATATATATATATACGACCGGTATGAATTATTTTCTCTACACTGACGATTCCCGAAAGGATGAAACGTATATGTACGTAGATAAAAACAAAATAAAATTAATAAATAAAAGGATAAAAATGATACCCAGTACTTATAGAGAATAAAATATAATAAAATAAAATAATAAAATATAATAAAGTTTACTAAAACAAAGCAAAATAAGAATAAATATATGAATGAATTAAAGTATAAATGAATAAAAAAAACATTTATTTTATTAAATAAAACAAAAATAAGGTAGAGTAGAGTTTTAATTACTGAAAAATTGGAATAATTAGAAGATAAAAAGTCTATAATAGAGTATATAAAAATATACCGAGAAATAAAGATATAACTTAAAAATATAATTATAACAAAAAAATGTACCATAATTAGAAAAAAAATGTAAAATAATAATCATGATGAGTAGAGGAATAAATATATAAAAAGAGAAGAACAAAAAATTAAAAATTCAAAGTAGAAAAAAATACAAAGTAGAAAAAATTATTTAAGTAAAATTAAGAGAAATAGAAAAAATAGAAAAAATTCAAAATTAAATGATAAGAAAAAAAAGAAAACGAATATCTACATACACATGCACACATACATATATATATATATATATATATATATATATATATATATATATATATATTTACAAGAAAATCAAAAGTGCTTTGATATAGAAGACAAATCAATTATTTTTATATTTTCATATATAAAAAAAATATATTTATATATTTTCTTCTAATTGCTTTTTGATGATTTTCTTTAATTTTTCCATTGTCTTTTTTGACAATGAAAAAAGCTAAAGAAAATCATTAGAAAGCAATTAGAAAAAAACTGTTGGGATTTTTCCCGTTAGAATGAAGGACGGAGACTGTAGTCCGCTGGAAGAAAAGTGGGTGAAATATAAACGTGACTAGACAAGAACAGAGATAACAAACAACGTGGGTAGATACCGAAAGGATATTTATATGGATACAAAAGACAAGAAAGAAAGAGAATGTTGCTTTCAAAAGAAGTGCCTTTGCGGACTCACTGAAAATGCCAGTTGTCTTGTAACAGGATTCCTTCTGGGAACAAGGCTGTGACGAATAGTTCAGAACATCAAGATAGCTTCACGCGTATTATATACGCTAAAAAAACATGTGCCCGCTCGCACCTACCACAGCAGAGGATAAACGATGTTGACGTCACCGAGGCTGGAGAGAAGAGACCGATATTTTCAAAATAGGCGCTCTCCTGGGTTTTCTGCAGAGATTGAAGCAGTGATCTGTGATTCGCTGATTTTCATCCAATCACAGGGCACTTCGAATTCACTGCACTTAATAATAATTCCAATAAAACAAAAAAAACAAAAAAAACAAGAGGCCACTTATACATAGATGAAAAGACGCCCAAATGAGTACATTAAAAAACAAAAATAAATATTAAGCGATTAGATGCTGTTATTACAAGATAAATAGAGTATTAGCTCAAAATATTGCTGTCATATCAATGTGGAAGTTATCAAATGAGAGAGTACCATTTAGCAAATCCAGGAAATTTTAAACTCTGAGGTAAATATTGTTTAACTCACCTAAAATCAGTTCCCAATCAACTGTGGATAAGTATTTCAACGGTCGTCAATTTCAACTAAGCTTATTTGAAAATATAACGGATAATTAAGAAAGGGAAGTAATTCAAAATAATTAAAACTTAGCAATAACATTGAAATAATTATAAAAGGGAGGTAAGCGATACATCTAACGGAATCTGGCGCACACACAGACACATGCATTGAATTCCATACATTTAGACATATATACAAATATCTACATGCATAATAACGGCTCCACACTAATCCATAGACACCACACACATATACATACTTATCTAGTTTTATAGATGCTAGAATATTAAAAATAAGATAAAATAAAAAATATATATATATAAAAAAAATCATTATTCTTCTCACTCCTCTTCCTATTCTTCTTCTTCTTCCTTTTCATCCACTTTTACTCTTCTTCTTCTTCTTCTTCTTCTTCTTCTTCTTCTTCTTCTTCTTCTTCTTCGTCTTGTTCTTCTTCTTCTTCTTCCTCTTCGTCTTGTTGTTGTTCTTCTTCTTCTTTTTCATCCGCTTTTACTCTTCTTCTTGTTCTTGTTGTTGTTCTTCTTCTTCCTCTTCGTCTTGTTCTTCTTCTTGTTCTTGTTGTTGTTCTTCTTCCTTTTCATCCACTTTTACTCTTCTTCTTCTTCTTCCCATTTACTCCTACTTTTCTTCTTCTTCTTCTTCTTCTTCTTCTTTTTCTTCTTCTTTTCTTCTTCTTTGTCTTGTTGTTGTTGTTGTTCTTCTTCTTCTTCTTTTTCTTCTTCTTCTTTGTCTTCTTCTTCTTGTTCTTTTTCTTCTTCTTTTCTTCTTCTTTTCTTCTTCTTTGTCTTGTTGTTGTTGTTGTTGTTCTTCTTCTTCTTCTTCTTTCCTAACATTCCCTTCCTCCTCCTCCTCCTCCTCCTCCTCCTCCTCCTCCTCAACACTCACACCCACTTCTTCACTATCGATAACAATCTCACTTTCCAAACGTCTTTCTTAATAAACAATAAACATAACACTTAGTTCCATCCCAAGTATCAAAATCCTTTCTCCCAATCTTTCCCCGTGTTTATTTTTCATTCTTTTTCATCTTTTTCATCTGTTTTTTGTTTGGTGAAATATTTATAAATTCTAATCTACGAACGTCTACGAAATGCCATAAATTTCAGCTGAGATATATTTTTTTTAT
The DNA here is from genome assembly GCA_963556195.1 of Sepiola atlantica. Taxonomy (NCBI): domain Eukaryota; kingdom Metazoa; phylum Mollusca; class Cephalopoda; order Sepiida; family Sepiolidae; genus Sepiola; species Sepiola atlantica. Next base: position 40,920,535 of record OY744551.1, on the reverse strand, counting down.
TTCACCTTATTTGCTCGGATTCATTTTTTTTCGTTCGGACACTAAAGGCAGACGGAACCGGCCATTTTCTCATTTATTTTTCTGTTTCAATCTGTTTCCTTATTGGAACCTCCAAGGAATCAAAGAGTTTACAAGCATAATCTTCAATATTGCTTGGCTTTAATATTTCTTACTAGAGGAATACCGGTCCCAGGGCGGGTAAAATCAAACATCACGGTGTTGTCTCACCGTAAACCTGATAAACTCTTTGACCCTTATCTTCGAGATCCCTTTGGGCCTTGATAAGCGGTGACTCATTAGTAAAAAAAGAATGAATTAAAAAAATATTTCTCTCCATGTAACGCATATCCTCAACGTTCACTGGTCAGGTTTCACTTCCATACATCACCGCACTGCACACATCCATTCTTTAAACGTGGCCACACCATCAAAGTCTCTTTTTCTGCACACATCTCTCTATACTCTCCAGATTTAATCTTCCTCTGAGGTCATGAGATCTAAGCCCGTCTTTAAGACTCACATTAAACGTCCATCTTATCATTCTCATATTATTTCTTTCCATGCAACGCATGTCTTCAACCCTCACTGGCCAGGTTTCACTCCATACATCATCATACTGGGCACATATGTCGGATGTGACTCGCACATCACTTCGTCTTTGGCTGACTTCTGAGGGGACAACATGTTTGCAAAAAATCCCTCTCTCTTTTCCCCATTTCTGGTTTAATCACCAAGGTGACAACATTAATCATTAAGAGAGTGTAGGTTGCAGCATGGGAATTGTCAGTGAGTCGTACACCAGGTAAACTAGAAACTCGGATTTCCGTATATCCGATGTCTAATGAATCAAGGTAGGATTATGAACGAAGTTGTAGACCTGGTTAAACAACGGCTGGTTGCTGCCATATAATGAGGGGGAGTTTGGCCAAGGGACTAATACCACTGATGGCCGTACTTAAGACCAATAAAAATAAGGTGAATCATGTAATGGACTATCATGAATTAAACACCTATGTTGATGCATTCACTGATGCTGCAGATGTCGGTGCAGAGAAAATGCGAGAATAGAGACAGCAAGGAACGAATGTATCCATTCTGGACTCCACGAACGCATATCTGCAGATATGATTAATCAAGCTCCTATTTTCTCCAGACTAGTTCTGGGACATACAGTCGTCCCCACACAACCAGACTAGTTCTGTCAACGAGCCTTATTCTTATCAAACCGTATTAAACCAAGGAAATTTATTTAATTACTTTAATTACTATAATGATTATTAAAGAAAAATTTCTTGATTGTGCGTAGTTTGACATATGGGGTACTAAAATATGGGGTACTAAAATATGGGGTACTAAAATATGGGGTACTAAACTATGGGGTACTAAAATATGAGGTACTAAAATATTGGGTACTAAAATATGGGGTACTAAAATATGGGGTACTAAAATATGGGGTACTAAAATATGGGGTACTAAAATATTGGGTACTAAAATATTGGGTACTAAAATATGGGGTACTAAAATATGGGGTACTAAAATATGGGGTACTAAAATATGTGGTACTAAAATATGGGGTACTGAAATATGGAGTATTAAAATATGGGGTACTAAACTATGGGGTACTAAAATATGGGGTACTAAACTATGGGGTACTAAAATATGGGGTACTAAAATATTGGGTACTAAAATATGGGGTACTAAAATATGGGGTACTAAACTATGGGGTACTAAAATGTGGGGTACTAAACTATGGGGTACTAAAATATGGGGTACTAAAATATGGGGTACTAAACTATGGCACACTAACATATGGGGTACTATCACATGGTAACAAAACTTCTCGACACCCTCAATAGATTCACCATCCAAATATACATTCTCCACATGTCTTGCAGTTCTTTCACAGAAACTGGTTATCCTCTCTCAACCTACCAGTAATTCTACTGCACTTCTTGTGTACCAAATGCTTACATAAAAATTAAATTGCACACGACTCCCTTTTCACAAACTGAGAGGGAGAACTTTCCTCTTTAGGGGAGATTTCAAACACTACAACCACAGATTATCACTGGTATTGGTAACAACAAAAACAATACATACTGCCTTTGACATCTTTGAGCAAGGTGTTCGCCGCATACCCACCGCATGAGCCTGAAATCCATATTTCCAAAACTCTTTTCCCCTTTTTTATTCGTTTCTGCCTACCCTTATTCCCAACCCTACTGATTATTCAAAAACTGCATCTATCTCATCCCAGTCCTGGATATGATTTTAAACTTATGTTGCATTTCGACCATGTGCTATACACACATAAAACCATATTGCCATCTGTTATGGTGTGATGCTTATCTATCCTATTTCGAAAATAGATGGACTCGTCCAGATACTATGAATAGAGTTACGACTAAGTGTCGTGGCAGTCCTTAGTGGCAGTCATAGCCACAGTATGCAGGATTTCTGTGACATACTATTCTGTATTCTCTGCAAATATATAGAGATCATCAAGTGTCAGCCTCAGGAAGGGACCCCTCGATTTCTGAGAACTTCGACTGAAGTAAAATAAAACAAAAATGAGACAAATGCACTTTAGTAAATATACTACGGTGTTGTCTAAGTTATTATCAGCGTTTCAAGGTCACAACATCATCATTATTATTAAACACATACAAGTTCATTAATTGTATTCGTACATTAGTCTCTGCATGTTTTCCTTGTATGCGTCCTTTAATGATCCTTGGGGGAACGCCGCCTGCGAATAAGTTCTATTCATACCTCGAAAAGGACTCAAATCAAGACAAAACTGTTGGAAGACAGGAGAGATTTATTCGACTTGATCTTCGTTCCAAATCACTAACCAGTGGGAGGGACAGAGATGATCACTGTTTAATCATATCTTATCAGCAGATTTTAAATTAACATTTCGGAGAATAGATAGACGCTTATTAAACAAAGAAAATTCATTTATTTACTTTAATAATAAAATGATTATTAAATAGAACAAAGTATTTGACTGTGAATAATTTGACATAGGGTATAATAAAATATGGCGTACTAACATATGGGGTACTATCACATTAATCTATCTGATAGATAGATGAATTAGAACAAATACATTGAAGATATTGCCAAGGCTGCTGCAAAGAAGGTTGGCTCCCTCTACCGTGTTAGTAAACTCCTCACACCTGACATTATCCTGTATCTCTACAAAGCCACCATCCGCCCATGCATGGAGTATTGTTGCCACATCTGGGCTGGTGCATCATCTACTAGTCTCTCCCTCCTTGACAAGGTCCAAAAAAGAGTCGCCAACCTAATAGGTCCCTCACTGTCAACCAAGCTCTAGTCCCTGTCCCATCGCCACAATGTAGCATCCTTGTGCTTGTTTTACAAATACTTCAATGAATTATGCTCCGATGAATTGGCTATTCTAGTGCCCCCTCGACGTAAATTCACTAGATCAACCTGACAATCAACTAAATCCCATCCATTCACTGTGGAGGTCCCCAGATGCCGGAGCTGTCTACTCAAATAGCTTCTTTCCTCGTGCTGCTGGCCTCTGGAACTCCCTCCCTGCCCCCCGTTTCCCCGTCAGTACTGACATGCAAAAATTTTAAATTAATGTAAACAAACATCTCGCTGTGCAGATCCCAGTTTAGGTTGACCCCCCCCCCCACCAACCTTCTCCCCTTTTCTTTCTTCTCAGTAGCCCCTTACGTCTACAGTGGCGGCCTGCCTTGTTTGGGGTGAACTACGTTAAAAAAAAAAGTACTGGAAAAATAGGATTAACAAACGACTGATTTAATTGAAAGACTAAGTTGGGGTAGCTTTTTGCTTAATGCTGGAGACTGGGATCATGTGACCATGAGGCGATACGCCATTGGCTGATTTAGCCACATAGTCACCGATATAAATGATGTGACTCACAAGTCCACTCCCTTTTCCCCGCCCTTTTTGGGCTGCCCAAATCCTTCTCTCTTTTCTACTTTTACGGTTTACTCAGCAAAGCAACAACATTCATTTGTTCATTATTACTATTATGCCCGGGCTAATACTGGGGCATACAATAATCTTCCCACCTTTTGACATGAATTTGCATATTTTGTGAACGTAAATACATCCTGTTATATTTTTATGAATACAACTTTCAGTCCTTTTTTATTTATCTTGTTGGTCCCCCGATTTATGTTTTGAGGCATGTCCATCCGTCCGTCCGTTCGGATTTTTCTCCGCAACCATCCATTGAATTCCTCTGAAATTTTGCATGAAGTTGTATCTTTGGTCAGGTTAGAAAGGGACATTCTCCGATTTTTGAAAGAAAATCTGGTTAGCCCCCCAAAAATGGCAAAAAAAATTACATTTTTTGGCCCATAACTTTTTATCCATCCATTCAATTTCTCTGAAACTTGGACCAAATGTGGAGGCAATTGTTCCTAATTAAAAATAAGTATCGCTGACCTTGGAAAAAATCTGGTTCGCGCCCCCAGGGGGTCAAAAGCCCCCAAAATGGCAAAAAAATGACCCTTTTCTCCCATAACTTTTCATCCATCCATTCAATATTTCTGAAACTTGGCCAAAATGTAGAAGCAATTGTTCTGGATATAAAATGAGCATCCTTGACCTCAAAAAAATTCTGGTTCGCGCCCCCAGGGGGTCAAAGGGGGGGTAAAAAATACCCCAAATTGCCCAAATTTATTGCATTTTACACTCGCCACATCGAGTCACATACAGACGGGGACCACGCACGTGCGGCTTGTTTTTTATGTATAAAGACAATTAAAAAGACTGGTAAATTCTTATAAATATAATATAAAAGAGTAAAAAAAAAACTGATTTCAATCAACAATGATAAATGAAAAATGTCTGACATTTGTATACGAAGTGTTGTTTTTGGAGGTGAGGGGGAGTGAGGCGAGAAGAAAGTGTAAATTTATTGAAACACTTATTAACAAATGTCTACTTTTATTGATGATTTTGTCGCAGACATGATAAATCGAATGACAGAATCTTCTTCCATTACTAAGTGCCAATAACGCTTTGAGAAAAGAAAGGACTTTTCCATAATTATTTTAATGATATGACAACGAATGTATAATGTATGTTCTTTGTAGTTAGATAAAAATGTTAGGCTGAAAGTATTTTAATATAATAAGTACTTTGCACAGCTTGAGTACGTGTGCTTCTTACAGCTCGTCCTCGACAATCAGTCCGAAAGTTGCTTTGTTGTTGTCGGGCTGAGGTATGATTCTGTTAAGTCCTAGGAGGTCAGCCCCCCCCCCAGCCTTTACCTTCTATCTGGGAAGAGGTTAGTTTATTGCCAATCGCCTGAGGCGTCCCTACTTGATATTGACGGGGCTGCTTAAGCATTTTTTGTTTTGTCATTTTTTACCTGTGACACGAATTCATAAAAATACATAAAAGTCCATTTTACATACTTGCATGTATTAGACAGCTTTTAGAAATTGACTTCAAAATAATCCTATCTCTGGCCAGGTCTTTATTAATCCTTCTTTATCTCAAATCTATCCTTATTTCGTCCTTCCATGTTTTCCTTGAGCTTTCCCTGCCAACTGACCCAGCTAACTCAACTGTTCTACATCTACTTACCGAAAGACTCTCGCACATTCTTTCAATGTGGCCATACCATCAAAGTCTCATGTTCTGCACACATCTTCCTATACTGTTCAGATTTTATCTTCCTCTGAGGTCATAAGATCTAAGCCTGTCTTAAGACTCACATTACACATCCATCGTGTCATTCTCATGTCATTTCTCTCCATGCAACGCCTGTCCTCAACTGGCCAGATTTCACTTTCATACATCATCGCACTGAATACACATGCCTGATAAACTCTTCCTTTGGTCAACACTATGTTGGTTAGTGTTGTGAAGTAGTCCAACAGTAAAAAGAAGAAGTCAAATCGAGGTTGGGTTAAGATAACAAGTGTATTAACATAAAAGGTACAAAGGTAAGGAAACTGACTGGCACTCGGCTAGACAGTTACAATACTGTCCTTTTTCTCCCTGGTGATTGTCTACTCGCACTATTTATAGTTAGAACCGGTGTAATTTCTCTTCTGTTAGAACGGCCGGTGTAACATATATATATATATATATATATATATATATATATATATATATATATATATATATATATTATAATTGGATTGCTTCATATATATATATATATATATATATATATATATATATATATATATATATATATATGGTAAGTCAATGAAAATCGATAAGACCTGCAAATGGAAGCAAATCGATATCTTCAGTTGTTCAAAACAAGGAGCAGTTTAGTTAATAAAAAACATTTATTTTTCTTCTCTTTCATTCCTTAAACCAGGCTTTTCAAAGATTAAAATCTTATCATCAGAGGAAAAATTATGATTGATAAGTTGACAGGATAGGACTGTCAAAGTTTCAAATTTGAAAGAGTTTAAAAAAAAAAAATTTTCATTGACTTACCATATTTTTGCTCTATCCAGTATATTGAGCTTTCCTTATTTCACAATAGGTCCAACTCTCTAAAAGTTTACCTTTTAGTTATAATTTACATATATATATATATATATATATGTATTTTGTTGTGAAGTAGTCCAACAGTAAAAAGAAGAAGTGAAGTCGCGGTTGGGTTAAGATAACAAGTGTATTAACATAAAAAGGTACAAAGGTAAGGAAACTGACTGGCACTCGGCTAGACAGTTACAATACTGTCATTTTTCTCTCTCCTGTGACTCTGGTGACTCGCACTATTTATAGTGAGAACCGGTGTAGTTTCTCTTCTGTTAGAACGGCCGGTGTAACAGTTAGTAATGGCAGAAGTTCCCTGCACTCCTTACTCTACCCACCCCACTACTACCTGCTCCACCCTGTGCTCCAATGATATAGATTGTTTTTTTGGAAGACAGTGTTAATTTATCAAAACAGTAATTAACAAATTTCTTTGTGAAACACGTCTTCTTTAATTTTTATTTAAGCGAATTGAGGTTTAAATTTAGAAAAAAATTCATATAATTTTTTTTTTCAAATATTTTGTTTAAGTATTGAATACTAAGTCTTCGCACTTCGATTGTTGATGCAACTTTAACGGTAGCGTGTTTTTCATCGATTTGTGCATTGTAGTCTCGTCTTCTTAGCCATCATCCACCATCTTTGTTTTGTGTCACACATGGAGGGAGGGAGGGCGGTTTGCAAAGACCACACAAACAAAGTATATGATTCAGAATCGTTTTTCATTGATTGTTTGTTTGTTTGTTTGTTTTTACTAAAGGAGTCATCACTTATCAAGACCAAAAGCTAATCGAGAATAAGCGTTAATGTAATCCTAACCCTAACCCTAACACTAACCTCTTACTTCTACAAGAGGAAAGTGTAAATTTATCAAAACAAATTCCCTTGCGAAACATGTCGTCTTTAATTTTTATTTAAGTGAATTGATGTTTTAATTTATAAAAATGTCGGACAGATTTGTTTTTTCAAATATTCTGTTTAAGTTAATTGCAAATTACAGCTAATTAGAACACTTTAAATAGATTTTCTTTTCAAACATAACTCAATCTCAAAACTAAGGAATATTTTAACATGTATTTTGTGCGATAAAAATATATAGGAAAACGGTCTTAACAAACGTTGGTTAACTCAGCTTTAGTATAATAATAGATAAACGATTCCAAATTCACTGTCAGTATCCATTAGGCCAATTATGCACCACCTACGAGAGTAAAAACCTGATTGTGATCAACAATGACACGTAAAAGATGTTAGACATTTGTATGCAAAGCTGTTTTTGGTAAAGTGGTGTACCAACAGGAAGAAAGTGTAAATTTTCTCCTGAAACATGTCCACTTTAATTTCTATTTAAGCAACTTGATGTTTGGATTTACGAATATTTTACACTTCGCCTTTTATAACTTGCTAATTTTCAGTACGACTGAAAAAATACCCTCCTACTCGCCCGCCCGCACTTGTCACCTCGTCGATTGTTGATTCTGCGGCAAACAGGATAAATCTAATGAACACATGATTTTCTGTGCCGAGCTGAGCTCAAGTCTCTGGTTGTAAGACATTCACAGCAAGAACTCGTCTTCATACCACAACAGAAAAAAAAAAACCTTTCGTTTCGTCCTCCATGTGCTTAGCATCAGGCAGAATTTCAATTCTTTCCAAGAACCTCCTGTCTGTGGAGCACATTACCACGGGACTTCTTCCCTGCAGACTACAACGTGGTCGTCTTCAAATTCGATGTCAACAAATACGTTGATTCAACCATTCCCTAATATTCCTTAATGTCTCTGTAAGCATTTAGAGAAAGAGTGAAACTCTTCTTTAGCGTTGCTATCTAATTTACATAGTGTTTCGGCACACCACAGAGACGTATGTAAATTACATCGCAAAATAACAAGTCTTTTTACTTCTATATCATGATCACGATGATGATGATCATCATTTTTATTTATTATTATTTATCATCATCATCATCACTTTTATTTATTCATCATCATCATCATCATCATCATCATCATCATCATCATCATCATCATCATCATCATCATCATCATCATCATCATCATCGTTTTTATTTATTATTATTTATCATCATCATCATCATTTTTATTTATTATTATTTATCATCATCATCATCATCATCATGATTTTTATTTCATCATGATCATCATTTTTATTTATTATTATTTATCATCATCATCATCATCATCATCATCATCATCATCATAGTTTTTATTTATTATTATTTATCATCATCATCATCATCATCATCATGATTTTTATTTCATCATGATCATCATTTTTATTTATTATTATTTATCATCATCATCATCATTTTTATTTATTATTATTTATCATCATCATCATCATTTTTATTTATTATTATTTATCATCATCATCATCATCATCATGATTTTTATTTCATCATGATCATCATTTTTATTTATTATTATTTAGCATCATCATCATCATCATAATCATCATCATCGTTTTTATTTATTATTATTTATCATCATCATAATCATTTTTATTTATTATTATTTATCATCATCATCATCATCATCATGATTTTTATTTCATCATGATCATCATTTTTATTTATTATTATTTAGCATCATCATCATCATCATCATCATCATCATCATCATCATCATCATCATCATCATAGTTTTTATTTATTATTATTTATCATCATCATAATCATTTTTATTTATTATTATTATTTATCATCATCATCATCATCATCATCATCATCATGATTTTTATTTCATCATGATCATCATTTTTATTTATTATTATTTATCATCATCATCATCATAATCATCATCATCGTTTTTATTTATTATTATTTATCATCATCATAATCATTTTTATTTATTATTATTTATCATCATCATCATCATCATCATGATTTTTATTTCATCATGATCATCATTTTTATTTATTATTATTTAGCATCATCATCATCATCATCATCATCATCATCATCATCATCATCATCATAGTTTTTATTTATTATTATTTATCATCATCATAATCATTTTTATTTATTATTATTTATCATCATCATCATCATCATCATCATCATCATCATCATCATCATCATCGTTTTTATTTATTATTATTTATCATCATCATAATCATTTTTATTTATTATTATTTATCATCACCATCATCATCATCATCATGATTTTTATTTATTATTATTTATCATCATCATCATCATCATCATCATCATCATCATCATCATCATCATCATCATCATCAATATTTTTTATTTATTATTATTGATCATCATCATCATCATCATCATCATCATCATCATCATCATCATTAACTTAGACATTAATTGATAATCGTATTCTATAAGAATTAGACAGTCAAAGGATTTCAAAAAGTCACGATACATTTTGATGTCATAATAGACTACAGGCCATCCCAATTATTACCAAGGTAAGGTCTATGATAGCTGCGTAAAAAGCGTGATGTTGTATGGCAGTGGGTGCTGGGCCCTCACTCAGGCTTTACTTGTCCGGCTCCAGAGAAATGACAGGGCAATGATGAGGTGGATGTGCGACGTAAAGCAAGACCAGATCCAGAACATTAGATCGGACACTCTACTTAAAAAATTGACCATCCTAAAATTCGATGTTCTAATGAAAGCAAATCGTATTCGCTGGGCATATTGAAAAGAAGCAAGGGGTTAGGGTTAGGGTTAGGGAAGCAAGGGGTATATGAGACCTAAGACTGGATAGCAAAAGGAAAGGCGTGTGCTCTAAGATGGCATAGATAGAAACCATTAGGCAAGATCGTAAGCAAATGCAATCAAAAGTCAGCATAGCAACCACAAAAGATGAGGCAGCCAATAATCAATGAACATATTCTTATGAAAAAAATTGGTTTATTTAGCTGAGTAAGTCTTCATGCTGTTAAGCAACAATGAGGGGGGAGGGGCGGGCGGGCGGGCAAAGAGAACAGGAGAGCCTTATTAGAAGCACATCATTTCGTTCAACACAATTTAAGGACATCTCAACGTATATGATTGTTCCAAACTGACTGATCTCTCCCTCTAATATCTGTCATCTCATGTCACTTCTGCTAAGTTTTGATTCCCAGGCTAGGTGATAGTCTCAAATGGTTAACTGCCTGAACCGTGCTGACCCCATGTCAAGCCTCATAATCGTGATCACTGGAGATTTAGCATATGAATAACCAGCCACCTTTGAACCCCTTGTTGAAGGGAACATAGACGATAAACCTGGATAGTGAGTGTGAGTGTGTGAGTGAGTGTGAGTGAGCGAGTGAGTGAGTGAGTGAGTGAGTGAGTGAGTGAGTGAGTGAGTGAGTGAACCATTTCTCTCCTCTTTCCTCTCTATTTTGTAAATAAATTGTCCACAAAAGTTAAATTCTATCAAACGCATAGATGGGAGTCTAATACAGGACCGGCGAGACAGTTATAAAAGTGTGGGGGGGGGGGCTCTCCTAAAAAGTTGGGGGGCCCGGTTAAACACATGCATATATAACTTCATTATTGATGACCGTAAAGTGGAGGGGCCAAGTCAAAAGTGGGGGGGTTGATCCCCCCCTGCCCCCCCCCCCCCCGGTGCCGCCGTCCATGTAATAGGAACTACCAAAATTGTGGCGTTATCAACAGAAGTGTTTTATATTGTACGAGTAAACCCACTAATATAAAAATTGTTTAGTTGAAAATAAGAAGAATGAAAGTTCAGTCAGGGTCAACTTGCTGAACTCGAAGTTAGAATTACTAAGCTGTGGGAATTAATATAAACGGACCTGACTTCACATGGCTAAAAAGAGAATATGAGAGAGAAATCTGCAGTAAGCACTACACATGTGAATAAGTTAATTTCAAATCCGCTGATAAGATATGATTAAACATTGATTATCTCTGTCCCTCCCACTGATCAGTGATTTGGAACAAAGATCAAGTCAAATAAATCTCCTCTGTATTCCAACAGTTTTGTCTTGACATGTGTCCTTTCTGAGGTATGAAAGAACTTATTTGTAGGTGGCGTTCCTCCAGTCAGGAAGGATCATGGAGGGGACACATACAAGGAAACTATGCAGCGACCAAAGTAGGAATACAATTTATGAACTTTTATGTGCTTTGTAATAATGATGATGTTGTGACCTTGAAAGGGCCGATAATAAATAAGACAACACGGTGGTATATTTACTTGAGTGTATTTGCAGAAGTACAGAATAGTATTTTACAGAAAGTCAGCATCCCTTACTGTGGTTATGACTGCCACGACACTTAGTCGTAACTCTATCCATTAGCTCACTCCCTCTTTCAGACTGTCGATTTTCCGACCCGCATCCCCGATCGAATAGATCAACAAGCCTCACTTCTAGACCTTTTCTTGACCTCAATGCCCGAGGCTTGTGTGACGAAAGCTCATAGCCCACTCGGGAATGCTGATCACATTGTGCTAATGATACATATCACCCTAAGAAGTCGTCCAAAAGCTGATGAACCGTTGCTCAAAACAATAAGATACTACGAGCGGGCTGATTTTGAGTCAATCAGAGATCACATCAGTGATGCCCCATGGAGGGAAACCTTCTCACTCCCTGCCAATCAGTGTGCAAACGAATTAACTGAATGGGTCAAAGCAGGCATTGAAGCCTATGTCCCCATGCGAAAATACTTTAGCAAGCCTCACTCTCCTCAATGGTTCACCTCGGAATGTGCAGCTGCCATTTCTGAGAGACAACAAGCATTCCGTAAATTTTGCCGACATAAGTCAGCTACTAATAGAAATAAATTTATAGAGTCAAGAAATAATTGCAAGGCCGTGATAGGTGAAGCGAAGAGAAGGTTTAATGAGTTAACAGAAAAACGCATCCAGACACAGAAATTAGGTACTCGTGATTTCTGGAAAATCTACAATAGTGTAGTGAATAATGGTCAATCAACGATTCCCCCACTATCAAACCACAATGATGTCGCTTGCACGGCCACTGATAAGGCTGAACTACTTGCCCAGCGCTTCGCTTCTAACTCTACTTTGGACTCAGATAACCACCCCCTCCCCGAATTCCCTTTGCTGACCGAAGCCACACTTGATAACCTGGTCATCACCCCATCTCAGGTTAGAGACATCATAAAAAACCTTGACACCTCCAAAGCTTGTGGACCTGATCTTATACCCACAATAGTAATAAAGAAATGCTCTGCTGAACTGGCCCCTGTTCTCTCCAAACTCTACAATAAGTGTCTAGCTGAATCTTGCTTCCCCGATAGCTGGAAAATTGCCTCTGTGGTACCAGTCTACAAGAATTCTGGAAATAGAACCGATCCCCAGAACTATCGCCCAATCAGTCTGCTTCCGATCTTTGCTAAAATCTTTGAATCCTTAATCAATCTAGCAATAGTACGACACTTAGTTAATGCTAAACTTCTTTCTGACCGCCAGTATGGATTTAGACAATCACGATCTACTGCAGACATTCTAACGGTCATCTCTGAACGCATGTATCACACACTCGACAAGGCAGGTGAAGCTAGGGCAGTAGCGCTTGATATATCCAAGGCCTTTGACAAGGTATGGCATAAAGGGCTCCTCCTGAAAATACGATCATACGGTATTACTGGGCAATTATTTAATATAATTAGATCCTTCCTCGCCAAAAGAAAAATCCAGGTTGTCCTCGATGGCCGTTCATCTAAGCAACATGACATAAATGCTGGTGTACCCCAGGGCTCTATCCTTGGACCCTTGTTGTTCCTGATCTATATAAACGATCTCCCTGATGGCATAGAGTCTGAGATTGGTTTATTTGCTGATGACACCACCCTTTACTCTCGCCATGTTGGCAAAACCGACGCAATTATATCCGATGCAATGGCTGAATCTTTAGAAAATGACCTCCAGGCTGTAGTGGATTGGGGTCATAAATGGTTGGTAACTTTTAATGCCGCAAAGACAAAACTCCTTTCCTTCAATAACTACAAGGAACCTTTTCAACCACCGATTGTCATGGCAAATAACACCCTACCTGAGAGTTCATCATTCAAACTCCTCGGCCTAACCTTCACAGGTAACATGAATTGGAACAAATACATTGAAGACATTGCCAAGGCTGCCGCAAAGAAGGTTGGCTCCCTCTACCGTGCTAGTAAACTCCTCACACCTGACATTATCCTGTATCTCTACAAAGCCACCATCCGCCCATGCATGGAGTATTGTTGTCACATCTGGGCTGGTGCATCATCTACTAGTCTCTCCCTCCTTGACAAAGTCCAAAAAAGAATCGCCAACCTAATAGGTCCCTCACTGTCAGCCAAGCTCCAGCCTCTGTCCCATCGCCGCAATGTAGCATCCTTGTGCTTGTTTTACAAATACTTCAATGGATTATGCTCCGATGAATTGGCTACTCTGGTGCCCCCTCGACGGAAATTCACTAGACTAACCCGACAATCAACTAAATCTCATTCATTCACTGTGGAGGTCCCCAGATGTCGGAGAGCCTTCTACTCAAATAGCTTCTTTCCTCGTACTGCTAGCCTCTGGAACTCCCTCCCTGCCCCCTGTTTCCCCGACAGTACAGACATGCAGAAGTTTAAATCTAATGTAAACAGACACCTCGCTGCGCTGATCCCAATCTAGATTGACCACCCCCTACCTTCTCCCCTTTTCTTTTTCTCAGTAGCCCCTTACGTCTACAGTGGCGGCCTGCCTTGTTTGGGGTGAACTATGTTAAAAAAAAAAAAAAAAAAAAAAAAAGTATCTGGAAGAGTCCATCTATTCCGGAAATAGGGTAGATGAAAGACATCACAACATAACAGATGACAACGTGTTTTTTCTGCATGTATGGAAGATGGTCAAAATGCAGCATGGATTTAAGATCATACTGGGATTTTTTGAATAATCGATAGGGTTGTCAAGAAGGGTAGGCAGAAACGAATGAAAAAAAGGAAAAAAAGAGCTGGAAAATATGGATTTTTTTATAACCTCTTAATTTAGGTTGTAATAAATAATAACTCGTAAATAAAATGGATGAACTATCAAGATAAACGTTTGACAGATTTATTAAAACTGAACACAGAATGAATTAATGAGTTAATTTGCCGCTGAACGCGATTGACATTTTAACAGTCTGTGTTTACTTTCTCTCTGGGCAGGACTCCATTTCCAAGGGCGATCACTCTTAACTCCCGAATTGATTCAAGGGACGTAATTCGTTTTCGTTAGTTGTCCTAACAGATTTCAAGGTCATGCGTGTGGGGTGAACACTTTGCTCAAGGATGTCCAAGACAATGGTAGTATCGTTTTGTTGTTACCAATACGAAAGTGATAATCTGTGGTTGTAATGTTGGAAAGCTCCCCAAAAGATGAAAGTTCTCCTTTTCAGTTTGTGAAAGGGAGTCGTGTGCAATTCAATTTTTATGGTATTGTAAGCATTTGGTACACGAAAAGAGCAGTTTGTGTACAATGGAGATGAATGAGAACTCAGAGTTGAAGAAAGTATATTTGGATGACGAAGCTATTGAGGTTTCAGAGAAGTTTCATTACCTCGGTGATACCATTAGAGCACAGGGTGGAGCAGGTTCTAGTCTGATTGAAAGTGTTAGGAATGGATGGAGTAAGTTCAAGATATTTCTGCCATTATTAACCAACAGAGCATTATCACTGTCGACTAAGAGAAGCATCTATCAGGCATGTGTACGCAGTGTGATGATGTATGGAAGTGAATCCTGGCCAGTAAGGGTTGAGGACATCCGTTGTATGGAGAGAAATGATATGAGAATTATACGATAGATGTATAACGTGAATCTTAAAGACACGCTTAGATCTGATGAGCTTAGAGGAAGATTAAATCTTGACAGTATAGGGGATGTGTGCAGAAAAGGAGACTGATGGTATGGCGATGTTGAAAAAAATGGATGAGAATTCTTGGGTTAGTAGATGTAGAACAGTTGAGGTAACAAGTTTAGTTCAGAGGAGAAGACCAAGGGAAACCTGGGAAGATATGTTAAGGATGGACTTGAGAAAAAGAGGGATAAACAAGCCGTGCGTGCGTGCGTGCGTGCATGGTCCTCCTCTGTATGTGACTCGATGTTGCGAGTGTAAAATGCAATAAATTTGGGCAATTTAAGGCATTTCTGACCCCCCTTTGACCCCCTGGGGGCGCGAACCAGAATTTTTCTGAGGTCAAGGATGCTCATTGTATATCAAGAACAATTGCCTTTACATTTTGGCCAAGTTTCAGAAAAATTGAATGGATGGATCAAACGTTATGGGAGAAAAGGGTCATTTTTTTGCCATTTTGGGGGATTTTGACCCCCTGGGGGCGCGAACCAGATTTTTTCCAACGTCTGCGATACTTATTTTCTATTAGGAACAATTGCCTCCACATTTGGGCCAAGTTTCAGAGAAATTGAATGGATGGATGAAAAGTTATGGGCCAAAAAATGTAATTTTTTTGCCATTTCGGGGACTTTTGACCCCTTTGGGGGGCTAACCAGATTTTTTTTTCAAAAATCGGAGAATGTCACTTTCTAACCTGACCAAAGTTACAACTTCATGCAAAATTTCAGAGAAATTCAATGGTTGGTTGCGGAGAAAAATCCGGATGGACGGACGGACATGCCTCAAAACATAAGTCCCCCGATTTTATAAATCGGGGGACCAATAAAGACCTGTACAAAGATCGGTTAGTTTGAAAGTCAATTTCTAAAAGTCGTCCAATGCATGTAAAATAAATGTTAAATCAAAGATGATGATGATGATGATGATGATGATGATGATCATCATCATCATCATCATCATCATCATTATTGCTCTTATACATTTATTTTTAAAATGT
This sequence comes from Sepiola atlantica, assembly GCA_963556195.1. Classification (NCBI taxonomy): domain Eukaryota; kingdom Metazoa; phylum Mollusca; class Cephalopoda; order Sepiida; family Sepiolidae; genus Sepiola; species Sepiola atlantica. Next base: position 40,904,188 of record OY744551.1, on the reverse strand, counting down.
TTTTTTAATATCTGTCCATAAAGAACTATTAAAGCAGAAATGGCTGTTTTAAGGAGGTTTTCTCTTCAGCTCGAAGGAATTTAGTTTTTGAAAACGAACAAGACCAAAAAAAGTATTATTTAGTAGAAATGAACAAGACGAAAGAAAAATCACATTTTAAATGCTTTTTTTTTTATGGTCCATAGTGAAAAGGCAAGCAACTATTAATGCCATCCAACTGTTCAATGACGATTCCTGCATTTTCCTGAAACTCCTGTAGGCCACAAACACTTGCCGATTCCATCACCGCCAAGAACTCTGGGGAATCCAAGAATTGGAAACGGTAAAAATGACGACGTTAAAAATCGCTCGCAGCAAGTTCAGATGGACCATGCTGTAAATAAGGATATCCTGGCCAATTATTTCTGACATGCAAATTGGTCAGCCGTTTTCGTGACTTTATCAAATTTCCCAACAAATGGATTCCCGCTTCTATCGCTGTCACCGAATTTCAATGCGGTGAAATGGCGTAGAAAAACGGTGGCTGTCTTTATTGGAGGCTGCAGGGAAAATGTTTCTTGTTTTTGGGAAAAGCTTAATTTACAAAAAAAATGGAGGAGTGGTGCAATGGTCAACAGTACGGACTGCAGAATTAGAGGACTATGTTTAAGTTCTATTCGAGCTATGGCATCGTTTTTATTTATGAAAAGGCATGAATCCATCCCTCCTTGTTAAGCTATGCATGAAGTAGTGTTACCTACTTAACGGACTTGTCTCCTCTCTGATCCCCATGTAACCATTTTTACATATTGAAAATGGATAGATCGTCTAGTACAGGGGCGGGCAACCTCCGGCCCGCGGGCCACATCCGGCCCTCGAAGGCTTAGCGTCCGGCCCGCCACCCTGCTATGCTTTATTATTGCCATCTACGTAAAAGTAGGTTTCAATTAAGATTTACACTGGGATGAAAATGTATAAATATCAGCGAGCGATCATGCATGTATATTTCATTTTTCTTTAACTATTAATTTCAAATCCTTGGCCTGAGATGAAAATAGAAATAGAGAAAGAGAGAGGCAAAGGGGAAACGAGAGACGAGGAAAGGGCATGAAACAGAGAACTTATGTGCGTGTGTCAAAACGAATGCTGGATCAACTTGCTACTTCCCCCGTCATTATTTTTTATGATTCCAAAATTGCTCTTCGTTGGCGCCTTTTATAACATCACATACAGAAGTCTCTTGAGAAAAAATATCAGATTTGTCGAGTGTTCAATGCAATTTTTCTACAATTTATTCATGTAAACAAAATATAGTAATTCTAAGATTTCCTTTTTCACTCCAGCCCGCGATCTCCTTCCAAAAGTCTCATCTGGCCCTCACTCTGAAAAGGTTGCCAGCCCCTGGTATAGTAGGTAATTTAGTTAATTGAGAGTAACAAGAAATGTGACAGCCACAAGGTCAGCGAAGGTTAACACGCTGAACTTGAGGTGAATAGTGATTCAGTATACGAATATATTAAAAACGGATATTATGTCACTTCTGGAACTGTAGTCTTGACAAGAAGACACCAGCAATGTTAAGTTATCTCCCTTTCTATTGGGATATAAGAGTTCTATTCCTTTGTGATAAGTTTTTAGAGTGATCTCTTTTGCTTGCTTGTTGTTGTTGTTGTTGGTTATTGACTTGGAAAACAAAGTTGGCGGTTCGGACATCAAACGTGTGTCTATGACTGGATTTATGTAACAAGTAAACTAACAACTAACGTCCAGTGAAATCCCCCAGCTTAACAATTCTCACGATATAGCTAATAAACTGAAGTTCACCTGTTTGAACTCTGCTAACCCGTTTTCTATAATGCATCCTGTTTACGAGTCAACCAGCACAAACATATATTTAACAAATGTATATACTTGTTGATTTACCCACTAATATCCAACAATAATAGGGTAGATAAGAATCTCAAACCTTGGTAGAGTAACTAGTCTAGGAGAAAGAAAATCTATAGAATGACGTCATGGTGAATTATGAACTTGGTTGCTGCAGGTACGACACAAGGTTGAGTATGCAACACATTTACTTAGAAAGTTGATTTCTTAATTAAAAGTCAAAACCTACTTTAGCCAGCCACCGTCCAAGTTTCCATGCGAGTTGTCATCATGTCCTCCCAGACCGAGGATGATTCGACGGCTCTAATCAAAAGTTACATTGCATTCTTCTTACACTAATTATTATTCCAAAGGTCAACACGCTGAACCGAAAGTAAATAATGATTCAGTATAGAAATATATTAAAAACAGATATTACATCACATGGCTTAAAGAGAGAGGGCGACAGCAAGGAGTCAGCCCGTTTAGAAACACGCAAAAGTGTGGATGCATAATCAGAAAAGCCGACAAGATATGACTAATTGGCGACTTTGATCTCTCTCTGTCTCCTCCCCTACTGATCAGTTGTTTCGAATGAAGATCCGTTGAATAAATGGCTTGCTTTCTTCCATCAGATTGGTGCTGAGTCTAGTCTGACCCTTTGTCTATCATACATCCTGTTTACGATTCAACCAGCATAAACATATATTTAACAAATATATATACTTGTTGATGTACCCACTAATATCCAATAATAATAGGGTAGACAAGAATCTCAAACCTTGGTAGAGCAACTAGTCTAGGAGAAGGAAAACTATAGAATAACATCATGAATAATGACCAACTTGGTTGTTGCGAGTATAAAGTCATAATTTGCTTTTCATGAATTGGCTCCGAAACCTAGTAAATAACACTTTTAGTCCATCACCAGAGAATGACACTGAGAGAGAGATGCTTATTTATAAGCCCATGGCTTAATTATTATCAGAATTGGTCAGATAATTTTACGACAGAGAGAGAGAGAGAGAGAGAAAGGCAGAGAGAGAGAGAGAGAGAGAGAAAGGCAGAGAGAGAGAGAGAGAGAGAAAGGCAGAGAGAGAGAGAAAGGCAGAGAGAGAGAGAAAGGCAGAGAGAGAGAGAGAAAGGCAGAGAGAGAGAAAAAGGCAAAGAGAGAGAGAGAGAGAGAGAGAGAGAAAGGCAGAGAGAGAGAGAGAGAGAGAGAGAGAAAAAGAAAGACACTGAGAGAGAGAGAGTAAGACACTGAGAGAGAGAGAGAAAGGCAGAGAGAGAGAAAGGCAGAGAGAGATAGAAAGGCAGAGAGAGAGAGAGAGAGAGAGAGAGAGAGAGAGAGAGAGAAAGAGACAGAAGGAGAGAGAGAAAGAGACAGAAGGAGAGAGAGAGAAAGAGACAGAAGTAGAGAGTTTCTTATTCATAAGCTCATAGCTTAATTATTATCAGAACTGGTCAGAACATTTTACGACACGTCTTTCCTTTTTTCCTTTGTACTAACAAGTCACCACTAATCAAGGCCTCAAGGCCACTCGAGTATAAGGATTAATGAGTTTGTCAGATTGACGGTGAGACAACATCATAAGGACTAGTAACCCTGGTTGTAACTTGTCAGGATTTTATTATTTAAGAAGACGGCTCAACAATAATTTATTACATTGGACTTGAAAACGACTATGTTGTAGTCGGCTGGGAGACAGTCGCGTGGTATTGTGTTCCACAGACGGGTAGTTTTTGGAAACAAACTTTGCTCATGGAAGTTCCATTTAGTTTTAGGTAGACAGAGGGAGAAAGGAAAATTATTGACAGTGGTTGTAGCTAGACGAGATTTTGTTGTGAATGTTTTACAGGGGTGAACCATATATCGAGGCTCTTTGCATAAACTTAAATAAAACTAAATATAGCCCAGATTTGGACCCCTTACGCCTCACAGCAGTGTTCAAATATTCATAATGATTGGTATTAGTTTAGGAGTGGATCCGGTACATGCAAATATATAAAGATATACGGATACTTAAGTTTATATAAATAGAGATACAATACCTTCCCTCCTTCTTCCACGTTAGACATCGCCCCCCCCCCCCTACTCCTCACGGCCGTCCCTGATAAATACAACCAAAGTTTATTCATTGCTTACTGGTTATTTGCCCGGCTTATTTAACTGCCTCCATAAAGAGATTTCAAAATGTTTTTGTTTTTTTTCCAGCGGCAAATTTATGGTTTCTCTTATCAATCAATTCAGGAAAGAATAAAAATGAATGTGTTTGCACTTTTAATATCACTGCAACAGGTTTGGTTTAGGGTTTGGTTTAGGGTTAGGGTTAGGGTTGGGTTTAGAGTTAGGGTTTCCACGCTTAGTAAAATTGTGATAAATTGATTGAAATCACATTGGCCGTGAATCGCTATAATTCTGTTTGGATAGAAATGACAGTCGACATTAATATAGTGGGGTATCATCTATTCTCTTATTTACAGCCGCTTTCACACACAAAAAAATTCTTGGCCTTTTAGCTAAGATCAAAGTGTAGTATCTGTTCCGATGGATACTACACCCCATAAACTGGTATTGTCTTGGCCTTCGGGGCTTGATTCACGCTGGTCTATGGGTCTGTCCTGTGCAGTTCTAGGAAGTCCACCCTCCCAGGCTTTGCCTCCCCTCTTTGGAGAGGAGTAAGTTTATTGCTTACTGTTTGAGGCGCCCCTACCGGGAAATGCCAACGGGGCTGCCCAGGCAATTTTTAAATGGCCAGAGTGCTCACCTCTTGAGCGCTGGCTTATCTAATCCCACTTACCTAACCCTAACCCCTATCCCTAACAGCTAAGTCTAACACTGTTTTAACACTTGTTCAGTGATATATTCGTTAAAAAAAAATGTTTTACGTGTAAAAAATAACATTTTTCTAGTCATCCATTTTAGATTTTTTAGACGCAGGCAACCGACTTTTCATTCGGTTTTTCCGGCTGTCTACGTAAACTTCCGAAACCTACCAACACCAAGTCGATTTTAGCTCGGTTCCTAATGTTGGATAATGGCCCTATGGGAATGGACGTATCTGTTGGAAATCGTTGGTTTGACTTGCGCGAATTAGCGCGGGGTGGACCCGTGCAGTCGATGGGCAGAATAGGGCCTATTCTCACAGTCGGAAAGAAATAACAGACGTCACAGGGTCACTGCATGACGAGATCCCAGATCAAGGGCCAATGTGCACCTGCGAGAGGCTCTGTGACGTCACGGGCCTTTGCGTGAGAAACAGAGGGATCCGTGACGTCACTTGTTCTTTGTGAGAAGCGAGTTTTAACAGTCTGAGTTTTGGAGGCGAACCTATCAGACGTGATTTTTACCATGTAGCTGCTACATAATTAAGGGAAATATGTCTTGACAAGTATACCTTAATAGAAAAAGAAAAGAAAAAAAAGCTGACGTTTCATATAATTCAACTCCTAACCCTAATCCTAACCCTAACTCCTTGTTAGACAGATAGCTGCTTGTAAACCAACCGGGAATATTTTTAAAGGGCTAAACTCAACAAAGAACACCGTTAGCTATTATACTTCCGGTTTAAACATTTCCATCTGCCCTCCGCACTAAACTAGAATGATCGATCCGTCTGGAGAACTCACAGACCGGAATTTTTCCTAATTCTGGGATAGCCAGAGTAGAATTTTTTCATGAAAAAAGTTCCTGTCAAAGAACTTTACCAATTTTCCATCTATGGAACACATTAGCAGGAGTAAAAGTCTTAAGCAATTTGTAATTGTATTCTTAGTATAGCTCAACGTTTAACCTCCAGAAAACTGTCACTTAGAACTGATTATTACTTATCACTTTTATCCGTTGCACTATGAGTCCATGTGAACAAGGTCGGAGCTTACATCGACCAAACCATTGTGAAAATAACATCCAAGATGAGAACACTAGTCTGACTTATCCAAATTAGCAACAGACTGGATATATATCTTCTATTTTAGATCCCGACTAAAAGGAGCTTAGCAAAACACTTTCCAAAATGGTTTCCTATTCTAGGTTTTTGTTACAACAACGTTTCGGCCGTTCTACACTCTGGCCTTCTTCAGGTACCTCGTGTCAAAGTTGGGACCCATCATGGAATTTTGAAACAAACCCTTTATTGTATCCCTGGTGGTACACTGTTCCGAGTTCAATCCTGACCAAAGGCAGTAAGACGATTTAACAAGTGAAAGAATTTCACAAGGGGGAGGAAGCCGACGGGATGGGGGCCCTCGAGCATAAAAATGGGGGGCTGGCGGCATCTACTCATACTCAAACTATCTTCTTTTTTTGTTTTACTAATGGTCACTGTTTGTCAAGACCACTCGAGGATAAGGGGTTAAGGAGATCGTCATTTGGATGATGGTCGCCAACACAAGAGGACCGGATTGGCCAGAGATTATTTAAGAGGAATCGATTATCCACGAGGATTGCTCATCAAGTATTTGTTTATATTAGACTTGAAGACGACCATGCTGTAGTCGGTTGGATAGCAGACCCATGGTATCTTGTTCCACAGATGGGATGTTCTAGGAAAGAAACTTTGTTCATGGAAATTTGATTTGGTTTTTGGTAGAGAGAAAGAGAGAGAGAGAGAGAGAAAGAGA
>OY744551.1:40802720-40895220 GCA_963556195.1 Sepiola atlantica | reverse complement strand
TTCGTTAGTCTGTCAAACTTAAGTTAAAAATAGTATTTTCGTTAGTCTGTCAAACTTAAGTTAAAAATAGTATTTTCGTTAGTCTGTCAAACTTAAGTTAAAAATAGTATTTTCGTTAGTCTGTCAAACTTAAGTTAGAAATAGTATTTTCGTTAGTCTGTCAAACTTAAGTTAAAAATAGTATTTTCGTTAGTCTGTCAAACTTAAGTTAAAAATAGTATTTTCGTTAGTCTGTCAAACTTAAGTTAAAAATAGTATTTTCGTTAGTCTGTCAAACTTAAGTTAGAAATAGTATTTTCGTTAGTCTGTCAAACTTAAGTTAAAAATAGTATTTTCGTTAGTCTGTCAAACTTAAGTTAGAAATAGTATTTTCGTTAGTCTGTCAAACTTAAGTTAAAAATAGTATTTTCGTTAGTCTGTCAAACTTAAGTTAGAAATAGTATTTTCGTTAGTCTGTCAAACTTAAGTTAGAAATAGTATTTTCGTTAGTCTGTCAAACTTAAGTTAAAAATAGTATTTTCGTTAGTCTGTCAAACTTAAGTTAAAAATAGTATTTTCGTTAGTCTGTCAAACTTAAGTTAGAAATAGTATTTTCGTTAGTCTGTCAAACTTAAGTTAAAAATAGTATTTTCGTTAGTCTGTCAAACTTAAGTTAAAAATAGTATTTTCGTTAGTCTGTCAAACTTAAGTTAAAAATAGTATTTTCGTTAGTCTGTCAAACTTAAGTTAGAAATAGTATTTTCGTTAGTCTGTCAAACTTAAGTTAAAAATAGTATTTTCGTTAGTCTGTCAAACTTAAGTTAGAAATAGTATTTTCGTTAGTCTGTCAAACTTAAGTTAAAAATAGTATTTTCGTTAGTCTGTCAAACTTAAGTTAGAAATAGTATTTTCCTTGGTCTGTCAAACTTAAGTTAAAAATAGTATTTTCGTTAGTCTGTCAAACTTAAGTTAGAAATAGTATTTTCGTTAGTCTGTCAAACTTAAGTTAAAAATAGTATTTTCGTTAGTCTGTCAAACTTAAGTTAGAAATAGTATTTTCGTTAGTCTGTCAAACTTAAGTTAAAAATAGTATTTTCGTTAGTCTGTCAAACTTAAGTTAGAAATAGTATTTTTTTTAGTCTGTCAAACTTAAGTTCGAAATAGTATTTTTGTTGGTCTGTCCGCTTAAGTTAAAAATAGTATTTCCATTAGTCTGTCCGCTTAAGTTCGAAATAGTATTTTTGTTTGTCTGTCACGCTTACGTTTTAATTAGTATTTTCGTTTATTTGTCACACTTAATTTTGACATCAATTTTGTTAGTCTGTCATGCTTAAATTTATAATATTATTTTCCTTGGTCTGTCGCACTTCATTTTTAAATCGCAATTTCGTTGGTCTGTCAAGTTTATGTTTGGAATGATATTTTTGTTGGTGTGTAGGCTTAAGGTTGAAATAGTATTTTCAGTGGTCAGTCACACTTAATTTTGAGATAGTAATTTCGTTGGTCTGTCACACTAAATTTTCACTTAGCAATTTCGTTGATCTGTCATGCTGAAGTTTGAAATATTATTTTTGTTGATCCGTCACATTTAATTTTCACAGAGAAATTTCAATCCTCTCAAGATGTTGTTCATCGCCAACCAACAATCTCATTATCTTCTATGCTTGAGTTGCCTTTAGGCCTTGATAAAGAGTTATACATTTGCAAAAACAATAGCATTTTTGATTACTAAACAATCTCATTAACCCTTATCCTTGAATTGCATTTCGGCCTTGAGGAGTAGTTATACATTTGCAAAAAAAAAATAGCATTTTTGATTACTAAACAATCTCATTAACCATTATCCTTGAATTGCATTTAGGCCTTGATGAGTAGTTATACATTTGCAAAAAAAAATAGCATTTTTGATTACTAAACAATCTATTAACCCTTATTCTTGAATTGCATTTAGGTCTTGATGAGTAGTTATACATTTGCAAAAAAAAAACATTTTTGATTACTAAACAATCTCATTAACCCTTATCCTTGAATTGCATTTAGGCCTTGATGAGTAGTTATACATTTGCAAAAAAAAATAGCATTTTTGATTACTAAACAATCTCATTAACCCTTATCCTTGAATTGCATTTAGGCCTTGATGAATAGTTATACATTTGCAAAAAAAATAGCATTTTTGATTACTAAACAATCTCATTAACCCTTATCCTTGAATTGCATTTAGGCCTTGATGAGTAGTTATACATTTGCAAAAAAAAATAGCATTTTTGATTACTAAACAATCTCATTAACCCTTATCCTTGAATTGCATTTCGGCCTTGATGAGTTGTTATACATTTGCAAAAAAAAATAGCATTTTTGATTACTAAACAATCTCATTAACCCTTATCCTTGAATTGCATTTCGGCCTTGATGAGTAGTTATACATTTGCAAAAAAAAATAACATTTTTGATTACTAAACAATCTCATTAACCCTTATCCTTGAATTGCATTTCGGCCTTGATGAATAGTTATACATTTGCAAAAAAAAAAAACATTTTTGATTACTAAACAATCTCATTAACCCTTATCCTTGAATTGCATTTCGGCCTTGATGAATAGTTATACATTTGCAAAAAAAAATAACATTTTTGATTACTAAACAATCTCATTAACCCTTATCCTTGAATTGCATTTAGGCCTTGATGTGTAGTTATACATTTGCAAAAAAAAAATAGCATTTTTGATTACTAAACAATCTCATTAACCCTTATCCTTGAATTGCATTTAGGCCTTGATGAATAGTTATACATTTGCAAAAAAAAATAACATTTTTGATTACTAAACAATCTCATTAACCCTTATCCTTGAATTGCATTTCGGCCTTGATGAATAGTTATACATTTGCAAAAAAAAATAACATTTTTGATTACTAAACAATTTCATTAACCCTTATCCTTGAATTGCATTTAGGCCTTGATGAGTAGTTATACATTTGCAAAAAAAAATAACATTTTTGATTACTAAACAATCTCATTAACCGTTATCCTTGAATTGCATTTCGGCCTTGATGAGTAGTTATACATTTGCAAAAAAAAATAGCATTTTTTATTACTAAACAATCTCATTAACCATTATCCTTGAATTGCATTTAGGCCTTGATGAGTAGTTATACATTTGCAAAAAAAATAGCATTTTTGATTACTAAACAATCTCATTAACCCTTATCCTTGAATTGCATTTCGGCCTTGATGAGTAGTTATACATTTGCAAAAAAAAATAGCATTTTTGATTACTAAACAATCTCATTAACCCTTATCCTTGAATTGCATTTAGGCCTTGATGAGTAGTTATACATTTGCAAAAAAAAATAACATTTTTGATTACTAAACAATCTCATTAACCCTTATCCTTGAATTGCATTTCGGCCTTGATGAGTAGTTATACATTTGCAAAAAAAACAAAACATTTTTGATTACTAAACAATTTCATTAACCCTTATCCTTGAATTGCATTTAGGCCTTGATGAATAGTTATACATTTGCAAAAAAAAAAAACATTTTTGATTACTAAACAATCTCATTAACCCTTATCCTTGAATTGCATTTCGGCCTTGATGAATAGTTATACATTTGCAAAAAAAAATAACATTTTTGATTACTAAACAATCTCATTAACCCTTATCCTTGAATTGCATTTCGGCCTTGATGAGTAGTTATACATTTGCAAAAAAAAATAACATTTTTGATTACCAAACAATCTCATTAACCCTTATCCTTGAATTGCATTTCGGCCTTGATGAGTAGTTATACATTTGAAAAAAAAAAAATAACATTTTTGATTACTAAACAATCTCATTAACCCTTATCCTTGAATTGCATTTCGGCCTTGATGAGTAGTTATACATTTGCAAAAAAAAATAACATTTTTGATTACTAAACAATCTCATTAACCCTTATCCTTGAATTGCATTTCGGCCTTGATGAGTAGTTATACATTTGCAAAAAAAAATAACATTTTTGATTACTAAACAATCTCATTAACCCTTATCCTTGAATTGCATTTCGGCCTTGATGAGTTGTTATACATTTGCAAAAAAAAATAACATTTTTGATTACTAAACAATCTCATTAACCCTTATCCTTGAATTGCATTTCGGCCTTGATGAGTAGTTATACATTTGCAAAAAAAAATAACATTTTTGATTACTAAACAATCTCATTAACCCTTATCCTTGAATTGCATTTCGGCCTTGATGAGTAGTTATACATTTGCAAAAAAAATATTACATTTTTGATTACTAAACAATCTCATTAACCCTTATCCTTGAATTGCATTTAGGCCTTGATGAGTAGTTATACATTTGCAAAAAAAATAGCATTTTTATTACTAAACGAGATGGACGCATCTAAAAAATGTGCTCTCATTTTTTTTTCTTGCTGTTTTAATTGCTATTTTGTTCTTTAACAAAGAATTCATTGTTTGTTTTCGGCTCGATTTTGTTGACATGAATGCTTCTAAATTGTAAGTGACAGACGAAGAATTAACAAGTGAAAAATAATCGAATCATGTCAGACGCAATGTTATTTTTAATATGTCTTTCATGTTGGGAGGCCTTGTCCGCTCGCCACTTATACCAACGATCCTCCTTGAAAAAAGATAGGGTTCATTAGATTAGTTTCTTTGCGAATTGGTCATGAAATTGTCTTGGGAAACGGTAATTTCGCACTTGATTTTGCAGTTAAAAAGAATGGCAGGGAATCAAAGAAAGGTGCCTTGGTCTTAAAAAACAGTGCCAATAACATGGTACAACGATAACTAATGAAAATTGGCTAGCCAGAATTTAAGTTTGATATCAGTTTAAAAGTAATTTAGGTGTAACTTTTAAAATCCCACAAGATAACTTTATATGTTAGATAATGGGAAAAAATGTTTGGAACAATGTCTACTTCATGAATGATAAAAGCTTCAAGTCAAGTATTATGGTTCATTTGTGCTACTAAATTACTGGTTATAACAGGTTGTAAAGTCGGAATCTGGCGTCGTAGAACTCTCGTCTGTTGATCCCGAAACGGGACGATGTGTCGTTTCTATTCGCGTTTCCCAGTTGCAGGGAAACTATTTGTACAAACCGTGCGTCTTTCTTTCTCCATTGTCGTTGTCACCTGCTTTGTGGTCGGCTGCTATCTGTCTGTCGCTTCGCCGAGCGTCAACTTCGCTCAGTTTTTCCATCATACCGGCGGTTTCTTCGTAGGCTGAAATCAAACCTTTTACGCACAATAAAATATAACAAGGCTTCTCCTTTTTAATTTAGAGCCATTTTATTACTATTAAGCTTGTTGATACTGAGCAAGTTCGTTGTAGAAGAGAGAGAGGCTTACGCTAGTTAATTTTCTAACTACTTAGCTACTTGTAAAGGAAGGAAGATAAGGGACATCGCTCTCAACTTCGGGGGATCTAAAATCCCCTAGCCTGTAATCGCTACATGGCTAATGCGTCTTGACTCTTCGGCTTCCAAGTCCAAACTCAATTTCAACTTAGTTTTACCGTTGAAAAGATGTCCAATTTACCACCCGGACAAACCACATATCTTTTTTACGGAACTTCTCTTTCACTGCATTTTTTAAATAATATTTTTCATATATTTTTCAAATATTTGAACTTTGGTTTTTTCGAAAGCCAACTTATCTATCTGTATTTCTCCTCTGATGAGAAGATCTCGATCTTTGAAAAGCCTTGGCTTAAGGAAAGAATAATAAACACTAGTTTATTACTGAATACACCTTACATTGAACAATTGAAATTTGAAACAAATTTGGACAATCGTCGCATATTTATCACTCTTTTTTCTTCTATCTCTACAATTGCTCTATCTCGTATATTGAGCTAAACCTCTTCACTATAGGTTCATCTACTAAAAGTTTTACTTTTGGTTTACATTTGATCCTATATATATATATATATATATATATATATATATATATATATATATATATATATATATATATATATGCAGGCTGTTTTGTACTTTTGCTTTTGCTGCAACAGTATTTCCGAGCATAAGATCAAGCTGAGTACACATTTGCTACATTTTTAGTGTACGTTTAAATTTTCTTCTTCAAGTCCGATAGGATTTTGTTTGTTTACGATTTATATTTTTCGTTTACTGAAATTCGAAATTTTCGTTTGCCTTTCTTTTTTAAAAATTTTATTTCCTTTATTATTTTTTTTATTAAATTTTTTTTATTAATATTATTATTATTCAATTTTTTATTCTTTTAAATTTTTTCGTTTAAAATTTTTTTTTTTTGCATTCTCAATGTTTCAGCTGTTGTACCTTCTGGCAATCTTCAGGTGTTTGTCAAACTATCGCAAACAACTAATTCATATTCAACAAAATTATGTCATCATGTTTTACTTTGGGAGTTTCTTTTCTTTTTTCTTGCTTTACTTATATTAATATTTGGATCTTTCTTTCAACGGAAACACATTTTTTTTTATTATTCATGAATTCGTTTCGGTTGATTTGGTTTTTTGTACAGTCTATTGATGGGTTAGGGTTAGGGTTAGCTTCGCTCCTAATCTGCATAAAAACAAAAAAAATGAGATAAAACATGTTTCTTTAATCACTTCTACCCTAAAAGAAGATGAGATTCTACATTTTTTAGGCGATTATTTTATTTAACTTTTTTAGAATTTAGAGTAGGTGATTTGTTTTGTATATGAATTTAACGTAAAATGATCCCCCGTTTCTCTCTCTCTCTCTCTCTCTCTATATATATATATATATATATAGAGAGAGAGAGAGAGAGAGAGTAAGAGATAACAAATACTGACCCAACGGGTCACGGGTGATCTAGCAACAATTAAAAATGATGCTCTGAGATTCCTAACAACAAAATTCTTTTTTTAAATTCTTCAAGATGAAGACACGTGTTATGCCATTGTACTTTCCCAGCAATGAATAGAGATTTATTACATACCCCCCCCCCCTCTCACACACACACACGTGGCGGCACTAATCCCCCTGATCTCGGTATTGCTGATAAAGCCACCCCGGAAATTGTTTCCCTTTTTGAAAGCCGTAAAATCATCAGAAACGGAGAACGCAACTTTGATCCGGTGATGTTCCGGCTCCAGTCAAAATGACGACCGCATAATCCCATCCCTAATTCTTTGGCGATGTCTAATATGCGTGAGTTTTGGCAAGCATAATCCGCGAGATTATCCATGTTTTCATTTCCTGCGTTGTTATCGTTAATCCTACAGTCATCATTATCACCACCACCAGCACCACCACTGCAATCGTCGTCGTCGTCGTCGTCGTCGTCGTCGTCGTCGTCGTCGTCATCATTATCATCATCATCACAACTGACCCTGTTATCTCAACTGTTTCATCATCATCATCATCATCATCATCATCATCATCATCATCATCATCATCATCATCATCATCATCATCATCATCATCATCATCATCATCATCAGCAGCAGCAGCAGCAGCAGCAGCAGAATCATCATCATCATCATCATCACAACTGACCCTGTTATCTCAACTGTTTCATCATCATCATCGTCGTCGTCGTCGTCGTCATCATCATCACAACTGACCCTGTTATCTCAACTGTTTCTTCTTCATCATCATCATCAGCAGCAGCAGCATCAGCAGCATCATCATCATCACAACTGACCCTGTTATCTCAACTGTTTCATCATCATCATCATCAGCAGCATCATCAACATCATCATCATCAGCAGCAGCAGCAGCAGTATCATCATCATCATTATAACGACCACCACCACTACTACAACCATCATCATGATCACCACCACAATCATCATCATCATCATCATCATCATCATCATCATCATCATCATCATACTCATTACCACCACCATCACTATGCTGATGATCATCATTACAATCATCATCACTAGCACCAGCAGCACCATCACTGCAACAATTACTACCACCACCACCACCACAATCATCATCATCATCATCATCACGAAGACTACCACCATTATCATGATCCCCACCACAATCATCATCATCAGTCGAACACCTACAATGAACATAAAGATACAATAGGGAGAAGCTAGCAACATCACTTTTCTGTGAAAGGGGCAGTAGGGAAGAGAGAAGATCACCCCCCCATCCCCCATTAGCTTGCGAAGCTGGTTTTGTACTCTGTTAGGGCCAGAAAGCGTGTCCCGAGCGGCACAACCCCATATATGACAGCAGTAGGTCATTTTAGGACGTATCTGGCTCTTATACAGTAGAAGATGGCGTCAGGACTGAGGTAATTTTTGGATAGTAGAATAACTAAACAATTTTTCCGGCGACCTCAGCAACAAATTTGATGTAAGTCTTCCATTTAAGGTCTGAAGTTAAAGTCAATCCTAGGAACTTATCAAAGCAGGGGGCCTCATTTAAGAGAGAGAGAGAGAGAGAGAGAGAGAGAGAGAGAGAGAGAGAGAGAGAGAGAGAGAGACATTCATTTTAACTGGGATGTGAATGGTAGGACACAAATATGAAGAAATAAATGGATGAAAACGATTCTAGTGAGATCAACAATATAAAATGATTTATTTAGACAATTTCATAACTGAAAGGATTACGATGAATCAGGAGGATTTTATGTCTGTTGCTAGACCAATTTCGGTAACATCCTCCATTATGAATTTACTCTGTTTGTTTTGTTGCATGGTCTATGCAGGGGTAGATAGCACTGCCTCAATCTTTCACCAAGGGCAGATAAATCTTGATTCAAAATGTCTAACAGAATGTCTTTTAGCAAAGGAAATATTTTTAGGGTACAAAGAGTTATCTCCCTTTAGCATAGATTTTTCTCGATGGAATTATTTATCCATCTATATATTTTTCCATGGTTGACATGCTGTAAAATCAAACACCCATCAACAAATCAACAATAGACGAAATATCATTGTAAGTTATTGGCTATGAGCAGAGATGCACCTATAAAAAGTGAATTCCGTGACCTATGAATCGTTCTGTTTTCATATAAAAGTGCTCAATTGCAAGTATATTTATTTAATCTGAATTTTTATTCATAAAAAGATTTTGGCTACATATGTGCATACATGTTTCACCTAAAACCTGGGACAGTTGAAATCTTGTCAGGCCAAATATTTAATTAACAATGAATGCCAACTCACAAAAGAAATATTTAAAAGTATTTTGTTATATATATATATATATATATATATATATATATATACAAAAGATGAGCATAAAAATTGCAAAAATAAAGAATTCCATTCTTTGAAAAGCAATGGTTTTAGGAAGAAAAAAATCTCTTGGTTTGAACAACTGAAGACGTAACAGATTTTGTATTTTTGCAATTTTTATTCTCATCTTTTAATTGTTCTATCTCGTAAATCGAGCATCAATTGGTTCATGATAGGTTCTACTTTAAAGGTAGACATTATATCTTTATTTTCCTTTTCTATTTTTCTCTCTCTCTCTCTCTCTCTCTATATATATATATATATATATATATATCATTAAATATTATTTATTTATCTATAGACAAACTTGTTTCATCTTTGAAAACTCATCAGTATATTGAAACGACTGGCCTAGCTACCAAAGGGTTCGAACTTACAACCTTGGGTATTGTAACTCAAACGTCGTAAATCCTTAGCTAGCAGCTTAGCTGCACAATTAAGACGTGTAAATACGCTTTTTAAATACAAACTTGTACCGATAATTACATCTAAAGTGTTCAACAAAGGGGAGGGAACTATAGCGTTACTACCAGGGCAATATAATCATTTTGTCACAATCAATTATTAATAATCCCTTTATTATGGGGCAAACAATAATCATTAAATCTTTCAATCGTAGGCGTGTCCCTTTTCTTCCTGAGATTCTCATGGATGACTCTGCTCTTGAGGAGAAATCGACTCTGAAACTTCTTGGTCGTTATTTCTCATCAAATCTTTCTTTGAAGTTCATAGATTAAATCCATTGCTCTTTCTGTTTCTCGTAACGTCTGTTCTCTCTATCACTCCAAACACTTTCTCACACCTGAGGCTATTCTCTATCTTTACAAATCTGCAATCAGACCATGTATGGAGTACTGTTGTCATATTTGGGCTGGGGAATCTCTGTCCCATTTAAGGGTTCTTGATAAGGTGCAGAAACGTATCCGTAATTTGATTGGCCCTATTCTTTCTCCTTCTCTACACCCTCTCTCTCACAGACGTGATATTGCTAGTCTCAGTCTTTTCTATAAATACTATTATGGCATGTGTTCTTCAGAATTATGTGATCTATTCCCCGCTTCTATTGTTCTAGCTCGTTTTGGTTAGTCTAATGGTCTTCATTAATTCACTGTTTTTATACCTCATTGTAATACAACATCCTATTCCGGTATCTTCTTTTCAGCAACCGCAGGCTTGTGGAACTTTCTTCCTGCTGACTGTTTTCCTCTTACATATAACCTTTTCAAGACTAAGGCCATTAAGCATCTTCTGTCTTCGAGATAACCAAGAGATGCCTACTGACCTTAGTCTAGAAAATACCAAGATTAATTCACTGTTTTGATACCTCATTGTAATACAGCTTCCTATTCCAGTAGCTTCATTTCTAAGAACCGCAGGCTTGTGGAACTCTCTTCCTGCTGACTGTTTTGCTCCTACCTATAATTTTGGTCTTTTCAAGACTAAGGTCAATAGGCATCTCCTGTCTTTGCGATAATCATATTTGTTCTTGTTAGCTTCTTACATCAAGTGGCTTCATGCCTTGTCTGTGGCGATTTCCATAAAAAAATATTAAATATTTACTTATCTATAGGCAATAGAAGCTTGTTTCGTCTTTTGAAGATACACAAGTATAGATTTAAACAACTAGCCTACTTACCAATGGGTTCGAACTTACAGTCCTGGGAATTGTTACCCAACATCGTTGACTTCTGAGATAGCAGGTCAGCTGCTTTACGTATATATATATATATATATATATATATATATATATTTATTATTTTTACCTACATACACATGTGTTTCATGTTTACACAATCTTTAGTGTAGGAGATGATAATTACTTACAGGTGAAGGATTCGAACTAGTTACTAAGTCATCATTGATCCTGCAGCCTAGAATTTAACCCCTAGGCCACCATCAGTTAACATGGGAAAACAGAGAATTTAAATTCTATATAATGTCGAATCGGCGGACATATACAGGAAGCTTAGTCATATACAGTGTTCAACGGCAGAGGCTGGAACATCGCATTACATCTAGATTGACAGCTGATTATAAATTCTCCTATATATACATCATGGAACATTTGAATAAATACGCGATGTGTGTAATGAATTTCAATATGGACGCATTTACCATCTTGAGTTGTGCTCACTTGATATATCACCTGAAAGTCTTAGAGACGATCTATGTTCGTTTGACCAAAACCCTCTCAGAACCATACACATTTATTTCATTCCATGCTACTGACTTCACAAAGCCCAGACCCCGGTCCTACTGCTCCCAGCAGTGGCTACTACTTCTTCCCATCAACCCATCATGTCAACCCAATATTTACATGTACTTGTATGACATTTTTCTTAATATTATCATCCTGAAGAAGTCTTAAAAATAAAGACGAAACGTTGATGAATGTATAAAAAAAACATCCTTTTTAGTTTTGTTTTTTTTCATTTCTCATCACGTCGGATTACCTGCCTCCTTCCTTTCTCATATATATATATATATATATATATATATATATATATATATATATATATATATATATATATATATATATATATATATGGGAAGAGAAGGATGAAGGTAATCCGACGTGATGGGAAAATGAAAAAGGAAAACCAAAAAATGGATGTTTTTTATGTGTACATCAACGTTTCGTCTTTATTTATAAGACTTCATCAGGATGATAATATAGAGAAAAAATGTCATGCAAGTACAGATACATGTAGGGTAGACATATTGGGAGGAAAAATAAAATGAAATAATGGCCACTACTGGGTGGACGTCTGTACTTGTTGGAAAATAAAAATGAATGTTGAAGAAAATAAGTGGGGAAAAAATGGAGGGATGGGGTGAGCAAGGACTACTGTGGCTGGTGTTAAGAGAAAGATGGCATCCACTTTACCCCTGCTCATCCCCCACTTCTTTCTCTTACCACCAGCCACAGTAGTCCTTGCTCATCCCATCCCTCCATTTTTCCCCCACTTATTTTCTTCAACATTAATTTTTATTTTCCAACAAGTACGGACGTCCACCCAGTAGTGGCCATTATTTCATTTTATTTTTCCTCCCAATATGTCTACCCTACATGTATCTGTACTTGCATGACATTTTTTCTCTATATTATCATCCTGATGAAGTCTTATAAATAAAGACGAAACGTTGATGTACACATAAAAAACATCCATTTTTTGGTTTTCCTTTTTCATTTTCCCATATATATATATATATATATATATATATATATATATATATATATATATATTCACACACAGTGTTATTCAGATAATCTTCAAGAACAAAATAGAAAAGATTGGATAGCATTGCTTATGGCTAAGAATTGATAACAATCTCAGTTATCAATATTTTTGCCCAATTTTTTGTAGGCCTCTGTGGGGTGGGGTGGGGGGGGGGGCTTATGGGGGGTGTGTTGTCGTGTGGAAATTACTGAAGTATGGAAACCCTGATAAGAAATAAGAAATTTCATAAAAATAATCCAGTTCTTCGCATTTGTCTACCAAAGTAATTATCACATATCATCAAGAAGCTATAGATATCCTCAACTTTATCATAAAGCGCAATGTGTATTTATTTGCAAGTATATATATATATATATATATATATATATATATATATATATATATATATATATAATAATCCAGGTAAAACATCCACAGGGTAGTAATCCAAAGAATTTAAACCGAGTTTATAAAAAGTGCTCAATATCAAATAGAGCTTTTATATATGAGTAGTTTATAACAACTGTTGATCGATAACATCGACATGCCAGTGTCGCAGATTTTGTACATGTCTGTGTAAATAAAAATAATTATATACATATATATATATATATATATATATAAGATCCGAGCCTGAGGTAGATGTTCGATTGTGATGAAAGGAGTATAGTTGCGCTTTCAATGCATTTGCGGCGTGAGAGAGAGTGTTCGCTTTTGAGGAGAGTGCAGTCTTAAAAATTTAGATTGTGGGTGAAAGTGTTCCTGCTTATCACTAGAGCGTTAGTGGAAATGTCGTGTTTGAGGTCCCGCTTGTGTTTGTATATGCGAGATTTTAAGTTTCTGGACGTTTCGTCGCTATCGAACATCAACCTCAGGCTCGGATCTTATACCCTAGCAAAAACCGCACTAAAACAATGCAATATATTACACCACTGCGACCCTGATTAAATATCTATATATAAAAAAGAGATAATAGCAAGTCTCATAGCTAATTAGATCTTTTTAATACATCTCTCTACAAACTTAACCATATTTAAGGATTTTTCTTACATGTATTTCATATCATCTTACACTTTAAAAAACCCATTTTTCTGATAATAAGATATTATTTACATTAGTTTTACTGTAAAATAGATTTTTCTAAACTGTCCATTTAAGATTTTTATTGCTTTATAAAACTTAATATGAGACAAATTCGCAGACCTATTTCTGATATATTTCTGATTAAATTTTTGGTGCTCGCGTTCAGTGTATCAATTTCATGCCCACTCCTATGTGTGTTTATCCTAGCTAGTTCCTCTGTCTTCTTCCCTCTTATCGCCTTTACCTCCTCCGCCTACCGCCTCCCCTATACTAGCTCAGTAGGTGTGAAAGTAAAAAAGAAAAAGAAAAAGAAAATAAATAAAAATATAAAAGTAGAAAAAGAAATAAAGAAGAATGTGTCACCCACTTGTCATATTTCAATGTCACTAAAAGTCTTCTCATATCGTCCAATCGGGTCATCTTTTCCTTCTCCCATGTGTGTGCCTTCAAGATAAAATTTTTTCCAAATCTTCACTTTTTCTGAAGACGTTCGCTAACACGAACGAAACCGGTCAAATCTCTTGTTTTTGTTTTTCTCCTGCACTTTAACCGGTTTTCCGTTTTTCATTTTTCGCACACGCACACACACACACACACACACACACACACACACACACACACACACACATATACACACATATATATATATATATAGTGAAAAAGTAAATTAAAGGGAAAAAATATATATGCATTACAATTTTGTGATGAGAAATCCTGTGTGAATCGAAAATTTTAATTTAAATAAATAATATGTTTATTTAAAAAAAAGCCTCTGCATTCAACTAATTTTAAAAAAAAAACCGTTTCAATTACGAAATTTAAATGCATTCTATACAGTGGAACTCTTTACTAATACTACCAGAGCACACACACCACTTGTGGACATTATTACACAACGAACTTCGTTAACATCTTAAGCACTAGATCAAGCGGCACTATGTCGTTTTAAAAAAAATACAAAGAAAAAAAAGTATCCATTATCCTGATGAGGATTCCTGTGTGAATCTAAAATTTGAATTTAAATAAATAATATGTTTATTTAAAAAAGCCTCTGCATTTTACTTGTTTTTAAAAAAACCGTTTCAATTACAAAATTTAAATGCATTCTATACAGTGGAATTTTTACTAATATATCAGGACCGGCGGGATAGTTATAAAAGTGTGTGTGTGGGGGGGGGGCTCTCATAAAAAGTGGGGGGGGGCCCGATTAAACACATCCATATATAACTTCATTATTGATGACCGTAAAGTAGGGGGGGTGGCCAAGTCAAAATGTAGGGGGGGCTTGAGCCCCCCCCCCCTGCCCCTACCCCCCGGTGCCGCCGTCCATGTATATATATATATATATATATATATATATATATTCCATGAAAAATGCCAGTATACTGAAATCATATGCCCTTAATAGTGTTAAGATGAAAATTTATATACACTAAATGTACAAAAGCAAGGAAATTCCCAAATTTTTACACTCTTATTTTCATTAAGGGTATGCGAGCACAACAGGGCTATGTATTTTACTGGTAGGAATTTTTCTTCAGCGCACCTCACACACTTCATCCACTCATGCATAGAAATTTATACTGTAGTGATGTGATAATGAAATAGCTTGGTTGATATGTAGTCATAGCCTTAATTACAATGAAAGTGTAAAAATTTGGGAATTTCCTTGCTTTTGTACATTTAGTGTATATGAATTTTCATCTTAACCCTATTAAGGGCATATGATTTCAGTATACTGGCATTTTTCATGGAATGTCACTACTTTTGTAAAGGCTATGCCTCAAGACAATGGTAATTTTTAAGGTTTTTTTGAATTTTCTGGAAAACTAAGGTATATGGTAAACTGAAATTAAAATGCCATCAATTAGACCCTAGAACCTCTATCTCTGCCAAATATCAGCTGAATCCATCCAATAGTTGATGAGATACAGGGTGGCACACACGTATGTACGTACACACATACAGATAACATGATTTCATGATTGAACTTTCTGGATCTCTGGGTTGCCTTGACTAATGATGCTGAAATTCTACACACTTATAGAACCTATGAACTGAAAATTTTGTGCAAAGTTTTAACTAATTTGGTTTATGTGTTTTTGAGTTATGATTGATCAAAGAAATGAGATTTCTAGCATAGGCCGTTTTTGTAGTCTATTAAGGGATAGAGCGCTATCGCGCCTCCCTTGATTAAGTGAACAATGGATTAAAAGTAATCAGTGAGATCCTTTGATGTCTCCTGAGCTGGACTCAGAAGAAGTAACCAATCGTGTTAATTTTTATATATATATATATATATATATATATATATATATATATATATATATATATATATTATTTCATGTATCTGCATAAACTGCTATAAGAAGATATAATATTTTATGCGTCGATTTTCAGTATTTACTTCAACAGTACTCAATACGTAAGTAGAGCTAGGCAGTAAGTTATGAAAATATATTTATGGTAATTAAGCTACACAAAGGGAGTCGTCAGGCTAATGTATATATATATATATATATATTGTTTATATAGAGTTAGGTTCTTTCCAAATATGATCTAAGGTTAAGATCGGATTCTGACTCTGCCTGATGAGATCTCAGTTTATAATAGCTGTTGATCGATAACATCGACATGCCCGTATCGCAGATTTTGTACATGTATGTATAAATAAAAATAATCATATATAAAAGCTCTATTTGATATTGAGCACATTTTTATAAACTCGGTTGAAATTCTTTGGATTACTACCCTGTGGATGTTTTACCTGAATTATTATTATTATTATATATATATATATATATATATATATATATAGACGCTGCCATTATTTTTCATTTTATTTTATTTTTCTTCCCAACATGTCTACCCTACATGTATCCGTGCTTGCATGATATCTTTTCCCTATATCATCATCCTGATGAAGTCTTATAAATAAAGACGAAACGTTGATGTACACATAAAAAAACATCCAGTTTTTGGTTTTCCTTTTTCATTTTACCATATATATATATATAGGGGTGGGTCACACACACACAGAAATTACGCTTAGACTAAAATCTATCAAAGTTGCAGCCACAGTCTTGAATCTTGACTTTTGTGCTTGACATTTTCCGCAGGTGTTTGTGATTTTTTCTCATTATTAAGCAAATTTGGCGTTGTATATATATTGCCTCATTTTAAATCTCCCAACAAAATTCCATTTGTATTTCCATTCAAATCAGGCCGACGCAGATGTGGCTCGATTAGAATCATCATTAATGACGCGAAAAATCATTGTTTAAAATTCCTTTCCACGGTTGAAATTGACTTATTAGGAAAAAAGTCTGATGAGATGCAACTCATCATCTTTATTCAGACATTAAGACATTTTCTATTAGCCATATCGTTTTTTCTCCATATCTCCTGAACAGTATCCCTGTCTAACAGTACTATTCTTATAATAAATAAATACATGTGTTGGAGTATTATAAACATAGACAATAAAACGGGCATCCACAAATATATATATATATATATATATATATATATATATATATATATATATATAAAATGAAACACTTTTATCAAATGGAATTTACATCTGAAGAGAGCATAATGGATAAACGATAAATGCTCGAAACGCGTTATGAAATTATATTTAAAAAACTTAAAATGTTAAAATGATAAGATAATAAATAATTATTGAAAAAGTTTTTTTACTAGCGTTGGTAACCACAATTCTTTAAATATACTTTTTTCTCTCGTTGGAACTGCACTGATGCTACACAACCCCCTTCTCTCTCTCTCTCTCTATATATATATATATATAGTCATCCACATACAGACTGTTTCGCTGTTTCACAGCTCATCAGTGCGGCTAGACCAGTTAGTGCCTCAAGCCGGGATCGAAACGCAACCGTCGAGCTGACAGTCGGCGATGTTAACCCCTACACCATCATGCGACACTGACTGAATGTATCTCAATGTAAACATTGCAATTGCCTGAGCTCGAATTAGTGTTTACCTAATGAGCATTGCCTTTTTTACGCTAATGGCAGTTGGCGATACCCTTACAAACATAAGCTCTACCCAGGGGGGAGCTTTATATAGTCATCCACATACAGACTGTTTCGCTGTTTCACAGCTCATCAGTGCGGCTAGACCAGTTAGTGCCTCAAGCCGGGATCGAATCAGTGACGATTTGTGATCTGAGTTCGAGCCTGTCAACCGTCTGGAATTAGCTTCCTGCACTGAAGATTGCATAAGCATGAAACATCGATGTCTGTAGGTAATAAATAATTAATATTTATTTATAAATATCATTATATAGCCCCCTTTACTAAGGCTGGGCACTCTGAGTGAATTTAATAACAAGCAGTACTACTAGCTTCATTGCGAGATCCAACACGATTTGTTGTTGTTGATCACTCTTCGCCACTTGCTGTGAATACCCACCGACTTGGTAATTACAAAGTTAAATTCCTCCTAAATTCCAAGCTAATTTGTGGTGGCCGACGGGTAGGTCTTTTGACTGCGAATCAGTGACGATTTGTGATCGGAGTTCGCGCCCGTCGATCGTCGGCAATTAGCTTCCTGCACTGAAGATTGTATAAGCATGAAACATCCATGTATGTAGGAAATAAATAATTAATATTTATTTATAAATATATATATATATATATATATATATATATATATATATATATATATATAAGCCCCTTTAAGAAATTAAAGTCGAGCACTATATATATATATATATATATATATATATATATATATATGTCTAAAAAGTATCCGACCTTAGGCCAGAAAAAATATGTCAAATACGTGACAGGAGTGGGATCCTAATCCCCTTTCAAAGTACGCCCCTCGTGCTTGCACACACTTAGCCCACCGATCCATCCACTGCCGGAAACACCTCTGGAAGTCTTCTTTTGGAATGGTGTTCATCTCCGCCGTCACGTTCCGCATTATCTCTTTTTTCGCACCCTCTCAACAACAGCTGCACTCCGAGCAGTTTGGGGCCTGCCAGAATGCTGACCACTCTCTGCTGATGTGCGGCCACTTTTGAATCGGTTCAACCACTCCTTAATTTGTGTTACGCATCGCATATTCTCCAAACACCTGCCGAATCTAATGTGACGGCGGAGATGAACACCATTCCAAAAGAGGACTGGCAGTGGATGGATCGGTGGGCTAAGTATGCAAGCACAAGAGGCCTACTTTAAAGGGGATTAGGGTCCCGACCCCATCATGTATTTGAAATATTTTTTCTGGCCTCAGGTCGGATACTTTGGAGACAGCCCTCGTATATATATATATATAAAAACACAAAAAACACATATTTATAATTATTTATCGCCCCTAAATATAGGCTGGGCTTTGTAGTGTGTAGTATTAACACAGTCGTCACCGTGGCTTCAATGCAATGTTCATTTCAATAAGTGAACACTTTACGACAGCTGCCTTTAAATAGGATTAATCTTTCGCTGATTTACCGATATGTTGACAACGGACGTGTGGGCTAAGACGTGGGAATTTGAGTTTGAAATATAACTCGAGTTCTGGGGTTTTAGTTCTGGCGACCGGTGTGAATATTTTTTTTCTACACTGAAGATTCCCGTAAGAATGAAACGTTTACGTATGTACACAAAACAAATATTTATAATTATAATTCAACTTAACATAACTCAATCTCCAAACCAAGGAATATTTCAACATGTATTTTATTTGATTGAAATATATAAGAAATATATCTTAGAGAAAATATGAACTAAGAATGGGGGCGTCAAACAATATATAGTGAGAGAGGATGAAAGTGATAGACAGAAACTTATTTCATGTGATTAAAATATATAGGAAATATGTCTTAGGGAAATAAACGTTGATTAACTCATCTTTAGTATAATAATAGAATTTATATAAAATTTCATTTGAAATTTGATATGACCAGAGATTCATATAAGCATAAAACATTGTCTGTGGGATCTTAGGTTTTGCATAAAATATTCATGCAAAGGCCATAAATTTTGCCAATTCAATCAAAATATTCAATCTACCAATTTATGGCATATTTATTCTTGTTTTCCCGTGCGATTCTAAGTCGGATAATTCTTTGAATTTACAGTTTTAATATTCAAAGACTCTCGGGAGCGACCGAATCGAAGAAATATTATCAGAACGTCTGCAGCACATGAATTCTTACAGCACTTGCATGTAAAAGAAATGTCCATGGAACGTTCTCGACTGAGCTCGAATTTCTGCTAGTCTCTCTCTGCTCTATCCTTATTTTCATGGAAAGTGATCGACTGAGCTCCAATCTCTGGTTCCTCCCTGCACAACATTCACAGCAAGAACGCGTTTTACTTCCACCACTACAAATAACTTCCATTTCTTCTTCGATGTACCTAAAACTAAACTGAATTTCCATGAACAGAGTTTGTTTTTAAGAACTTCCCATCTGTGGAAACACATTACCACCGGACTGCTTCCTGACAGACTACAACATGGTCGTATTCAAGACTAATGTTGACAAATACTTCTCGAGCAGTACTCTTAAGTAATCAAATTTTGTTCATTCCATCCATCGTTTTCAGCCCTCTCATAATATTGTTCATTATCAAACTTTTTGACGAGTTTTGATTTACTCCTCTCCAGGAGTTAGGCACAAGGCCAGTTTTTATCTTACCCCCACAAGTAAGATGTGACCCAAGGTCGGGTCGGGAAAGTGGGGTTTGAAAAGCCAGCGCCCAAGAGGTGAGCACTCTGGCCATTAAAAATTGCCTGGGCAGCCTAGTCGGCATTCCCCGGTAGGGGTGCCTCAGACAGTAAGCAATAAACTTACTGCTCCCCAAAGAGGGGAGGCGAAGCCTGGGAGGGTGGACCTCCTAGAACGGCACAGGACAGACCCATAGACCGGCGTAAATCAAGCCCCGAAGGCCAAGACAATACCAGTCTATGGGGTGCAGTATCCATCGGAACAGATACTACACTTTTCGACAAGTTATTTATGGTCTTGCTAAGTAAAAAAAAAGGTACTGGTACAGTTTACGACCCGTGATGAAACCGACTTTTTGCCTTCGTGTAGAGGCAAGTAAATATAGACTTATTAATATAAACGTTTAGTTATTTCATTTTCTAATGATTCTTATTATTAACTAGCAGGGCTCCAGGCGTTGCCCGGAGAAAAGTGTAACATATTTCTATTTAATCTTTTATCTCTCTACCGCACTTTATCTTCCCCTCTTTCCCCCTCTCCCTTCTCAACCACCTCTTTATTCTTTGCCCAACCTATTCTATTCCAGCTGGACATACACGCAGATATAACTCTCTTTTATATAGATGCATCGTGGAAAGTAGGCATAAGGGAATTAACACCTCGATAAAAATCAGAGTTACTTCCCTTTAGTAAATAAAATAGCTGAATAAAATGACTGAAAACCTAAGGCTCCCCCTAACAAAACCTGGCTAATTTGACACCCAAAGAATGAATATTTTTTTTGTAAATTTAGATATTATTCATTCCGGGCAACGCTAATCAAGAATATACCAACTTCGTGGGTGTTTGATAGATTTTTTTTACTTTGAGCAGGACATACACACACATACACACAAACAACTGCCTTTTATATAATAGACTAGCGAAAATAGACTCCCTAACGGTCGCCTATTTTTGCTAGGCCGCCGCGTTCTTGGGTGGTGAGACATTTTTAGTTCAAAAAAAAAAATTGGTCTCCGAATATTTTTTGTTTAAAAAGGGAATTTTTTGGGGAAGGGGGGGGGGGGTCCCGCCAAATAAAAAAAAATTGGGGGTGAGGGGGGGGGGTGAAATCCCCCCCCTTGAAGAATTCGAGTACGAACGCAGATCCCAAACTATATTGAAGAACAAGTTATTATACGATCATTCATTGCTAACTGAAAAAATTCTCCAAAATGGACAGACAGACAGATAGACAGACAGAGAGGTTGCTCGTTATATCATAAGTGTATTTCCTTTTATGTTTTTATAAAATGTCTACAATATTGTTGAATTTGTGATCAAACATTATTATATTAAAAAAAATATCTTACAAGGAATTAATTAAGAGAAAAGGAAAAACGTGTGTGTGTGAGAAGATGTCAATGAGTGGAATGAAAACTGAAAGAAAAAAGACTCCCGAGCACCGCCGAGTAGATATAGCTAGTAATTGAAAAATGAATTAAAGAAAAGAAGAAAAGAAAAAAAGGGAAAGAAAAGGGGGAAATAAAATAATAAATAGATAAAATGAAGATATACAAAAAAAGCAAGAAAGAAAAAAAAAGAACGGAGGAAAGAAAAGAAAAAGGGAAAGGAGTAAAGAAAAAAAAAGAACGACAAAAAGGAAAGAAAGAATCAGAAAAAAGGAAAGAAAAAGGAACGAAAGAATAAAAGTGGAAAGAAAATAACATGAAAATAAAGAAAGACAAAAGAAAGAAAGAAGGAGAGAAAGAAAAAGGAAGGAAAGAAAGAAACAAGGAGAGACGAAATAAATAAAAAAGAAGGAAAAGGGAAGGACGAAAATAAGAAAAAAAGTAAGAAGAAAAGAAAGAAAGATATGACGAAAAAAAGAAAGAAGAAAAGGAAATAAGAAAAATGAAGGAAACAAAGAAAGAAAAAGAGACGAAAGAAAAAATTAAGTAAGCAAAGAAAGAAGGAAAGAGGGGGACAAAGAAGGAAAGAAAGGAAAAGGAAATAAGAAAAAAAAAAGAATAATATCATGGAAAAAAGAAAGAAGGAAAAGAAAATAAGAAAAATGAAGGAAACAATAAAAGAAAAAGAGATGAAAGAAAGATAGAAAAATAAGGTAAGAAAGAAAGAAGGAAAAGGGAGAGAAAGTAAAGAAAGGAAAAGGAAAAGAAGAATAAACAGAAAAGTATGAAAGAAAAAAGAAAGAAAAATATGAAAGTAAAAAAATTTAGAAAGGAAGAAGGAAAGAAAGAAAAAAGAGAGAAGAAAAGAAAGAAGGAAACAAGAAAGACAGAGGAAAGAAAGGAAAGGTAAAGAAAGAAAAAAGGAAAGGAAAAAGAAAAAAATGAGGAAAGAAAGACAAACAGAAACGAAAATAAGAAAAAGGGAAAGAAGGAAAGAAGAAAAGAAAGTATAAAACAAAAAAGGAAGGAAGGAAAAAAAGAATAGAAGTAAAAAAAACAACAACAGAAAAACCAAGATGGCGGACAGAGTGATTATTGTGCCGCGACCTCATCTCAAGATTGACAGCAATGGCAACTCGGCAAATTTGAAAGGAAACTTGAAAAGAACGGAAGAGACAGAGATAATTTGGATAATAATCTGTGAAAGGCGAAGAGCAAGGGTAGAGCCACCAGACTTATATATATATATATATATATATATATATATATATATATATATATATATATATATAAATCTTTTATTTTATTATTTACTTATATGGTAAAGCTATAGTTCCCTACCCGTGTTTCGCTACCTAGCAAGCACATTGCTAGGCAGTTCATCAGGGGAAATACAAAAAGCAAGGGTAGAGCCACCACTTTGAAAGGTTAACCATGAGGTTGGGTATATATTGGCACAGAAGTTGCTACTCGTAAAGATCAACACGCACCTGTATGTTTCTTATTTGGATGTCTCTATATAAAATTATTATAATATATATATATATATATATATATATATATATATATATATATATATATATACACACACCAATTATACATATAAATACACGTACCCTACACTCTATATAATAAAGTGAAGTCGATTTTCTCTCTATTTCATTGGCTATTATAGCTTTAGAACCCAAAGCTTGATATGCTAATCTGTTCCGCCAACCACTTCTGTCAATTTCTAATGAACATTTTTTCTTTTATAACGGTAGTCGTAACCATTTTCACTCTCATCATAATATCTACTCCTACCGTCCCTAGTATCACTGGGGACCTATAGTTCATTGGATTATTTTTCGCCATTAAAACAGTTTGTGTTTCATTTTTTAAACTACTCTTTTTCTCTGTAACCTACATTTTCAACCAAAATAATGACTGCTCCTTTTTTTTCTTCAACGTTCTACTTTCACGGAAGGTAAGAATAGCATTTTTGTAATGCTAACGTACTCACTTTATTATTAATACATATTATCTTCTTTATTTACGTTCATTTCGCATTTTTAACATCATACGATTTATGTAACAACAAAAAATATCATTCACTCCGGAGAAATTAAGCGATGGTTGATGGTGGGTGTACGTTCTCTAAAAAATAATGCTTCGGTGATGGGAAGGCGAAGGTTAAAATTGAAAACAGCGAGGGTGGCAGTGTTTTCTGTTAATATATCAGAACTCGAATTTTATTTGAGAATAGCAGATTATGCTTTCGATAGTTTTTTTTATTATCTATGCCTGAATAAGAAAAAAATGCCCGATACAACGTTTTCAAGACCCATTTCTTAGTTTAATTAATTTATTTATTTAGTTTTTATTAATGTAACAACAACAAAATATCATTCACTCCGGAGAAATTAAGCGTATACCCCCTTGGTTGATGGTGGGTGTACGTTCTCTAAAAAATAATGCTTCGCTGATGGAAAGGCGAAGATTTAAATTGAAAACAGCGAGGGTGGCAGTGTTTTCTGTTAATATATCAGAACTCGAATTTTATTCGAGAATAGCAGATTATGCTTCCGATAGTTTTTTTTATTATCTATGCCTGAATAAGAAAAAATGCCCGATACAACGTTTTCAAGACCCATTTCTTAGTTTAATTAATTTATTTATTTAGTTTTTATTAATGTAAGAACAACAAAATATCATTCACTCCGGAGAAATTAAGCGTATACCCCCTTGGTTGATGGTGGGTGTACGTTCTCTAAGAAATAATGCTTCGGTGATGGGAAGGCGAAGGTACGGACATATTAACCAGACATCTGTTTAGGTAAGCTTTTCGAAACCGGTAAAATTTTGTTTGTATCTTATTTTCTCCTGTGTTTAATTGCTTTTCCATTCTGTCTTTCATATATATACCACTATGACTACCACCATCAGGTTTTTTACCATTCCTGGAGGAGAAACCCCTCCCTGGTTTCCATCCACCTTATAGGTTACTGTCATTCAGTTTTTTTTTTGCCATAGTCGCCACGCTAGGCATTGCGGGTTGGCAACGCTACTTGCCCATAGCTAGGTGTCCACATACAGCGCTTGGTATTCCGAAATGGTCACCCATCTGGTACTGACCAGGATCAACGTCGCTGAACTTCGGTGATCTAGCGGGAACCGGTGTGTCAACGTGATTATGCCGTCCGTATGTATGTATGTATGTATGTATGTATGTATATATTATCATTATTAACTTTATTATTATTATTATTATTATTATTTATTATTGTTTATTTTATTATTTATTATTGTTTATTTTATTATTATTTATTATTATTATTATTATTATTTTATCATTATTAATTTTATTGTTATTTATTATATTTTTTATCATTAATTTCATTTACTTTCTTTTCCATCTGGTTCCTGCACACAGCGTCACTACAGTTTAAATTTGAAATATTTTCATATCTGGCAACGTCGTTCTCACGACAAATTTAAAGTTCCAAGTTTTCTCATTCAAGCAACCGACAACATTAGAACATTCCTGGCGTTTTTTCATTCATTAAGCCGAACAACACCCCGGACAAAGGTCTGAGTTTCTCGGATCTGAAACCGATGCTACGGATGTTGTTCTAACTTCCTGTATTACATATAAACAAATATTATGCTCTTATTAATTATCTAGTTAATTTTACTTTTACTTTTAATTTTAATTTTAATTTTAATTTTAATTTTAATTTTAATTTTAATTTTAATTTTACTTTTGATTTAATAATTGAGCACTCTGCTCCCAATACCATTATATATATATAAATATATATATATATATATATATATATATATATATATATATATATATATATATATATATATATATATATATATGGGTGAATTCTCACTTTTTACCACCTTTTATTTTGGATGGCATCGGGCTTAATTATTGTGAGGGCGCATCACAGCGACCACGTATTATCAAGTTTTTGAGCTGTTTTTTCAAACCTGTTTTTTAACTTTTTCTTCTTAAGTGACTTCAATTAGGTCAATCCCCCGTGGGGCATTGTCAGTTGTGGAGGTCCATATTTAAGATTTTATACCTCCCCTTATAAACTGCCAAGCAAGTACCTTTATCTGGTAGCGAAACACGTGTAGGGAAAAATAACATTAGAAAATAAATACATAATCAAAGGAAAAAAACATTTTTGTTGTGATAAATCCTTTCTTGAATGAAATGTCTCGGTAAACTCTCGAAATATATACACACACACACACACACACACACACACACATATATATATATATATATATATATATATATATATAAAGGGAGACGCGAGAGCGATCTATCCCTTAATAGACTTTAAAAACGGCCTATGCTGGAAATCTCATTTCTTTGATCAATCATATCTCAAAAACCAATAAACCAAATTAGTTAAAAGTTTGCACAAAATTTTTATTTGATAGGTTCTAGAAGTGTGTAGAATTTCAGTATCATTAGTCAAGGCAACCCAGAGATCAAGAAAGTTCAATCATGAAATCATGTTATCCGTGTGTACGTACGTACGTATGTGCCACCTGGTATCTCATCAACTATTTGATGGATTCAGCTAATTTTTTGGCAGAGATAGAGCTTCTAGGGTCTAGTTGATGGCATTTTAATTTCAGTTTACCATATACCTTAGTTTTCCATAAAATTCAAAAAAACTTTATGAGAAGGCATTTTATTGAGGCATAGCCTTTACAAAAGTAGTGACATTCCATGGAAAATGCCATTATACTGAAATCATATGCCCTTAATAGGGTTAAGATGAAAATTCATATACACTAAATGTACAAAAGCAAGGAAATTCTAAAATTGTTACACTTTTATTGTCATTAAGGGTATGCGAGCACAACAGGGCTATGTATTTTACTGGTAGGAATTTTTCTTCAGCGCACCTCACACACTTCATCCACTCATGCATAGAGATTTATACTGTAGTGATGTGATAATGAAATGGTTTAGTTGATATGTAGTCATACCCTTAATGACAATAAAAGTGTAAACATTTGGGAATTTCCTTGCTTTTGTACATTTAGTGTATATGAATTTTCATCTTAACTCTTTAAGGGCACATGATTTCAGTATACTGGCATTTATCATGGAATATATATATATATATATATATATATATATATATATATATATATATATATATATATATATATATATACCCTTTCCCATTAATTTCTCTGTTCTTATTCCTCTATATGTTTCTTTTGTGTTTTTTTCATTAGCTCCTTTTTATTTCCTACTAAAACAAAGAAAATGAAGGAGAAAATGAAATACATGAAGAGGTGGAGAGTAAGTGTGGAGAGCAAGGAGCGCAGCATGGAAAATGGATGCATTGTCATAGGAGAGCGCACATGTGAGGGCGGCCAAAGTTTCGAATGCAATGAATAAATGAATACGAAACTAAGGAAGCACGGAAGGGAAACAAACAGAAATTAATGCAAACAGGAGTGAATCGGTAAACCTCAGCCTCACCATCAGTCGCTACTTCAAGGGAATTTAATGCCATCAACGCCTCTTGGAGACAATCTGATTTCTGAGGGAAATTGGCATTTTGCTCGGAGAGGTGATGACAGCACTCATATATTTTGGAATTTTTGAGATGACGATTGATAATTTGTATCATTGGGATTATTTGCATTCTCACCCTGGTTGTTATATTCACAACGTTTTAGCCGATGATACATTCGACCGACTTCAGGTGCAACTTTTCAGACCGGGCAATCTTTACGTCGAACTCGGGAATCTATACGCATTTTCGAACATGATCCTTTATTTGATCCAGACGAGTATTGATTTACTCCTCTCCAGGAGTTAGGCACAAGGCCAGTTTTATCTAACTCCCACAAGTAAGATGTGACCCAAGGTCGGGTCGGGAAAGTGGGGTTTAAAAATTGCCTGGGCAGCCCCGTCGGCATTCCCTGGTAGGGGCACCTCAGGAAGTAAGCAATAAACTTACTCCTCCCCAAAGAGGGGAGGCGAAGCCTGGGAGGGTGGAACTCCTAGAACTGCACAGGACAGACCCACAGACCGGCGTAAATCAAGCCCCGAAGGCCAAGACAATACCAGTCTATGGGGTGCAGTATCCATCGGAACAGATACTACACTTTGATCTTAGCCAAAATGCCAATTTGATCCAGACGAATAGATTGTTCTCGTTTGACTACTATTCTCATATTGATAACTATATTCCAACGTTTCGGCCGACGTAACCTCCAACCATCTTCAGGTGTATGTTTTCGAATTTGTGAATCTCGTAGTCAAATGTGGGAATCTTTATGCAGAAATAGAGATTCCCAAGATCAACTAGATGGTTCCCAATTTTGAAAAGATCCAAATAGATGAAAGTATACAGTGCTGATTGGATTAGTCATATTCATACTGGCGGTTTCGCACGATGCAATGAAAAGGTCGAAATCGTGTCCAAAACGCCCTCCAAAATAAAAAATAAAACTTACATTTTAAAAACGTTTGGATATGCAGGTGTATTACGAAATAAGTTAATATTTACTCTTCATAAATCAGTGCACTGTTTCATCCTCAATAATAATAATAATAATAATAATAATAATAATATATATATATATATATATATATATATATATATATATATATATGTAAATATGGACGACAATACCAAATCGGTCGTACGACGAATCGAAAAAACGAATAAAAACAGAAGCTGGCGCTACTGTCTAACCAAACATGCATATATATATATATATATATATATATATATATATATATATATATATATATATATATATATATATATATATATATATATCGATAGATAGATATATCGATAGATAGATAGATAGAGAGAGAGAGAGAGATTTTGATGTTTCACCGAGTGTATACTCAGTAAAGTCTGGAACAAGGCCAATAAAAACAAGCTCGATGAGACCCGATTATAGGGTACATACCATTTATGTTATATCATTTTTTCAAAATTAAGAACTTTTTAGGTACTTTCTGATAATCTTGAGGTGGACAGATCTAATATTGACATAATAATGTTGGTTGGTTTACTTTAAGCGAAACGATTCGTGAAATAATTTGCACTGAAGTGTATCTGTTTTGAAAAAGTTTTGTAAAGAAAAATATAAACTTGGCTTTTGGAATATAGATGAACTTTGCTTACTTAATCACCTCTTCTAACTTACTTATATCCACACATTCCTGACATAGCCAGCTGGTCAAACACTCCCACCCTACAAAAGTTTTACACCTAACCACAACAAAATCTCCCCTCTTCCGCCTCACCCATTTCACCCTTTCGACTACTTCTTTCACACACATACACACACACACACACATATATATATATATATATATATATATATATATATATATATAATATTCATATCTATTAATAATGGAGATTATGTATCTGTGTGTCTGAAGCCAAAACTATACTATTTAAGACTATTGTTCTCTTGTACCTAATACGAAATAGTATAGGGGAGGTAGTGTAGTATAGACTGAAATAGTATCGGGGGATTACGCTTCCACACTCGAAAATAATATCTATTATCCTGATATATTTGGAGGGGGTAGAGTAGTATCTGTTCTTTTATCATGATCCCATTCTGTCAGGCATTACCTCCTCCTTTTGGGGAGGAGGGGGTAGTGTATTGTTTGTTCTGTGGTCGTAATACCATCCACCCAGGGATTACCCTCTCATATTTGGAGGAGGGGGTTAATGTTATATCTGTTCTGTTGTCATGATACCACCTTAACCGAGATTACCTTCTTTTTATTTTATATACATATATATACATATATATATGTATATCTAGGCAGCATTTTCTCTTGCAGGCAAGTATTGTTGAATATAAGAGATAACTCGTGTCTAGATATACTTTGGTAGATCCTTTCAATAGTTCGAATTAGGATCTTAGTTTCGGAGGGGAATTGGCTGAGGAATTTGCCATAGTTTGGATATGTCTACCAAGTACTTTCGAACCCATCTGGGTCTATCTTCGGGGGAATGAGGTTAATCAGGTATAGACCATGTGTTAGTATTATAGAAGGGTTTTGGCGGGAATTATGTACTAAGTACGAAACTATATTTGGAGCTATAAGCATTTTTAGAATATTATTACTGATATTAAAATTAATTTTATTGATTAGGGTTTTTTGTTTTTATATATAGAGCTTCTAATATATATATATATATATATATATATATATATATATATATATATTTAAAACAAATATATATATATATATATATATACATATATATATATATATATATGGAAATTGACAACATTTTTGAAACACGCATGAAAATGTATTCAAGTGAAATATTTTGAAAATCAACACGTGCAATTTAAATGAAAAATTCATTTATTTAATTTCTTTTTTTATTGCAGAAAGAAAAATAAGAAAAACAAAATTAAATAAGTTAATTTTTAATTTAAATTGCACGTTGTGTTGATTTTCAAACTATTTCACTTAAATATATATATATATATATATATATATGAATATAAATGATAATTTATTTCATTTTGACTACAAAATTGATTGTTTCACGAGAGCGATTTGAGGCGCTCGCGATCGTCAGGTCTTGAAATAACAGGTAATGTTATTTCAAGACCTGACGATCGTGAGCACCTAAAATCGCTCTCGTGAAACAAAATCAATTTTGTAGTCAAAATGAAATAAATTATCATTTATATTACATATTTCTGCTCTATATTTTTATTGAGCACTCTCATAAACCCGGTTCAACTCCCCTTGATTTATACCCTGTGGATCTATACCATACCCGGATTATATATATATATATATATATATATATATATATATATATATATATATATATATATATATGGCTGCCAAATTTGCTACTAAGACGTTAATTTACTCTCCCGTTTCCAGACAATGTATGTTGGGCTCATCGGTACGGGCCCTGACTACTGAGTTAAATATGACTTTCGTATCGATGTTCGAACCGTGTGATTGGCGGGGATTGTCTCCTCCTTACGATTGTTAGGTATGTGTCTATGTTTATATATTTCTATTTATAGGAATAATTCCTAGCTAATTAACAGATCATTATGAATTTTGAAACATAACTACTAGCTCTAATGTGGGCTATATTTAGTTTAATTTAGTTTTATGCAATGTTGAGAGCTATTCGTGAAAATCCCGATACCTCTGATTTTTTGTGAAATTTTAACAATACATACCATACATTAATTAATAAATATTTCCCAAATTTCAGGGTTTTTAAAAAAAATATTTTATAGTGTTTTTAGGGAGGAGGCATAGCTTCCCATTTAAAAATTCAAATATTTCAGGTTTTCATTAAATTTAATCAATATTCATTAGACACCAATTAAGCAAGAATCCTTGAATTTAAATTTCGTCTAAAAACATTTTAAGTTTAAGCCTTAAATTTTTGACATTTTCTAGAATCCAAAATATTTAAATCAAAATTGGAATAAGGATTCTAGACATAAGGTTTAGTATCATTATATCTTTATTTTAATCTTTGTAAGGGGACATAACATTAGTACAAAACTGTTCTGTTTAGTGAATTAATTTTACACATCCTGGGCGGGATTCTTCTTATATATATATATATATATATATATATATATATATATATATATATATATATATATATATATATATATATATATATATAAACGGGGGTAGTGCAGTATTAGTGCAGTTACAACTAGAGAAAAGTATATATGTAAAGAAGTAAGGCTACCAACATTTGTAAATGTTTATATATATATATATATATATATATATATATATATATATATATATATATATATATATATATATAGTCAAGTTAAAGAATGAGAATAAATTGTAGAAAATACAAAATCTCTCGCATGTTTAGTTGTTTAAAACAAGGGATTTATCTTTCCTAAAACCATAGCTTTTCAAACAATTGAATTCTTATCATCAGAGGAATAAAGATGGATTAACTAGTAAGAAGATTACCAGGGTCAAAGTTTGAAAAGAATAAACAGTTAAAATTATAGAAATCGTATATATATATATATATATATATATATATATATATATATATATATATATATATATTATTAATCAAGGGACAGAAGATCAGGTCAAATCAACATGGTACCATAGGTCTCAAGACTGGAGTGGGTCCAGGTCGAACATTAATTTTTTATTGGGTTTGTTTATATTTATAAGCAAGTCGCTCTGGCTATCTTCAGCCATATTTAATTTTGGAGGAAGCTGCAAGTCTTTCTGGAAGAAAGTTCGCTGTTTTTTTTTAAAATATTTATATTTTCCCTTCGCTAACAATATAAATGAATAGATATTATGCTCTTTTTATGATATAATTGAGCACTCTGATATATTTGTTCTACCAAATAAAACCAAAGATTATACATATATATATATATATATGAAGAAAGAACTTGTATTGATGCAAGAATTAATCCATTTATGACTATGTTTTTGTTGCTACGCTGTTACGTGTTGGTAAAGTTCTCCCATGTTTATGCGTGCATGTACCTGTAAGCATTCCATCCGTGTCAGTCGTTCGTAAAATCTTGCAGAAGGCAAGATCACGCAGCATCCGGACAGTCTTGAAACTGGAGAAAGTCACAGGTCAATCCACTCGTCATGCAAATATGCTAATTGATACGGCTTTATGGACCTGTGCATTAGCTGCGGTTCGGCAGGATTTGTCGCAGGTGAAAGATCCTCATCGTAAATGTGCATGTTTTCAATGCAGCATTGAGCAATTGCACAGGTTCATGCAGATATCACATGCATATATGTAAATTTATTTTGGTTTTCATGATACGACCTGTAGGATATTCGGTAAGATGGCGGATTTTCTTTTTTTATATACTAATGTGTCATCGCTTATCAAAACCCAGGGGCCACTCGAGGATAAGGGTTAAAGAGATTGTCGGTTGGACGGTGAACGCCACGACGTCAGGATTGGGAAAAATGGGTGGAATGGACAGAAGATTATTTAAGTAATATTTTGCCCACTCAACAATTATTTGTTTACATATAGAATTGAAGACGACCATGTTGTAGTCGGTTCCACAGATATGAGATATTCAAAGAAAGAAACTTTGTTCATGGAAGTTCCGTTTGGTTTTTGGGAGAGAGAGATAGAGAGAGAGAGAGATAGAAAGAGAGAGACAGACAGAGACAGACAAAGAGAGAGAGAGACAGAGAGAGAAAGACAGAGAGAAAGAGAAAGACAGAGAGAGAGAGAGAGAGACAGAGAGAGAGGGACAGAGAGAGAGGGACAGGGAGAGAGAGACAGAAACAGAGAGACAGACAGACAGAGAAAGAGAGAGAGAGAAACAGAGAGAGAAAGGCAGAGACAGACAGACAGACAGACAGACAGACAGAGACAGACAGACAGAGACAGAGAGAGAGAGAGAGAGAGAGAGGGGGGCAGAGACAGAGAGAGAGGGGCAGAGAGAGAGAGAGAGAGAGAGAGAGAGAGAGAGAAAGAGACAGAGAGAGACATAGACAGGCAGAGAGAGAGAGAGAGAGGGGCAGAGACAGAGAGAGGCAGAGACAGAGAGAGACAGAGAGAGACAGAGAGAGAGAGGCAGAGAGAGAGACAGAGAGAGAGAGGGGCAGAGAAAGAGAGAGAGAAAGAGGCAGACAGAGACATAGACAGAGAGAGAGAGAGAGAGAGAGAGAGAGAGAGAGAGAGAGAGATACTTTTTATTAATATTACTATCGAGAAAAATATCATAAATACATATGGAAATTTGACAATACCAGTTGTAAGTGTATATTTCGGAATATTAATTTTTTAACACTTTAAAGCAAATTATGTAAATTCGAAAAACCGTATGTTGTTTGAGCCAGTTTTCCTAGGACTATATATACTACCTGTCAGAATAATATATCAGTGAGATTATGCTAACGGACAGACATACATCCAGACAGACATCCGGACAGACAGACATCCAGACAGAGAAAGTCTTCGTTATATTATAAGTGAACTAGCAAATAAATGCTCCCTCTGGTGGCATATTTTTATGCTAGGCTACCGCGTAATCCCTTTCCCTCTCACTCTCTGCGAGAGGTATTCCTATTTACTTGTCTAAAATTATATAATTGTGTAAACACTACACAGTTAAAGCTAAATAAATGTTTTTGAATTATTACAAGAATTACCAAAGCTATTGATAATTGTTAACCATTCATTAATTTATTTTTATTATCGCTTATTTTGTTTGAATTCATGTTTTGAAACATGAAGTAAATCGTACATCTATGACGTTACGCCAAAGCTATAATTATTTTGTACCTGTAATGTTTTAAGATCTATTTAAAAGAAACTGCAAATAGCTCTGTTAGTGAAAGGTCAGACTGAATACCTTAAGGTTTCGGTTTAGATTTCTGGTCATGGCGTCCGATTTATTTGGGAATTTATTTTACTTATTAATGCAATATTTTCCATTTCTTAAAGAAGGTAAGATAATCGTTTAAACAAAAAACTGACTAACAGACAGACACACACACATATTCACAGAGAAAGTGTTCAATATATTATAAGTGGACTAGCGAAAATAGACTCCCTAACGGTCATCTATTTTTGCTAGGCTGCCGCGTTCTTGGGTGGTGAGACATTTTTAGTTAACAAAAAAAATAATAATTTTTTTTCTCCGAATACTTTTTGTTTAAAAAGAAAAAACAATTTTTTTTGGGGGGGGGGGGATTTTTCCCGCCAAAAAAACAAAAAAAAACTGGGGAGGGTTGGTGAAATTTACCTCCCCCCACTCTTAAAAAAATCGAGCGCGAACGCAGCCCAAACTATAAAGAAGAACCAGTTTTGATACGATCATTCATTGCTTACTGGAAAAAGTGAAAAAAAAAAATTTCTTTAAGTAGTTAAATCAGAAAGGTTTTTTCAACTTGGCTTCGTGGTCCAGTGGTAGAGTGTCTGACAAATTTGTCCAAATTCATCTTTGACGTTACGGTTCCGAAATTATTTATTGTTTATTTAGTCGTTAATATGTGCCCTTATGTATTTGTTATGTTTCTGACTTTGAAATTAATTAAATAGTAATTACCTCCCACCCCCTCTCCTGTTTACAAAGAAGGTGCTTGTTATATTATAAGTGGACTAGCAAAATATTCTCCCTGTGCTTGTATATTTTAGCTAGACTACCACGTCTCTTCCTCCTGTGACGTAAGAGTTTCACAATCAACCGAGCGTGTTCAGTAGAATGATTTAAGTGAGTTAATTTGAAAGACTTTCATAAGTTCAGTCTGTTAGCTCAGTCAGTAACGATTAAGACTGCCAGCCCCAGGTTTGCGGGTTCGATTACCAGCGTCAAGTTTCTTTATTATTTATTTATGTAAAATAAGTTTCTTACGTTTAGAAATATTTCTGCGGACAGACAGACAGATGGAGAAAGTGTTCGTTATATTATAAGTAGACACCATCATGAGATACTTCAGCTACAACGACGCCATCTTCTTCTAGCAAATTGCAGCCCAACTCTCAACCTTCGACAGCATCCCATAAATATTATTACCACTATTGTCCTGATGAAGTCATCCATTATATGTCGAAGTGTTGTCATTAGTGCTTTGCCAATAGGCATAATTCCTCTCTTCTGATCTTTCCCAGAAATTGGAGCCAAAGACGATTTACCGTTTTTAATTACTGTTTTCCATTAGTGATTTTGAATGTCCCTCCTTTCCTTCTTTCTCTCTTTTTATTCATCCGTTACTCTCTTTAATTCTCTCTCTTTCTTTTTTCTATACTTTTATTTAAAGTCTGTTACACTTTAAATATTTCTTTCCTTCTTTTTTTCTTTTTTCCTTCTTTTTCTATTTTGTTCTTCCATTATTCTTTTCTTTCTTCTGTCTTTTATCTTTTTTCTTTTTTTCTGTTTTTTCCTTTCTTTTTTCTTTTTTCCTTCTTTTTTCTTTCTTTGTTTTTCTTTTTTTCTTGCTTTTATTGTTGTACTATCTTTCGGTCTTTTACCTTTCATTTTCTTTCTTTCTGTTTTTCCTCTTTCTTTGTTCTCTTTTTTTCTTTCTTTGTTTTTCTTTCCTTCTTTTTCCTTCTTTTTCTACTATCTTTCTGTCTTTTATCTTTTTCTTTTCTTTTCTTTTTTCTTTCTTTCTTTATTTCTTTCTTATTGTTCTACTATCTTTCTGTATTTTTCTTTCTTTTTTCCTTTCTTTTTCTTTCTTTCTTTTTTCTATTTACTTTTGTTTATCCTTTTGTTTAAAATCTCCTACACATATTTTTCCGTCTTTCTTTCTTTTTTCTTTCCTTCTTTTTTATTGTACTACTATCTTTTTCCTTTCTTTGTTTTTTTTCCTTTTTCTTTATTCTTTTTTCCTTCTTTTTATTGTTGTACTATCTTTCGGTCTTTTACCTTTCATTTTTCTTTCTTTCTGTTTTTTTTTCTTTCTTTTTTCCTTTTTTTCCTTCTTTGTTTTTCTTTCATTCTTTTTTTCCTTCTTTTTCTACTATCTTTCTATCTTTTATCTTTTTACTTTCCTTTCTTTTTTCTTTTTTTCTGTTTTTTTCCTGTCTTTTTCCTTTTTTTCTTTCTTTGTTTTTCTTTTTTCTTTTTTTCCGTGCTTTTATCAATCTGAAAAAAAAATGCATGTTTAGATGCGACATTTATTAATAAAAATAAAATCAGAACAGAACGGAATTGTTACAATTTCATACTCTGAAGAAGCTAGGTATCTAGCGAAATAATTAGTCAAAATATCAAAGTAAAAACGAAAAAAGAAATCTGTTCTGATTTTATTTTTATTAATAAATGTCGCATCTAAACATGTTTTTAAGGCTTCTAGTCTCATTTATTATTATTAAATTCTTAAAAAGATGTTTTAAAAAAATGAACTCTCCCAATTTCATACACATAACCGCGTAAAAAGTGAGTAAGCCGTTAATAACAACACCACGTCCATTTTTTTAATAAGAAATGAGTAACACTGAAGGAAGCGATGAAAGACGGAGAAGCGGGGGGGGGGGAGAAAGAAAGGAGAGGGAAAGAACGACAGAAATGAAGAAAGAAAAAGAAAGGAAAAACGTTATAGAGAAAGAAAAAAGGTAAGCTTATATTAAGAATGGACTTGACTAAAGAGAGAGAGATAGAGGGACAGAGAGAGAGAGAGACAGGGTGAGAGGGGATGAGAGAAAGAAAGAGAGAGGGGGAAGAGAGTGCAAGAAACAATCCCCCTTTCACAATTTCTACTCTTTTCTTTATTTGTTTGTTTCTCTCTCTCCCTCTCTCTCTCTCTCTCTCTCTTTCCCTCTCTCTATCACACTTGCTTTCTCTCCCTCTCTTCAGTCGTGTTCATTCTTAATTCTTACCTTCTTTCTGTATAGCGTTCTTTCTTTATTTCTATTGTTCTTTCCTCTCTCTTTCTTCCTCCCACTACCCCCCCCCCCCGCTTCTCCATCCTTTCTGTCTTTTTTCTTCCGCTACCCCCTCCCTTCTCCCTGTCTCTCTTCCTTTCGCCAGTTCCACTCTTTTATTTATATGTTTGTTTGTCTCTCTGTCTGTCTGTCTGTCTGTCTCCCT
Source organism: Sepiola atlantica (assembly GCA_963556195.1). Taxonomy (NCBI): domain Eukaryota; kingdom Metazoa; phylum Mollusca; class Cephalopoda; order Sepiida; family Sepiolidae; genus Sepiola; species Sepiola atlantica. The sequence continues at coordinate 40,858,041 of OY744551.1, read as the reverse complement.
CTCCCTCTCTCTCTCTCTCTCTCTATCTCTATCTCTCTCTCTACATTACTCACTTACTATATCTATATCTCTTTTCAGTCGTGTTCATTAAGAATGAACATGACCGAAGAGAGGGGGTGTGTGATAGAAAGAGGGAAAGAGAGAGAGAGAGACAGAGAGAAACACAGAGAGAGAGAGAGAGAGAGAGAGAGAGAGAAATAAAGAAAAGAGTGGGAGTGTTTCTTTCGCTCTCTTCCCCCTCTCTCTGTCTTTCTCTCACCACCCCTCTATCTCTCACTCTCTCTCTCTCTTTAGTCGAGTCCATTCTTCATATAATCTTACCTTTTCTCTTCCTGTATAGCGTTCTTTTTTTCTTTTTCTTTCTTTATTTCTGTCGTTCTTTCCTTCTCTTTTTCTTTCTCCCCTATCCCCCCCACCCGCCGCCACGCTTCTCCATCCTTTTTCATCTTCATCGCTTTCTTTAGTATTACTCATTTCTTCTTATCAAAATATTTCTTTTTGTCTCTCTTTTTGCCTTTTCTCCCCTTCTCCCTCTTTCCCACCTCTCTCTCTCTCACCCATCTCTCTCTCCCTTTCACCATTACTGTATCTATCTTCACCGTTGCTCAGTTGTCCTCTAGAACCTTTCTTTCTTCCCTTATCCCCTCCCCTTCTCTCTGTCTCTCCCTTTCGCCATTTCCACTCTTTTATTTATTTGTTTGTTTGTTTCTCTTTCTCCCCCCCTCTCTCTCTCCCTCCCTCACTCACTCACTCACTCACTCACTCACTCACTCTCTCCCCCCCTCTCTCTCTAGTCGTGTTCATTCTTCATATAAACTTACCTTTTTTCTTCCTGTATAGCGTTCTTGTTTTTTTCTTTTTCTTTCTTTATTTCTGTCGTTCTTACCTTCTCTTTTTCTTTCTCCCCTAGCCCCTCCCCCCGCCGCCACGCTTCTCCATCCTTTTTCATCTTCACCGTTGCTCAGTTGTCTTCTTGAACCTTTCTTTCTTTTTCCGTCTCCCTCTCTTTCTCCATCACCCTCTCTTTCTCCCCTACTTATTCGCCTCCATTTTCTTCCCGCCTTCTCGCGAATAACGTTAACCAAACAAAACGCAAAATATCTAATGATGCCTCCAGTAGGTTTAATAGTTAATTTTAATAAAAAAAGAAGAAGAAATTTCTTAAAAATACATATGAATTTTACTTGACGCATTCATACTAATTAGACCCTCATTCAGACCCGAATAAGTGCTTCGTCCCCTCCAGTAATTTAATGGCAACATTTGAGTGGTTCTGGTGATTAGCATGGAAGTCATGGTGCTTCTCGTGTAAGCTAACCATTCGCTATCATTCCTGCTAAAATCACGCAGAAGTCGTGACTATCAAGAAGCAACATATATCACTTGTTAAATCCGCAATTCTAATTTAAATTCCATGATAAATGCTAGTATACTGAAATCATATGCCCTTATACACTAAATGTACAAAAGCAAGGAAATTCCCAAATTTTTACACTTTTATTGTCATTAAGGGTATGACTACATATCAACCAAACCATTTCATTATCACATCACTACAGTATAAATCTCTATACATGAGTGGATAAAGTGTGTGAGGTGCGCTGAAGAAAAATTCCTACCAGTAAAATACATAGCCCTGTTGTGCTCGCATACCCTTAATGACAATGAAAGTGTAAAAATTTGGGAATTTCCTTGCTTTTGTACATTTAGTGTATATGAATTTTTATCTTAACCCTATTAAGGGCATATGATTTCAGTATACTGGCATTTTTCATGGAATGTCACTACTTTTGTAAAGGCTATGCCTCAAGACAATGGTAATTTTTAAGGTTTTTTGGAATTTTCTGGAAAACTAAGTTATATGGTAAACTGAAATTAAAATGCCATCAACCAGACCCTAGAACCTCTATCTCTGCCAAAAATCAGCTGAATCCATCAAATAGTTGATGAGATACAGGGTGGCACATATGTACGTACATATGTACGTACGTACGTACACACAGATAACATGATTTCATGATTGAACTTTCTGGATCTCTGGGTTGCCTTGACTAATGATGCTGAAATTCTACACACTTATAGAACCTATCACATAAAAATTTTGTGCAAAGTTTTAACTAATTTGGTTTATTGGTTCTTGAGTTATGATTGATCAAAGAAATGAGATTTCCAGCATAGGCCATTCGTGGAGTCTATTAAGGGGTAGAGCGCTCTCGCGCCTCGCTTGATTTTATACTTGTGAAACTAAACAAATAATCAGGTAATTTTACTATCTCCTCTTATTGGTTTAAAATCAATAAGGTTTTTTTTTCTCAATTTTTAGCATAACATGAGTATTTTGTATTTAACTAACTAGCAAATATATACTCCTTCCCAGTCAAATATTTTTGCTAAGCTAGGAGGATTATATAATCGTGAAAGACCTATGTAGAGCGAACTATTTCGTTAGCTTTAGCTCAGTTTGTGATTCGGCTTTGTGCATATGTAATCATTGACTCTTCACTGCGTAGGCGTATGACACGTCAATGTGTAGTGAAATTCATACGCATCAGCATATTTGGCGCAAAAGACAATATACAACGTCAGTTCAAAGTAATTCTTCTCGCCGTAAAGACGCATACTTATCCTGATCTTGCTCTGTTTTAGCCAAAAGCAGACGAGATGCCGAACTCCAGGATATTACATTATCTAACCGACATTAGACAGCCCATTGCACCGTCTCTCTTTTGCTGTTGTATTTCTGTGAATAAATATTAACATCTATTTAGTTGTGGAGGCATATTTATTTCAAGGAAGAATGGTTACCCTTTTCTTTTGTAACATTTATATTTCAGTCGGATTCGGCCAGACGTATCAACTCTCCCAAGTAAGTTCGTCATTCTGACTTTCTTCCTGATTTAAACCTTCTTAATTCACACCGTCTCTTACCAATCTAAAACTGGTAACCCCCAACAATCTCTAACCAGCTAAAACTACACACAATACGTAGTTAAATATAAAATAATTTGTTTTGGACAATTAAAATAATTTCCAACGCTATTGATGATGTTTACCCATTCGATTCTTTTTTATTATCGCTTATATTTGCAATCATGTTTTGAAAGATGGCGTAAATCTATGACGTCACACCAAAGCTATAATTATTTCTAAATGTAGTTAAAATCTGATAATTCGAAATCAGACAAAATGTATTTATTATATTTAAAAAAATTTTACTCACTGACGATCAAAGTGTAGTATCTGTTCCGATGGATACTGCACCCCATAGACTGGTATCGTCTTGGCCTTTGGGGCTTGATACCGCCGGTCTATGGGTTTGTTCCTGTGCAGTTCTAGGAGGTCCACCCTCCCAGGCTTTGCCTCCCCTCTTTGGGGAGGAGTAAGTTTATAGCTTACTGCCTGAGGCGCCCCTACTGGGGAATGCCGACGGGGCTGCCCAGGCGATTTTTAATGGCTAGAGTGCTCGCCTTCTCGGGCGCTGGCTTTTCAAGTCCTACTTTCCCGACCCGACCTTGGGTCATATCTTACTTGTGGGAGTAAGATAAAACTGGCCTTGTGCCTAACTCCTGGGGAGGAGTAAATAAATACTCATTGATGGACGGACGGACGGACGGACAAATTCTCTAGTTATATAAGATATGTTTTGTTTTTGTCTTTTTATAAACTGTTCTGATATTCTATATTGAATATTAACGCTAATAATTACTTGTTAATTAATTAATTATTTTATAATTACTTGTTAATTACTTCATCTATATATAAAATAGTAACTCTGTGTGTGGATGTGTCCGCCTGATCTTTGTGTCTTATGTTCACCCAAACCGCTGGACAGAATTGCTTGAAAATTAGCAATATGGACTACTGACCTCTCAGTGAAGAAATCTATCGCTTTAACGCTGTGAGTCCTCGGGGTGGGGGGGGGGCACAACCTCGCCCACTGAAAACTGTTTTCCCTTCGATTCAAATGAAATTTAAACCATAGGTAAATGACCAAAAATGATGTCTATTCCAATAATATTAAGAGCCCCCCCCCCCTCCACTGAAAACTGTTTTCTCTTTGATTCTAATGAAATTTAAACCACAGGTAAATGACCAAAAATGATGACTATTCCCAAAATTTCAGCAAATTTTGATAATATTAAGATGGTTCCCGGAGGTACACCCCCTTCACTGAAAACTGTTTTCCCTTTGATTCAAATGAAATATATATATATATATATATATATATATATATATATAATCAAAGGGAACACCTCTCTGTCGGTGCATGATGTCTGTCACTAAAAACGAAGACATACTAGGAAGTGTACTTTCAATATAATTGTATTCACATGCACAATTTGCATGTGAACATAATGGAAGTATTTTTGCGTCCCTGGTTGGCCCTTAAAGAAGCTAATGACAATTTTCAAACATGTTACACAATGAAATGAATCTATTTATTAGCGTTAGTTTAAGAGTATTAACATATATCTGAATAGCTCGGTGAGTAAGATATCTAGCTGACAGCATCAAGGTTGCTGTTAAAGTAAACTCTCCCTTCCATGATGTTGCATATGATGCCATCCCCCACTCTAACTTGGGCAACACCGGGTAGCGCTGCTAGTATATATATATATATATATATATATATATATATATATATATATATATATATATATATATAAAATATATATAAAATAAACCCCGTTTTGCAGTATATCAGCCTGTTGTTTGGTAAGTTTTTAAGTAAGACCTGTTGAATTATGTATTATTTGTATTATTCGAATTACTTTAATTATACTCACCACGTTTTGGCCGATGTAACTGGTACTACCAGATCAGGCTGTCTGAAGATACCGGCTTTCTGACTTAAAATGCATCAAACATTGATGTTATTGTTTTTTTCCTTTCTTTTTGCAAGACTCAATGTTTTGCAAAGCTAAACACAAAAACAACAATTTTCCTCTAAAAACCAACCAAACTAACCATGAATAAATATTTGAACACGTAAAAACTTTTTCCAAAATGACCTTAGTCGGCACTAAATAACCCGAAAAGGGTTGATATGCCATAAATCATCATCATCATCATCATCATCATCATCATCATCATCATCATCATCATCATCATCATCATCATCATCATCATCATCATCATCATCATCATCATCACCACAACCATCATCATCATCATCATCATCATAATCATCATCACCACAATCATTATCATCATAACCATCATCATCACTACCACCACCACAATCATCATCATCATCATCATCATCATCATCATCATCATCATCATCATCATCATCATTATCATCATCATCATCATCAGCAGCAGCAGCAACAGCAGCAGCAGCAGCACTACCACAACCACCACCACCACCATCATCATCATCATCATCATCATTGCATCGTCTTATTTCCCTTTGTCAAGGGTCTGAGGTTTTCTGGGAGTGTTCAGTCTCCAAGCTTGGTGATCTTGAGGATTGATTTCATTCAAATTCCACATTTATGCTATTGTTTTTTTTTCCTTTCTTTTTGCAAAACTCAATCATGTCTTGCAAAGCTAAAAACAAAAACAACAATTTTCCGCTTAAAAACAACCTAGCCAACCATGAATAAATATTTGAAGATATAAAGAATTTGAAGAATAAAAACTTTTACCAAAATGGCCGGATTCAGCATTAAATAACCTGAGAAGGATTGATATACCATAAAAACCAAACAACCAAATCAAGTACCATGAATAATATTGGAAGATATGAAGAAGTTGAAGCATGAAAACTATTACCAAAAATGACCGGATTCGGCATTAAATAACGCGAAAGGGTTGATATGCCGTAAAACAAAATGGTACTCTTATAGAGAACACACTGCGTTTCCATGACTTTGCCTCAGAATCTTTTTTAAATTGATTTTCAAGTCATCAAATTAACTATGGAATTCGGTAAATTTATTTTTCATTCTATGCAACAGAACTGATTTTGAATTTCAAGGATTTCTATGATGGGCCTTACCATTCCAACTGTTCGCATTTCAGGTAATTAAGAATTTAGAGATGCCGCAATGATTGGCAAGCGGAATTCTTCTCTGGAACTTCCTCTGCCTTGAGAATTATGAAATGGAATGGAAAAAGACAGTTTCAAGGAAACGCGAGATCAAAGAACTCTTTGATTCTTTGATGAGCACTTTTGATTCTCGGCGGGAAAAATTTGATTGGCAGAAAGAAAAGAGAAATATGGCACGTCCAAAACAACGGCCGTCTGAAAGGGAAGAGATCCGCTGCGCAAGACGGATGAATGGTTTCGCTGGATCATTTTGAATCGGAGTGGACATTAATCTCCAACATACAGAAACTGTTGCGCTCCGTCTAAAAATGGTGACCTCGGAAAGTAATTAGTTTTCCGAGGCAGAGCTAATGGGTAATTATCGAAAAAAAAAAAATGATTCTCTTTGAAAAGGAGATGGTGATAGTCTTGTAAAAAGTTCACCAGAAAGTTAAGAAAAATTAACTTTGCGTATGATATTGGATATTAGTTTTCGGCGTGAAAAGATGTTGGGCTGCGGGAGTGATTCAATGGATGCAGTCATAGCATTTGTAGTTCGAATCACATCAGATCTACTGTTTTTAAAAAAAAAAATTCTTATGTTATCTTATACTAATAATTCTATGAAAAATGTCAGTATACTGAAATCATATGCCCTTAATAGGGTTAAGATGAAAATTCACATACACTAAATGTACAAAAACAAGGAAATTTCCAAATTTTTACACTTTTATTGTCATTAAGGGTATGCGAGCACAAAAGAACTATGTATTTTACTGGTAGGAATTCTTCTTCCACGCACCTCACACACTTCATCCACTCATGCATAGAGATTTATACTGTAGTGATGTGATAATGAAATGGCTTGGTTGATATGTAGTCATACCCTTAATGACAATAAAAGTGTAAAAATTTGCGAATTTCCTTGCTTTTGTACATTTAGTGTATATGAATTTTCATCTTAACCCTATTAAGGGCATATGATTTCAGTATACTGGCACTTATCATGGAATGTCACTACTTTTGTAAAGGCTATGCCTCAATACAATGCCTTCTCATAAGGTTTTTTTTAATTTTCTGGAAAACTAAGGTATATGGTAAACTGAAATTAAAATGCCATGAACTAGACCCTAGAACCTCTATCTCTGCCAAAAATCAGCTGAATCCATCAAATAGTTGATGAGATACAGGGTGGCACATATGTACGTACGTACGTACATACGTACACACAGATAACATGATTTCATGATTGAACTTTCTGAATCTCTGGGTTGCCTTGACTAATGATGCTGAAATTCTACACACTTATAGAACCTATCAAATGAAAATTTTGTGCAAAGTTTTAAATAATTTGGTTTATTGGTTTTTGAGTTATGACTGATCAAAGAAATGAGATTTCTAGCATAGGTCGTTTTTGAAGTCTATTAAGGGATAGAGCGCTATCGCGCCTCCCTTGATTACTTGTTCACAATGTCTGTAAAAAAATAAACTGGTTGACGATAATCTAAGGTGACCCATTAGTTACTACACTGAGATGTAGGGGAGGGCGCTATTCTTTTCCAAGGATGCCTCTACCCTAACCCTTACTCTTGATCCTAACCTCATAATGCTGAGTATTTAGAAAAGGGGGAATCAAGTACCAGTTTGTAAGTCTTCAATATGACTCGACTGAGGATTGAACCCGGGTTTCCCGGCTCATTAGCGACCACTCTTACGATTATGCCAAATGAGCCGGCAAAATGTCTGTAGTGTAGATCAATTTTTTTTAATTAATGAGTCACCACTTACCAAGTTCAAAAGCCACTCCAGGATAAGGGTGCTACTGGTGGCCTATTTAAGTTACGTTTAATGATCAAAATACTTTTGCAAACTGAAGTATGACAGACAAACAGAGCCTTATATAGAAATGAGTGAATGTATCTAAATAACCGTGCACTCCGTTGACATTGTCACAACAAGTTGGTATTCGTGCTGCTGATGGTCATTGTGCTGTTGGTGCTGGTTGTTGTTGTTGTTAAGCGAGTCTGACTTCAACATAGAGCTCACGAAGATCGCGCCTCAGGATTGTTTGGTCTGCATAAAGTCTTCCTCATTGGTCGCAGCTATTTTTTAACATGCAAGACTGCAGGTTTTCACTCTGAACACCGAGAACAGCAAAACTCAGCATTTGCATGCGAAGTCGAGGAAGGTTTAGCCCAGAACACACAAAGGAATAGTACAGAAGCAACGCTGTCAGTCTCACTCTATTAAGTTGCAGTTCCGCACCTGCCACATCTTTGCTTTTCAAAACTATGAGAAGGCGACCGTGGAAGAGAGAGATTGTTACACTTTTATCTCGGGCAACGCCGTGGTACCCCTGCAATATATATATATAGTCTCGGAAGTTCTTTTAACCTTCAAAACTGAAAAAAAAAAAAAAAAAAAATTTTGTTGAAAGATTTTAGTCTAGTAAGTCAATCAATCTATTACAATCACTATTTTAGTTTACTTCGAAGAATATACTCTAATATAAATATATTTTTATATATATTTTTATATATAAGGGATCGTCAGTTGTTTACCATGAAAACTGTTTCGGGATTTTAAAAACAAAACAGTATTTCTTTATCATGGCATCCCAGCAGTGTTGATCAGACACCACCTCCCTATTTAATAATTATTTTTTAATTTACAAAGTTTACAAATATTTGATTTTGTTTTGCCTCCAGATTTGTTTTTCTAAAGTATTAAAATATAGTTTCTCCTTACCTGTGTTGTTCCTTTCAAAGTGAGTATTTACTATTTTACAGAACATCTATTTTATAGAGTTAGATGATTCCATTATAATAACCCCCCTTTTTTTTCCTCTTAGTTATTTTCTTTGTCTACAAATGTTTTAAAATTAAAAATATATATTTATAAAAATATTTCATATATACATATATATATATACATTTATTTATTTATTTATTTCATCATGGACTATTTACATATGTTATACATTTTTATAGTAGAGTTTTGGATTTCTTTTATCAATTTCTTTTGATTTATTTCATATAATTTAAAAGCGTCAGGATAGCGTGTTATTGCCTTATTTAATTGTCTAAATATTTTATTTTTATCTCCACCTTGTTTAAGCATTCTTATTACTAATGAAGTGACTGGGGGTATAAAATCCATTAACCTTAAAGTAACGCGGGCTATTCTTAGAAATTCGGACATTATACTCCCATAAAATATATACATAGGACAGGTACTACTTTTATGCGGCATACGAACGATATGAAAGGGAAAAGAATTTCTTTTATCAAACATTTTATAAATAAATCTACCATCCTCAATTTTTATATCTAAATCTAGAAAGGTAGAATGTATTCCTGTATGTTCACAATTTAATTTTAATTCCCTAGGATATATTAAATGTTTAGTATTTTCAAACTCCTCTCTATCATTTATACAGACCAGGTCATCAATAAACCTCCTGCAGCCGTGGTAACTATACGTTCTAGATATATCATTTTTTATTAATGCTGACATATATATGTATTCATATCTATGTAAATAGAGATTTGCCCAAAAGGGGGCAGGGTCCAAACCCATAGGAATACCTATTGTTTGTATTAGTGTATTATTTCCTATTTTAAAATAACTTTCTTTAATCAGGTGACTTATAAGTATTTTAAGGCCATTTTTTGAAGTACTAGTTTTACTGTTTTTAGTCTTACACCAAAAGGCTTTAGATTTTGAAAAATCTATGTATTTACCTTTACCTCCGGCAAAAGCTAAATCTATAATGTTACCTAATTCTTTAATTAGTTCATTATGTGGTATTTTAGTATATAAGGTACTAAAATCATATGTAGAAATTGATTTGGCCTTTTTACGGTAATTTATATGATCTAGTTTTTCTTTTATTGGATATGAATTATTTACTACCCAAAATAGGTTTATATTACTATAAAACTTTCTTTTATTATGAAAATTATTCATCTGATTAATTATTAATTTAAACACATTTGATATAGCCTTACTCAAGGGTTTAGTAATACACATTTTGGAGGCAACAATAAAACGGGCCCCAACTGGTTTTTTATGCATTTTCGGTATCCAATACATACATGGAAGTTTATTATTTTTCTCATCTAATTTTAGTCCTAATTTTTCACAAATAATGATGTTATTTAGAATAATACTTTCTTTTTCATAATTACTTACTTTATAAGTATCTGATTCTATACCTATAATTCCTACTTCTGACAATAATCGTTGTATGTAATATTTTTTACATATAAAAGCTATATTATTTGCTGCCTTATCAATAGGAACTATTACAAATTTATTTTGAAGTATTTGAAGGTCCATAATTATTTGTGAATTTCGAAGGAGAGGATTCGTCTTTTTAGGATGTTTAAAGATTTTTAAACGTTTGACCTTTTTATTTACGAATCTTAGTATATTATTTTTCCATGCGTCAAATGTGGAATCTAATATTTTGTGCTTTTTTGCCATGGATACACTAAAGGTTTCTAATGCTTTATTTATTTCTTTTATACATTTTGTATAATTTAAACATTTAGGTTCTTTGTAGTTTGGACCTTTTGTAAGGAGCTTTCTCAACTTAGGATTTTTTACTATTGCTAAATTACCGGTAATTACATGCCCTATGTCATTATTACATAAAGGGGAGGACTTACATTCGCATTCTGGAATATTTTCATCCTTATAATCATTTGTATTTATATTTTCTACTGTTTTTTTATAATTGAAAATTTTATTTCGTATGGTTTGCCCAAGTTTATATGTTACTATTGGATTTTGTCCCTCCATTTTAAGTTCAGTGGGTAGTAATTGTAGGATTTCTGGATTATTTAATATTTTTGGCAGATTTATATCATCTAATCCTTTATTTTCATACAGAACTACACAAACATTTCTAGGTTTATTTTATTTATTTATATATATATATATATATATATATATATATATATATATATATATATATATATATATCGAGTTTCGCCCTCCTTTGGGCTCATCAGTACAAGAATGTCTATTAACTTACACACATTAAGCTTGTATGTGGTGAGGTAGCTTAGTGGCAGAGTACTCGCCTAAGCTGCAAGTGACTCGGGTTTCGAATCCTGAGTTCAGATGTGTCCTACTGATGCCTCCAAAGGAGGGCGAAACTCGAGTCTAAGACTTCCGGTTTGTTTCTTTCATAGGTTGTGGGCTGCGGTGTTGTCTGATTGTGGAAATAATTATATATATCATCTCACGTTCAAACAAAACAAAAAAAATATATATATATGTTGTGAAGTTGTCCAACAGTAATAATAAATAAAGGAAGTCAAGTCGAGGGTTGGTTAAACAAGTGTATTAACAAAGTAAGAAAGTGACTAGCACTTGGCTATACAGTTACAAGACTGTGCTTTGTCTTCTCTGTGTCTCTGGTGACTTGCACTATAGTGACAACCGGTGCAGTTTCTCCTGTGTAAGAACGGCCGGTGTAACAATATATAAATATATTAATCTATTATTTCCTATATAAAAGAATAGTTGTTTGTGTGTATGCGTGTGTATGTATGTATGTTTGTATGTCTGCAAAAGGCTTCCAAGATACATGACAAACCACCATAAAGTTTATATTTTCTTAAACAGCGTGGTCTTGGATGAATAATATCTCAGAATTAGAAAAAAATATTTGTCCTTTGAGGGTCATCTAGTCCAGTTTCTCTAATGGGGCTTGCTTTTTCCTGCAGTTTCCAATGTATCGTCTCCTTCTGCATTTCCACCAGAGCCCTGTTAGCCGGTAAGGGTGGGGTGGTGGACTTTAGGGGTGTGCTAGTAGTGGTGTTAGTGGTTATGCTGGTGGGGATGCCAGTGCAGATGGTGGTGAGATTGTTGGTGCTTGTACTGTTGGTGCTGGTGTTAGTGATTAGGTGAAAAGAGAGAGGATTTGGCGGACAAGCGATCCCAACAGTTATATCGGTGAAATTAACATTGACATTAAAACTGGTATGGGTAAGATATATGGAATATAATATAGTGTAATGAACAAGCGGATTGTAACCCTGCCCTATTGATGATGAATACTGCATTAGCAGAGACAACTCGGGACAGCGAGTTTAGAAATGTAATTATGCAAAACAAATTAGTTTGAATAAGTCGGATTTAAATCGATAAAAGAAGAAAATAACTCGCATTTTGTGTCGGGAGTTTATTCTGAACTTGATGTTGTGAAGTGCCGAGATGAGGAAAGACGCAAAAAAGACTAAATCATAGATAGCTTTCAGTAAGCCGAATTATTTCAGTCTTTGAGAACATGTCCATTATTATTTTCACACACACACACACGCGCGCATATATATATATATATATATATATATATTTATCACTATTCATTCTAATGTTATAAATCATGGATTTATTTTCCACTATCCATTCTATATATTTATTTATTTATCACTATTTGAAATTGTTACTTCCCTGCACTGATGAGAGCAATAAGCTTGAAACGCTAGCGTCTGTAGGTATAAATAATTTAATATTTATTTATAAATATTATACTAAGCCCCTTTAAGAAATTAAAGTTGAGCACTCTCGAGGAAGTTAAAAATAGACTGTCAAAAAGCTCTAATGCAAAGTTCCGAATACGTTCGTCGAACACTCTCGACTAGTCTTCTATCTGTGTCCGCTTCTAGGTACATATAGATCTTAATTTCCCTAAATTACGTGGCAGTTTCTGTGGGCCGAGTGGATATGGCTGACTCTGTGTACCGGGTTCGCGCCTCTCGACCGTCTGAAATTGTTACTTCCCTGCACTGATGAGAGCAATAAGCTTGAAACGCTAGCGTCTGTAGGTATAAATAATTTAATATTTATTTATAAATATTATATATATATATATATATATATATATATATATATATATATATATATATATATATATATATAGTCTAAAGAAGCTTTGAGTCATTTTAGACAAAGAAATAAAATGCAGTTTAAATTCCCAGGGATACTAACTAAATCGAAAACATCGCAGACTTAGCACTTGCATAAGCCAACCTACTGCTGGAAAATTTACAAATATAAAAAGGGGATTCAAGTATATAACAGTGAAACAAAAACAGTGAATCTTAACTTAAATTGTGGAATATTAAACGGGGACCATCAGCTGTTTACTATGTAACAGTTTCGGAGTTTTAAAAACAGAACAGCTATAAAATTCATGGCTCTCCAGTTGTACTGATCAAATGTCCACTGCCCAATAACCAAATGTAAAAACAATTCAGTTTTTATTTCACTAATATATAAGTAAATATATAAATAAATAATAATAATAATAATAATAATAATAATAATAATAATAATAATAATAATAATAACAAGCTGCGCATGCGTGGTCCCCCTCTGTATGTGACTCGATGTGGCGAGTGTGAAATGCAATGAATTTGTGCAATTTGGGGCATTTTTGACCCCCATTGTACCTCCTGGTATGAATTGATGGATCAAACGTCATGGGAGAAAAGGGTCATTTTTTGCCATTTTGGGGGCTTTTAACCCCCTGGGGGCGCGAACCAGATTTTTTCCAAGGTCAGCGATACTTATTTTCTATTAGGAACAATTGCCTCCACATTTTGGCCAAGTTTCAGAGAAATTGAATGGATGGATGAAAAGTTATGGGGCAAAAATGTCATTTTTTGCCATTTTGGGGCCTTTTGACCCCCTGGGGGGCTAACCGGATTTTTTTTCAAAAATCGGAGAAGATCACTTTCTAACCTGACAAAAGTTACAACTTCATGCAAAATTTCAGAGAAATTCAATGGATGGTTGCGGAGAAAAATTCGGACTGACGGACGGACGGACGGACGGACGGAAATGCCTCAAAACATAGGTCTCCCGATTTTATAAATCGGGGGACCAATAATAATAATAATAAAACACTGCCTTTAAGACTACAATGTGATATGGTAATTTGCGTATCAAATAGTAATACCAATTATGACAATAATAATCATAATGATAGTACTATTAAAACACTACACGTAAGAACCATTCTGTGATATGGTAGTTAGTATTTAAAATTATATAAGAATAAAAGATGCGTAAAAAACCCAGCTTAAGTACCTTTGGTCCAAGATAGGCAAATAGATAAGAGGAAGGAAACCTAACCATACAGATCTAAAAACCCAATATATAGTCTAAAGAAGCCTTGTGTCATTTTAAACAACGAAAGAAAATGCAGTTCAGATTCCCAGGAATACTAACTAAATAACAGTTATAAAATTCATGGCTCTCCAGTAGTACTGATCAAATGTCCACTTCCCCAATAACCAAATGTAGAAACAATTCAGTTTTAATTTCACTAATATATATATATATATATATATAAGTAAATAAATAATAATAATAATAATAATAATAATAATAACAATATTAAGAATAAGAATAGCAACAACAACATTATTGTTATTATTACTGTAATAATAATAATAATAATAATAATAATAATAATAATAATAATAATAATAATAATAATAATAATAATAATAATAACTAGCAGGACCCGTGTAAATTACACGAAATGATGTTTTTAATACTAATTATCTTGTTCCTAACCTATAAATGTTTGAATAAAATATGATAACATTTTGACTTGTATATTTATTTTTTAAAAATGAACAACACATGAAACAATTTACAAAACTTCTTTATATACAATATTTCTAGTGAAGGTAATATTTCGACGACTAAACCTTACTTTGTAAATGTTTTCGATTAAATTAAATTTGGCTCCAATTATTGAATATTTATTTACTCCTATCCAGGAGTTAGGCACAAGGCCAGTTTTATCTTACTCCCACAAGTAAGATGTGACCCAAGGTCGGGTCGGGAAAGTAGGGTTTGAAAAGCCAGCGCTCGAGAAGGTGAGCACTCTGGCCATTAAAAATTGCCTGGGCAGTCCTGTCGGCATTCCCTGGTAGGGGCGCCCCAGGCAGTAAGCAATAAACTTACTCCTCCCCAAAGAGGGGAGGCGAAGCCTGGGAGCGTGGACCTCCTAGAACTGCACAGGACAGACCCATAGACCGGCGTAAATCAAGCCTCGAAGGACAAGACAATACAAGTCTATGGAGTGCAGTATCTATCGGAACAGATACTACACTTTGATCTCAGCCAAAAGGCCAAGCCAATTCATGAGTAGCATACAAATATTCAGAAGGTCGTTGCTTTTGATGTAAGCATGACACACAAAATCACACACGCTATTGTATTAATATGTGTCTTCCCGGTCGTCCCCTCCCTACCTCTCTTCCCCTTCCCCTCGAAATGTAGAAAAAAATCTTAGAGGTTGGTTGGGATCGAACTATAAACCAGTCGGGCCGAAGTAAACAATACTACGTCGCTAACCGTTGCGCCAAAGGGAAATACTTGAAACTGTCTCGAAAATTAGGCGAGTTGAATGTTTTTCAAAATCTAGGTGCGGCACGCATGCGCAGAGCTTTTGCCGGAAGCGTGACACACGAACACACACGCTATCGTATTAATATATAGATAATAATAATAATAATAATAATAATAATAATAATAATAATAATAATAATAATATATATTCCCTCTGATTTAAGACAAATTCTAGTCAATAACACTAGAATATTACATTCCGAAACCAATTAAAAAAAATAAATATACTTGAAGCTATCTACATAAAAATACAACAACCTAAAATTAACAACATCATATATGAAATCAGTGGTAACATTTTAAAATGCTTAATGTAATGCGATTTTGTTCTGTGATGCAATCCAGCGTTGCAGTTCGAAAAACGTTCTAGAGGCGTTCCTCCACCGTCTTTTTAAAATTCTCTTCTTTCTCCAGCTTTTTTATTCATTTGCTTTTGACACCTAGGGATGATTCGACGAAGAATCGAAAACGTTCATGAAACCTATGGAACATTTATTAATTTTTTTTGATTTTAATACAAAAAAGACCATCAGAAAAATTTTAAAAATTAAGAAAAGTATAATTAAACAAACGAATTCTCTTATTTTTAGCAATGTTTGCATAAATGAAAAAATGCTGCCTAAATAAACACAATATACAAACTGATATTATTAAGATGTGTTTCTATTGAATCTATGCATTTCGTGATGAAAATGTTATTTCAAATTGAACGTGGCAGAGCAATCAATCGTAATGCTTGAACACAAATAAAATAACTCTGGTGGTGGTGATTGTGTTGCCGGTGCTGGTGCTGGTGCTAGTGCTAGTCTTGGTGTTGGTGCTAGTTCTGGTGCTAGAGCGAGTTCTGGTGCAAGTGCTAGTGCTGGCGCTAGTACTGGTGCTGGTGCTGGTGCTGGTGCTAGAGCGAGTTCTGGTGCAAGTGCTAGTGCTGGCGCTGGTACTTGTGCTGGTACTGGTGCTAGTGATGGTGCTGGTGCTGGTGCTACTCTTGGTGCTGGTGCTGGTGCTAGTTCTGGTGCTGGTGCTGGTGCTGGTGCTGGTGCTGGTGCTGGTGCTGGTGCTGGTGCTAGAGCGAGTTCTGGTGCAAGTGCTAGTGCTGGCGCTGGTACTTGTGCTGGTACTGGTGCTAGTGATGGTGCTGGTGCTGGTGCTACTCTTGGTGCTGGTGCTGGTGCTAGTTCTGGTGCTGGTGCTGGTGCTGGTGCTGGTGCTGGTGCTGGTGCTGGTGCTGGTGCTGGTGCTAGTTCTGGTGCTGGTGCTAGTGCTAGTGCTAGTGATGGTGCTGGTGCTAGTGCTGGTGCTAGTTCTGGTGCTGGTACTAGTTCTGGTGCTGGTTCTAGTGCTAGTTCTGGTGCTGGTGCCAGTTCTGGTGCTAGTGCTGGTGCTGGTGCTAGTTCTGGTGCTAGTGCTGGTGCTGGTGCTGGTGCTAGTTCTGGTGCTAGTTCTAGTGCTAGTTCTGGTGCTAGTTCTGGTGCTAGTGCTGGTGCTGGTGCTGGTGCTGGTGCTGGTGCTGGTGCTGGTGCTAGTTCTAGTGCTGGTGCTGGCGCTGGTGCTGGTGCTGGTGCTAGTTCTGGTGCTGGTGCTGGTGCTGGTGCTGGTGCTAGTTCTGGTGCTGGTGCTGGTGCTGGTGCTAGTTCTGGTGCTAGTTCTGGTGCTAGTGCTGGTACTGGTGCTAGTTCTCTCCATGCAACGTATGTCCTCAACTCTCACTGGCCAAGTTTCACAAAGAAATTCTGTTGCATTAAAGGCTATGTAGTTCTAACATATAAAATTATATTTTCAGAATTTCAAAGTCAGGCCAAGTCAGGAAGATTAAATCTGGACAGTATAGGGAGATGTGTGCAGAACAGTAGACTTAGATGGTATGGCCACATGGAAATAATTGATAAGAGTTCTTGGGTTAGTAGATGTAGAACAGTTGAGGTTCAGTTCACAGGGAAAACTTGGGATGGAGTGATAAGTATGGTCTTGAAAAAAAGATGGATAAATAAAGACCTGGCCAGAGATATATTAGTTTGGAAATCAATTTGGAAAAGCTGTTCAACATATGCAGAGCATATAAATTGACATTAAATGAAATATGATGATGATGCTGACCCAAATTGTCTTTAATCTGACAAATCAAATTTTACTTCTGACAAGCCAATTTTCATTTAGCGTTGTTGTGCCATGTTATTAGCAAACTATTGTTGATGATCTCTATCGAGCGAGAAGAAATTTTATCAGGTTTCTTTTGTTACTCAATTCCTGATCGCTTCCATATTGTATCCATGATTACACTAAAGTTAAAAACATGATCTTTTTGCTCTTATGCCTTGCAGATTTACCTATGAATAGTCAAAAGCTAAAGGTGGGGTAATCTTGAGAGAAACCTCCCTGATGGCTAGCAGGTTTGGCTGGAGACAGACAAAGCCCCAAAAACCCCATACAGAAACCTTGATGGCTAGCAGGTTTGGCTGGAGACAGCCAAAGGCCAAATAACCCCAACAGAAACCTTGATGCCTAGCAGGTTTGGCTGGAGACAGCCAAAGGCCAAATAACCTCAACAGAAACCTTGACACCTAGCAGGTTTGGCTGGAGCCAACCAAAGGCTAAATAACCCCAACGGAAACCTTGATGCCTAGCAGGTTTGGCTGGAGCCAGCTAAAGACCAAATAACCCAACAGAAACCTTAACGCCTAGCATGTTTTGCTGGAGACAGCCAAAGGCCAACTAACCCCAACAGACACCTTGATGCCTAGCAGGTTTGGCTGGAGACAGCCAAAGGCCAAATAACCCCAACAGAAACCTTGATGCCTAGCAGGCTTGGCTGGAAACAGCCAAAGGCCAAATAACCCCTACAGAAACCTTGATGCCTAGCAGGTTTGGCTGGAGACAACCAAAGGCCAAATAACCCCAACAGAAACCTTGATGCCTAGCAGGCTTGGCTGGAAACAGCCAAAGGCCAAATAACCCCTACAGAAACCTTGATGCCTAGCAGGCTTGGCTGGAAACAGCCAAAGGCCAAATAACCCATACAGAAACCTTGATGCCTAGCAGGTTTGGCTGGAGACAACCAAAGGCCAAATAACCCCAACAGAAACCTTGATGCCTAGCAGGCTTGGCTGGAAACAGCCAAAGGCCAAATAACCCCTACAGAAACCTCTCTGCTGCTTTGCAGATTTGACTAGGGACGGTCAAAGACCAAAGACATCCTGACAGAAACTTCCCTGCTTCTTTGCATGTTTTAATAGGTACAACCAAAGGCCACAAAAACCTCAATAGAAACCTCTCTGCTGCCTTACAGGTTTTGGCTAGAGACAGCCAAAAGCCAGGGCTGAAGTAATCCTGACAGAGAATTTTCATGATGCCTTGCAAGTATAGCTAAGGATGGTTGTAAATCTCAGAGACTCCAAAGGTGAGAGAATAATGCTATCAAGAGTTTTAAACATTTTTTTTACCATTTTTGTCGTCGTTGCTTTTACAGACGACATGCACGAAAAGATAATTATGATTTATGTATAGATTCAATGGCTTGGCAGAGTTTGTGATTTGTTTCTTTCAAGCTAGTTTAGGATTCGATAGGTTAGTTTATTTTATCAGATGTGTCCACGCATCTCTATAAGCGGCGCTATCTGTTGGGCGATCGGGTGGTCCACCCATCAGTCTGTCTCACTTAAGTTTGGAATATCATTTTCGTCTGTCAGGATTCAGTTCAAAATAGCATTTTCGTTGGTCTGTCATGCTTCAGTTTGAAATAATATTTTCGTTAGCCTGTTATGTTTCAGTTTTAAATAGCATTTTCGTTGGTCTGTCATGCTATAGTTTTAAGTAGCATTTTCGGTGCTCTGTCACAATTCAGTTTTAAATAGCATTTTCGTTGATTGTCACGATTCAATTTGAAATAGAATTTTCGTTGGTCCACCTTGCTGAAGTTACAAATAGTATTTACGATTAATTTTGAAATAGCATTTTCGTTTGTTTTTCACGATTCCGTTTGAAACAGCATTTTCGTTGGATTGATTGACTCTAGTTTTAAATAGCAGTTTCGTTGGTCTGTCACGATTCTGATTTAAATAGCATTTTTGTTGGTCTGTCACAATTTTGTTTTAAATAGCATTTTAGTTGGTCTGTCACGATTCTAATTGAAATAGCATTTTGTTGGTCTGTCACGATTCAATTTGAAATCGCATTATCGTTGGCTTGTAATATTAATTTTTTTTTACATTATTAAATAACGTAGATTAAATAGCTACATTATAAATCAAAGTTTGAACATTAAATTTAATTAGTACAGTAACCTTTGGTTATTAAATTATCAAAGTGTATGGTTTACGTTTAAAATAGTATTTTTAGATGTCTGTCAAGCTAAAATTTTAAAATAATATTTTTAGATTCTCTAATACTTAAGTTTAAAATAGCATTTTTAAATTTGTGTAAGGTTTACGTTTAAAATAGTATTTTTAAATGTGTGTAAGGTTTACGTTTAAAATAGTATTTTTAAATGTGTGTAAGGTTTACGTTTAAAATAGTATTTTTTTAAATGTGTGTAAGGTTTACGTTTAATATAGCATTTTTAAATGTGTGTAAGGTTTACGTTTAAAATAGTATTTTTTTAAATGTGTGTAAGGTTTACGTTTAATATAGCATTTTTAAATGTGTGTAAGGTTTACGTTTAAAATAGTATTTTTAATTGTGTGTAAGGTTTACGTTTAAAATAGTATTTTTAAATGCGTGTAAGGTTTACGTTTAATATAGCATTTTTAAATGTGTGTAAGGTTTACGTTCAAAATAGTATTTGTAAATGTGTGTAAGGTTTACGTTTAAAATAGTATTTTTAAATGTGTGTAAGGTTTACGTTTAAAATAGCATTTTTAAATGTGTGTAAGGTTTACGTTTAAATAGTATTTTTAAATGTGTGTAAGGTTTACGTTTAAAATAGTATTTTTTAAATGCGTGTAATGTTTACGTTTAAAATAGTATTTTTAAATGTGTGTAAGGTTTACGGTGAAAATAGTATTTTTAAATGTGTGTAATGTTTACGTTTAACATAATATTTTTAAATGTGTGTAAGGTTTACGTTTAAAATAGTATTTTTAAATGGGTGTAAGGTTTACGGTGAAAATAGTATTTTTAAATGTGTGTAATGTTTACGTTTAAAATAGTATTTTTAAATGTGTGTAAGGTTTACGTTTAATATAGCATTTTTAAATGTGTGTAAGGTTTACGTTTAAATAGTATTTTTAAATGTGTGTAAGGTTTACGTTTAAAATAGTATTTTTTAAATGCGTGTAATGTTTACGTTTAAAATAGTATTTTTAAATGTGTGTAAGGTTTACGGTGAAAATAGTATTTTTAAATGTGTGTAATGTTTACGTTTAAAATAGTATTTTTAAATGTGTGTAAGGTTTACGTTTAAAATAGTATTTTTAAATGTGTGTAAGGTTTACGTTTAAAATAGTATTTTTAAATGTGTGTAAGGTTTACGTTTAAAATAGTATTTGTAAATGTGTGTAAGGTTTACGTTTAAAATAGTATTTTTAAATGTGTGTAAGGTTTACGTTTAAAATAGCATTTTTAAATGTGTGTAAGGTTTACGTTTAAATAGTATTTTTAAATGTGTGTAAGGTTTACGTTTAAAATAGTATTTTTTAAATGCGTGTAATGTTTACGTTTAAAATAGTATTTTTAAATGGGTGTAAGGTTTACGGTGAAAATAGTATTTTTAAATGTGTGTAATGTTTACGTTTAAAATAGTATTTTTAAATGTGTGTAAGGTTTACGTTTAATATAGCATTTTTAAATGTGTGTAAGGTTTCCGTTTAAAATAGCATTTTTAAATGTGTGTAAGGTTTACGTTTAAAATAGTATTTTTAAATGTGTGTAAGGTTTACATTAAAAATAGCATTTGTAAATGTGTGTAAGGTTTACGTTTAAAATAGCATTTTGAAATGTGTGTAAGGTTTCCGTTTAAAATAGCATTTTTAAATGTGTGTAAGGTTTACGTTTAATATAGCATTTTTAAATGTGTGTAAGGTTTACGTTTAAAATAGCATTTTTAAATGTGTGTAAGGTTTACGTTTAAAATAGTATTTTTAAATGTGTGTAAGGTTTACGTCTAAAATAGTATTTTTAAATGTGTGTAATGTTTACGTTTAAAATAGTATTTTTAAATGTGTGTAAGGTTTACGTTTAAAATAGTATTTTTTAAATGTGTGTGAGGTTTACGTTTAATATAGCATTTTTAAATGTGTGTAAGGTTTACGTTTAAAATAGTATTTTTAAATGTGCGTAAGGTTTACGTTTAAAATAGTATTTTTAAATGTGTGTAAGGTTTACGTTTAAAATAGTATTTTTAAATGTGTGTAAGGTTTACGTTTAAAATAGTATTTTTAAATGTGTGTAATGTTTACGTTTAAAATAGTATTTTTTAAATGTGTGTGAGGTTTACGTTTAATATAGCATTTTTAAATGTGTGTAAGGTTTACGTTTAAAATAGTATTTTTAAATGTGCGTAAGGTTTACGTTTAATATAGCATTTTTAAATGTGTGTAAGGTTTACGTTTAAATAGTATTTTTAAATGTGTGTAAGGTTTACGTTTAATATAGCATGTTTAAATGTGTGTAAGGTTTACGTTTAAAATAGTATTTTTTAAATGTGTGTAAGGTTTACGTTTAATATAGCATTTTTAAATGTGTGTAAGGTTTACGTTTTAAATAGTATTTTTAATGTGTGTAAGGTTTACGTTTAAAATGGCGTTTTTAAATGTGTGTAAGGTTTACGTTTAAAATAGTATTTTAAATGTGTCTATATGTTCGTTTCTCTACCATGCTTATGTTTGAAATTGCATTTTTGATGTCTGTAATACTTAAATTTTGAATAGAAATTATGTTGGTCTTTTTATAACCTCGTAATTTAGGACAATTATAAATAATAACTTGTACATAAATGAATGAACTATCAAGAGAAACGTTCAACAGATTTATTAAAACTGAACACAGAATGAATTAATGAGTTAATTGGCCGCTGGACGCGATTGATATATTCACAGTCTGACGCCGTGGTCTTTGTTTTCTTTCTCTCCGACCCTTTTCCCAAGGGTGATAACTCTTAACTCCCGAAATGGTTCAAGGGAGGTAATTCCGTTTTCGTTAGGTGTCCTAAGTTAGGTCTGTCATACTTAAATTTGAAATATAATCTTTCCATACGTGCAGTATTCCTCAGTCTGTCAGGCTTTAGATTGAAATAGCATTTTTAGACTTATGAAATGCTTAAATCTAAAATATAATTTTTAGATGTCTGTAATAATTTTGTTTGAAATATAATTTTTTTATGTCTGTCCTACTTATGTTTTAAATATCATCTTTTTATGTTTGTCATACTAATGTTTCAAATATCATTTTTAGATGTTCGTCATACTCATGTTCGAAATATTATTTTTTGATGTTTGTCATACTTATGTTTGAAATATCATTTTTTTATGTTTGTCATACTTATGTATGAAATAACATTTTTGATGTTTGTCATACTTATGTTTGAAATATCATTTTTTTATGTTTGTCATACTTATGTATGAAATAAAATTTTTTGATGTTTGTCATACTTATGTTTGAAATAACATTTTTGATGTTTGTCATACTCATGTTCGAAATATTATTTTTTGATGTTTGTCATACTTATGTTTGAAATATTATTTTTTTATGTTTGTCATACTTATGTTTGAAATATTATTTTTTGATGTTTGTCATACTCATGTTCGAAATATTATTTTTTATGTTCGTCATACTCATGTTCGAAATAATATTTTTTGATGTTTGTCATACTTATGTTTGAAATATCATTTTTTGATGTCTGTTATACTTATGTTTGTAACATCATTAGCACAAAAGATGATTATCGCTAAGACAAGAGATTACTATTAGCCTAAGTCTTGAAAAGACAAGGGCTATAGGTAGGAGGAAAACAGTCACCAGATTCATTTCTGCACCTTATCAAGAACTCTTAATGGGGACAGAGATTCACTAGCCCAAATATGACAACAGTACTCCACACATGGTCTGCTTGTAGATTTGTAGAGATAGCGAATAACCTCAGGTGTGAGAAAATGTTTGGAGCAACTTTACGAGAAGCAGAAAGAGTAATGGATCTAAGGTATAAACTCCAAGAAAGATTTGACGAGGGAATTAAAACAGAAATTTAAGAGTCGCTTGTTCCTCCAGAACAGAGCCATCCATGAGAATCTCTAAAAGAAAAGGGACACGCCTACGATTGAAAGAAACGATATATATATATATATATATATATATATATATATATATATATATATATATATATACTATTGCATGTAATGTTCCTTTCAATAGCATAAGTCTTTACGACATGTGCCTGATTTACCGAGTTGTTTAGATTCTGTTATGCTTCAGTTTGAAATTGTATTTTCATTTGTCTGTAACACCGAAGTCTGAAAAAGCATTTTTAGATGTCTGTAACGCTTCAGGTTGAAATAGTATTTTCATTTGTCTGTAACACCGAAGTCTGAAAAAGCATTTTTAGATGTCTGTAACACTTCAGGTTGAAATAGTATTTTCATTTGTCTGTAACACCGAAGTCTGAAAAAGCATTTTTAGATGTCTGTAACGCTTCAGTTTGAAATAGTATTTTCATTTGTCTGTAACACCGAAGTCTGAAAAAACATTTTTAGATGTCTGTAACGCTTCAGTTTGAAATAGTATTTTCATTTGTCTGTAACACCGAAGTCTGAAAAAACATTTTTAGATGTCTGTAACGCTTCAGGTTGAAATAGTATTTTCATTTGTCTGTAACACCGAAGCCTGAAAAGGCATTTTTAGATGTCTGTAACGCTTCAGTTTGAAATAGTATTTTCATTTGTCTGTAACACCGAAGTCTGAAAAAGCATTTTTAGATGTCTGTAACGCTTCAGGTTGAAATAGTATTTTCATTTGTCTGTAACACCGAAGTCTGAAAAAGCATTTTTAGATGTCTGTAACGCTTCAGGTTGAAATAGTATTTTCATTTGTCTGTAACACCGAAGTCTGAAAAAACATTTTTAGATGTCTGTAACGCTTCAGTTTGAAATAGTATTTTCATTTGTCTGTAACACCGAAGTCTGAAAAAAACATTTTTAGATGTCTGTAACGCTTCAGGTTGAAATAGTATTTTCATTTGTCTGTACTACTGAAGTCTGAAAAAGCATTTTTAGGTGTCTGTAACGCTTCAGTTTAAAATAGCATGTTCTGTGCAGATCGAACGGACGCATCTCAAGAATAGATCCGTACTTGTTTATAATTTCCTTTTTTTCGCTTTTTATCCTTTCTGTGGAATTGGATTCTCGGCCTTGCGTTGCTTCGGAATTAATTGCCGATGCGAACGTGTGACAAGACTTTATGTCTTTTTCCCAATGTAAAGCGGCAAAACATACATAAGCTTATTTTCAGCTCCCCAAAACCCAATCCTCACCCCTTCAGGCACTACTCCCCAAACGACTTCCCTGTTCTGCCCTGCCCTGTCCCCATGCATAGTCATTAATCTGTTTCGCCAGATTCATATTCCGTTTCGATTTATTTTCCCTTGTTACTTAGCTGGTTTCACGGAATTGCTTTCCTTCCGTGTAATCTTACGTGCAATCCATTATAGGCACCCACTTTGGTCTTCATGCGGATATATATCTTCCGATGGTGCGTCGTCTTTACCGTAACAGGGATTTCATGTCCCTATTCATTTGCCAGCTCACGAGGGCAACGTTAGATGCAACTTGGAAAATCCAGCTCCTCCCAAAAGGGGATTTGATATCCGTATCTTTGTACCTGTGTTTTTGTACTTACACATCATTAATAAGTCCCGCGCCTAACTAATAAAACAACAATTTTAAAGCAAAAATGCGACTTTATTCATCAACATAGTCTCCTTCTAAGGCGATCTACTGATTCCAACGCATCTCTAACAATTCGATGCCTTTTTTTTTGTAAAACAGTTAAAATAATTATTTTTCAGACTTTGGTACTTGTTACCTGATTTTTTCTGTTTCTTCAATCTCCCGTCCTGATGAAACCTTCTAATAAAGGTGAAACGTAGATGGATAGTTAATTAATATTTTGGTTTTGCTCATTTCATTTTCCATATATATATATATATATATATATATATATAGTAATCCAGCTAGGGTAAAAATCCACAGGGTAGACATCCAAAGGGAATCAAACCGGGCTTATAAAAGAGTGCTCAATAAAAATATAGAGCTGTATTATGAATGATTTTTTATTTAAACATGTACAAAGTCTGCTACACTGGCATGTCGATGTTATCGATCTAAAGCTATCAAGAGCTAAGGTCTCATCAGGTAGAAAGTTTTTTTTGTGATCCAACCCGGTCGGTGGAATCCAGGAGGAATGGAGTTAAGCAAAAAGAAGAAGAAGGAATAATAGTCATGTGACCAATTTAAAAAAAAAGATTGGCCGTTAGAAAAGTTTAATTTACTATTAAACTTTGATTAAACTTTTCTAACGGACAATCTTTTTAAAAAATTGGTCACATGACTATTATTCCTTCTTCTTTTTGCTTAACTCCATTCTTCCTGGATTTCACCGACCGGGTTGGATCACAAAAAAAACTTTCTGCCTGATGAGACCTCAGCTCTTGATAGCTGTAGATCGATAACATCGACATGCCAGTGTAGCAGTGTTTGTACATGTTTGAATAAAAAATCATTCATATATATATATATATATATATATATATATATATATATATATATATATATCTATGAGAAAGAAAGGATGAGAGTAATCCGACGTAACGGGAAATGAAAAATGAAAAACAAAGAGGTATTTTTTTATATATATATTCATCAACGTTTCGTCTTTATTTGTAAGACTTCCTCAGGATGATAATTTTAAGAAAAATGTCATGCGAGTACATCGAAATATTGGGTAGACATGATGGGTCGATGCCACTGACTTCTCTCAGCCCAGACTTGGTCCAGTGCTGTCAGCAGCGACGGCTACTACTTTTTCTCATCGACTCAATCACCAATAAAAATAATCACATAAAAATACATTAAATATTTAGGTGATAAAAATCGTACATATTTCTAGACAGAGCGTCTTGGTCCAGTGGTAGAACGCTGGACTATAGACATCAATATCAAAGGTTCAATCTCTGTGTAAGTTAGCCATGCTGATGACGGCTGTGAGCCAGAAACACGTGTCCATGGATTACTTTTATGTACGTATAAAATAAATAAAATATATATATTAACGAAAAATACGTCCTATGAAGTTAAGGGCATCTTAATCACTTAGGAAGTGAGACAATCGAAATAATAGTAAGCAAAATAACAACGAACGTTGCAATCAGCAATAAAAATAATTACATAAAAATACATTATATATATATATATATATATATATATATATATATATATATATATATATATATATATATATATAAAATGTATAACATCTGTAAATAGTCCATGATGAAATAAATAAATAAATAAATGTATATATATGTATATATAAAAATATTTTTATAAATATATATTTTTAATTTTAAAACATTTGTAGATAAAGAAAATAACCAAGAGGAAAAAAGGGGGGTTTATTATAATGGAATCATCTAACTCTATAAAATAGATGTTCTGTAAAATAGTAAACTCAATTTGAAAGGAACACCACAGGTAAGGAGAAACTATATTTAATAACTTTAGAAAAACAAATCTGGAGGCAAAACTAAATCAAATATTCGTAAACTTTTTAATTAA
Source organism: Sepiola atlantica (assembly GCA_963556195.1). NCBI lineage: Eukaryota > Metazoa > Mollusca > Cephalopoda > Sepiida > Sepiolidae > Sepiola > Sepiola atlantica. Next base: position 40,830,807 of record OY744551.1, on the reverse strand, counting down.
AAAATAATTATTAAATAGGGAGGTGGTGTCTGATCAACACTGCTGGGATGCCATGATAAAGAAATACTGTTTTGTTTTTAAAATCCCGAAACAGTTTTCATGGTAAACAACTGACGATCCCTTATATAAAAAAACATATATAAAAATATATTTATATTAGAGTAAATTCTTGGAAGTTAACTAATATAGTGATTGCAGTAGATTGATTTACTTACTAGACTTAAATCTTTCAATGAAAAAAATTTTTTTTCTCCAGTTTTGAAGGTTAAAAAAACTTCCGAGACTATATATATATATATATTTATATATTGTTGTGGTTGCAAGGTTGAACAATAATTAGTGAGGAATACAATGAAGACGCAAACAACAAGGAGAATGCAATAATAAGTGTATTAAAGAAAAGGTATAGTTACAGTATGTACAAATGAAGGTGTCGAGTCAGAGAGTCTTGGTGGGAGGACATGTACGCCCTTCGGCGTCACTTCCGGTGGCATTTAGGTAACACACACTAAGGCCAACCTAGGCTTGCCATTTATAGTGTAACGTTATTCGTATATGCAAATGAGTGGTTGCCACCACAACATATATATATATATATATATATATATATATATATAGAGAGAGAGAGAGAGAGAGAGACAGAGAGAGAGAGATTATGTTAATTTGAAAATATTATTCATAAATAATTATTCAAAGCTCTCACTATATTGATCACTTTAAGTAAGTTAACAACAAGCTGTTATCTAGTGTAATGCGATACTCTATGCCATGTCTATTGAGTACTGTTAATTCACTCTCCCATATTCAGACAATGCATGGTAGGCACAACGGTGCGCGCTCTGACTACTAAGTCAAATATGACTTTCGTATTGGGTTTTGAACCGTATTACCGGCAGGAATTGTCTCCTCCCATACTGATGATTGCAGATTTGGTATGAAACACATTAAATATGCTTCAAATTTCCCCCTCTCTCTAAATATGTATTACATAGGTTGTTACTCCTCCTCTCTCTTCAATTATATTTGAATTATCCAGTGTGAATCTAAACGTTTTTTCAATTTCAAAAATGTAATCGTCTAAATCGGATGCTTGAAAATACCACAAGGTTGAAATAAATTATTGCATCGATGATCATGTAATTTCGTGTTACTACATTTTATTTTATGTATATATATATATATATATATATATATATATATATATATATAGCGAGAGAGAGAGGAAAAAAGAGAGTGTGTGTGTGTGTGAGAAAGAGAGAGAGAGAGAGTGTGTGTGAGAGAAAGAGAGAGAGTGTGTGTGTGTGTGTGTGAGAGAGAGTATGTGTGTGTGTTAGAGAGAGAGAGAGAAAGTGTGTGTGAGAGAGAGAAAGAGAGAGTGTGTGTGTGAAAGAGAGAGAAAGAGAGAGAGAGTGTGTGTGTGTGAGAGAGAGAAAGAGAGAGTGTGTGTGTGTGCGAGAGAGAAAGAGAGAGTGTGTGTGTGAGAGAGAGAAAGAGAGAGAGTGTGTGTGTGTGAGAGAGACAAAGAGAGAGAGAGAGAGTATGTGTGTGAGAGAGAGAGAAAGAGAGAGAGAAAAAAAGAGAGAAAGAGAACAAGATAGAGAGAGATAGAGAGAGAATGTGTGTGTGAGAGAGAGAAAGATAGAGAGAGAGAACGAAATAGATAGAGACAGAGAGATATACATATCCATACAAGAAAGAGTCTAAAATCAGTCCATAATTGAAATGGATGATTTTGCAAATGATTTTCACCACTATTTACTGCGGTGTTAATTTATGATCTGTTGACCGAGTTTCAAGCAGAGCATCGTAAAGAATGATAAAGCATAACGCGCTTCAGCTTACGTGTATGCACACGGCAAACGGCAAAGAGGAATTTCGATAATGAGATTGAGTAAAAGACAAAACAAACATCCAATAGAAAAGATTCGGTTTAAAACATTAGCAGCCAGGAATCTTATAAAACGGTAAACGCAATAGAAGCTTAAAACTAGATATTCCCGGAGTTCTTGCTCAAATTTCTTGCCCCCCCCTCCCCACCTTTGAGATCCCCGGTTTTCTCGATTCAAATATAAACGATTCGGTTTAAAATATTAACGTTGTATACCCTCACAAGGGAACAGAGAGGGTGTTGGGTGGGAGAGGTATGGACGTTGTTCGACCCTTAGGGCCCACGGTACCTGGAACATATTTCATTTTTTTATTAACGAGTCCACTTGTTGGGTATCGTTGGTTTGACTTGCGCGAAATAACGCGGGTGCAGTCGAGTGCATATTAGGGCCTGTTCTCACAGTCAGAGCTAACAGACGTGACATGGTTACCGTGTGACGAGACCCCACATCAAGGGTCAATCTGCACCTGTGAGAGGCTCTGTGACGTCGCGGGCCTTGCGTGGGAAAGAGAGAATCCGTGACGTCACTCGTTCTCGTGAGAAGCGAGTTTTTAGTCAGTCTGATTCGGAAGGCGAACCGAGAGGACGTGCGATTCACGATGTAAAACTAAGGGAAATATTTCCCCTAAGGGAAGACAAGCGCGAGAAATCATTTCCCCTCTCTCTATGAATGGTTAAGAAACATTGTTAACAAACTACGCTAAAGTAAGATTTGCTCTCCCCCCTCTCTCGACGTAGTGAATGACTCTCAGTTGAAATAACAACTCTTGTAATAAAATGAATTAAATTTAAAAGAAGAGTTTGTCTTCGGAGTGCGTTATGGCTTTTGTTGCAGACGGCGGACGGCGTGGTTCACGGCAGAGAAGAAAGAATTCATCCACTAGACGACCGACCGCCCTCTACAAGCGAGGGAGAAATCTAAGGTAGGCAACACACTTATCAAGGCCCAAAGGCCACTCGAGGATAAGTGTTATTGAGTTTGACAGATGGACGGTGAGACACCGAAGGGATTAGTAACGATGGTTGTAAACTGGTCAGAAATTGATTATTTAAGAGGACGGCTCAACAAGAATGTGTTTATATCGAGCGTGAAACCCGCAGTGATGTAGTCAGCTGGGAAGCAGCCCCGTTGTATTGTGATCCACAGTAAAGAAACTTTGCTCATGGAAGTTACATTTGTTACATACCTATTCACCTGTACCCGTCAATACTCAGGACGGCTGCGCTTGTTGATTTCACAGTGGTGTGCTGATTGTTCGGCCGTTTGGCGGGTTGGCTGTGGCTATACCTTTGGGTTGTGTTGAGCTGTTTATTTACACACGTGCCACAAGAGAGGGCGGACTCTGTATTTGGCCTCGCAATCTCTTCATTTCTGAAACACATATACTTCGACAGAACCTATGGCATATGCGCCTGGGAGGAGAAGAGACAGTTCATTAGGCCATTTTCAGGCTATTCGCCCCACGCCCCACGGCTGTCTGCAGGGGGCGCGCAATTCACGTCTCACTCTTTTGAATCTCAGCAACAAAAAGGCTAAGGGACTCTTCAACATAAGTGACATCGTTTTCACCTCTGCTCTTAGCTCCCCCCAATCTCTTTAGGGCCATCTCCTACTCTCTGCGTCCCTGCTAGGGCCTCACTCTCCGGCCCTTCTCCGCTATACAACAAATTTGATTTCAGGTATACAGAAAGAGAAAGGGAAATCATTGACTCTGGTTGTACGTAGACGCGTTCTTGTTGTGAATGTTTTACAGGGGGGATCATAGATTGAAGTCAAGTCGAGCTCCTACAATGACAATAACGATAGAGCAGAGAAAGACTAGCAACGTCTCTTCTGTGGGAAAGAGGCCGTAGAGAAAAGAGGAAGTCATCACCCACTAGATTGTGAAGTCGGTTTTGTACCTGGTCAAGGTAGAAAAGGATGCCCTTAGTTGCACCTTCTAAGATGTGGCAACAGTACTCGATCTTAGGACGTATTCGACTTTTATATTCATACAAAAAGAAATAGATGACATTTTAACTTAAACTATGAATCTATGGATCCATTTCCTTTACTTTGAGTTTTTTTAAAAAAACTATTCCCAATGTAAGGACAGGTGATACCAGATAAGGCTGCCCTGTGGCTCCCTGAGACGAAATTCACCTACATTGACGTTTTTTTTTTTTTTTTTTTTTTGTTTGTAAAACTTAATTATGTTCTACAAAACCAAAAACAAAGACAACAGTCCCTCTCCCTTTCTCCCTCCCCTTTTTTATTTTATTTTTCCTACCCTACTCCCGGTCCTGGATATGACCTTAAACTACATCCGATGGTGAGATCCGGCTTACGGACTTTGGGGAATGTGGAGCCTCCTCTTAATTACCATTGCTCCCAGGTCCACCCTGACCCGGAGTGGTAGTACCTGTTAGGGTCCCAACTATGGGTTAAATAGAAACAGATATTAAAAGGGGAAAGAAACAAAAAAGAGAAGAAAACAAGACCAGATTCGGCATTAAATAACCCAAAAAGGGTTGATATGGCGTAAAACAAAACTACCAAACCAAACTACCAATGTAAGGATACGAATCTGACAGAATGTATAGGACAAAGAGAGGAACAAGGGATTAACGAAGACGAAATATAAGACAAAAAAACCATAACAGACACATCATGTCGGAAGGATCGATATTTCGCCTCTAGTTTATGAATAAGCGTACAGTGAACTTGGTTGCCATCTTGGTTTTCCATCTTTGTAACTCGGGAATGCTTTGTTGGCCAGAGTGAAGCTACACTTGCGTGCTGGCTTTTTAATCCCTACCTCCCGACCTTGTGTCACATCTTTCGTTTTTCATCATATTTTTTTTCAAAACGGGGCATTGATATTCAGACGTGTATATTTAATTGTTACACCTCAGCTCAGACTTTTCGCCCCCTCCTCATTTTGACATGGTAACCCAAACAAAAACCTTTCTTTCAAGGCCGAATTAATAAACTCATCTCAACCAACACATCCCTCCCACCTCCTACAAACTCTATAGACTGCTGCTACTGCTTGACACGCAGTTTTGTTTCTTTCTTCTTACTTTCTTTTACTTTTCTTTCAATCGCAAATCAAATTGATGCTTGTGTGATTTTTTGTTCATTTTTCTTCATCCTGAGGAAGTCTTATAAATAAAGACGAAACGTTGATGAACACATAAATAATATAGATTTTGGCTTTCCTTTTTCATTTTCCATATATATATATATATATATATATATATATATATATAGTCATCCACATACAGACTGTTTTGCTGTTTCACAGCTTATCGGTGCGGCTAGACCAGTTAGTGCCTCAAGTGGGATTGAAACTCAACTCGACAGTCGACGCTGCTAACCCCTTCGCTATCATACGACACTAACTGAATGTAAGAAATATCTCAATGTAAACATTGCAAGTCCGGTTTTGTGTTTATGGTGCGTGTGTATTTGTGTGTATGTCAAAATTAAGAAATAAATGATTAAGAAATACAAAATAATTAACTCAGCTTTAGCATAAGAACAGATTTAAGATATAATATAAAATGGTTAGGGTTAGGGTTAGGGTTAGGGTTATAATATAAAAGGGTCTACAAGCATTTTTCAGAAATTGACCAAAAGTAACAACATTTTGTGATCGGGTTTTTCTCGAAAATTGTGAAAGAACAACATTTTGGAAACAATTCACTCACTCACTCACTATTTAAAAAAAAAAAATAGATAGATACATAACGAAAGAGAGAGAGAGAGAGAGAGAGAGAGAGAGAGAGAGAGAGAGAGAGAGAGAGAAAGAGAGAGAGTGTATGTGCAAGAGAAAAAAGGAGACGGAAGGAAAAGAGAGAGATTGGAAACGTGAGTGAAAGTCACCCAGAAAGAAAGAGATAGAGAGAGAGGGGGGGGGAGAGAGATAGAGACAGACAGACAAACAGACAGACAGAAAGAGAAAGAGAGTATGCATAAGAAGTAAAAAGGAGACAGGAAGGGAAAGAGAGATAGAAAACGTGAGTGAAAGTCAGTCAGAAAGAAAGAGAGAGGGAGAGAGAGAGAAAGAGAGAGAAAGAGAGAGAGAGAGAAAGCGAGAGAGAGAGAGAAAGAAAGAGAGAGAGAGAGAAAGCGAGAGAGTGTGTGTGTGTGTGTTAAGCTATTAAAATCTATTTGATCATTCATGTATGACAATTTCTGTACAGAGATGCACTTCAAGATTATCTACAGCAGTGGTCCTCAACCTTTTTGTTGCCGCGGACCGGTAAGCGTTAGACAATTTTACCGCGGCCCGGGGGTAGATTTACTTGCAACTTACATGTAGCATCGTACCAACAACATAACATGAAAATAAAAGCCTCGAAATAATAATAAATATATCATTAAAAAGTTTACATTAAAAATTTACTTTAAACATTCCTTTCAAAATAAAATACAGGTACACCAGAAAAACGAATATAAAGTGCATGAACATTTTAACATTACTAGAACACCAAGTCAATGAGAACTTTGAGCTTGTTTCTTTGCAATCAGACGGTCCCATCTGGGAGCAATAGGAGACAATGACACCCGGAGTGTGTTGCTTATGTCTAGTTTATTCCGATATTTTGTTTTAGTTGCTGTTACTGCAGAAAACCCCGCTTCACACAGATAAGTTGTCGGAAATGGCAACAAGGCTTTAAGTGCTGTAGTGGCGATCTTAGGGTATTCTGCCAAGACTTTATTCCAGAACACAAGACAGCGTGTGACTCATTGTCAAGGTCACGCCGAAGGCAGCCAACCGCTGTTGAGCAATCACAACACGAGTCACAAGACACACAAACACACTTACAACACTAGTGACTAAGCTTACAAAGCGTATGACTAATCTTATGACAAAGCGTACAAACTGAGATAAAGAGCTTTAAAAACTGCGCACATGTATTCAAACTATATTTCTAAACTGTATTTCTTACGCGGCCCGGTACCAATTGGTCTACGGACCGGCACCGGTCCGCGGCCCACCGGTTGGGGACCACTGATCTACAGAGCAAGCAGATAAGAATATAGACATTCCATCATCTCTCAGGAAATGATCAATCTCATGGCACTCACACACACTCACTCATTATCCAGGTTTATCGGCTATGTTCCCTTCGACAAGAAGTTCGACAATGTCTGGCGGTCCTGATGCTAAGTCTCCAGTGATCATGTTTGTGGGAATTGACTGTGTCCATTTGCCACTGTTTATGGTCTTGCCTGATGGTTTCTTTCAATGTCTTCTCAGGGCGCCTGGCTTTTTATTGCTGTCCAGTCTTAGGTCTCCGCATGTGCTGATATACCCTTTGCTTTTTTCAACATGAAGATGGGTTGCCCGTATTAGGACATCAAGTTTTGGGATGGCCAATTTCTCAAGTAAAATGTCTGACCTAATGTTCTGGATCTGGTCTGGCATTACGTTGCATATCCACCTATTTCTCTGGACAAGGCAATAATTAGATGGATATGCAACGTAAAACCACACCAGATCCAGAACATTAGGTCAGACACTCTACTTGAGAAATTCAGAAAAAAATAACACAACCTCAAATTGATTTGCAAATAAAAAGAAATTAATGCATTCAGAAAACAAGAAGTTTCTTTTTGTTCAAATTATTATTTGATGCTAATGAAAACAAAATGGCGAATTTTGAACTTTCTAATTGTTATGATGAGATAACCTGACTTCCCCATTCACGAAATAGATGGACTCGTTGGAATATAAGTAAGACTACAGCGAGCAGCTGAGACATTCGAATAAAGACACATGCAGTCTTAACATTCTGTCTTACGTATTCTCTAGTCGGTCTTTCCTATTACATATTCTGTATTTTGTTAACATATCTTGTATGTACAACTGGTGATACCAGATCAGGCTGCCCTGTGGCTCCCTGAGACGAAATTCACCTACATTGACGTTTTTTGTTTTTTTTTTGTTTTTTTTTGTAAAACTTAATTATGTTCTACAAAACCAAAAACAAAAACAACAGCCCCTCTCCCTTTCTCCCTCCCCTTTTTTATTTTATTTTTAGAACTTGAAGCATAAAAACTTTTACTATAATGACCAGATTCGACATTGAATAACCCAAAAAGGGTTGATATGCCGTAAAACAAAACTACCAAACCAAAAACGATGATTAAACATTTGAAGATATAAAGAATTTGAAGCATAAAAACTTTTACTATAATGACCAGATTCGACATTGAATAACCCAAAAAGGGTTGATATGCCGTAAAACAAAAACTACCTTGTATGTACAAGATATATACATCCGGAAATAAACCTATTATTTTAAAGACCTTCCACTCGGGTAATTTATCATTATATCTTCAACAAGATATATCACTAACAATGTTTGTATTTATGAAAGTGCTTAAAGAAAAGTTGGAGAAACAACGATAGCACAACAAAGAATGCTGTGAAAAAAATGTTGCAATCGTTACTATGAAAAAAAAAAGAATAGCAAAATTAAAATTTCTTTACTCAGTATTTAGTTATAAAAGTGCTACGGCATCGCACCGGTTGAGGGCAAGATGAGTGAAGTGCAGCTCAAATAGTTTGGACGTGCTGAGAACTAACAATGACACCGTCGCGAAACTTGCCTTTGCATTAGAAGTTGCCGAGAGGAAGGCCGATGATGAGATGAAGATCTCTGTAAATTAGGCCTTCACTTATCTATGATATGTCAAAAGTTATTGCTCTAGAAACAAAGTCACTGATCCTATGTGATGTTACAGTCAGCACGTCAACAGTTGATCTCTGTAAATCCGGCCTTCACTTATCTATGATATGTCAAAAGTTATTGCTCTAGAAACAAAGTCACTGATCCTATGTGATGTTACAGTCAGAACGTCAACAGTTGATCTCTGTAAATTCGGCCTTCACTTATCTATGATATGTCAAAAGTTATTGCTCTAGAAACAAAGTCACTGATCCTATGTGATGTTACAGTCAGCACGTCAACTGTTGATCTCTGTAAATCCGGCCTTCACTTATCTATGATATGTCAAAAGTTATTGCTCTAGAAACAAAGTCACTGATCCTATGTGATGTTACAGTCAGCACGTCAACTGTTGATCTCTGTAAATCCGGCCTTCACTTATCTATGATATGTCAAAAGTTATTGCTCTAGAAACAAAGTCACTGATCCTATGTGATGTTACAGTCAGAACGTCAACAGTTGATCTCTGTAAATCCGGCCTTCACTTATCTATGATATGTCAAAAGTTATTGCTCTAGAAACAAAGTCACTGATCCTATGTGATGTTACAGTCAGCACGTCAACAGTTGATCTCTGTAAATCCAGCCTTCACTTATCTATGATATGTCAAAAGTTATTGCTCTAGAAACAAAGTCACTGATCCTATGTGATGTTACAGTCAGAACGTCAACAGTTGATCTCTGTAAATCCGGCCTTCACTTATCTATGATATGTCAAAAGTTATTGCTCTAGAAACAAAGTCACTGATCCTATGTGATGTTACAGTCAGCACGTCAACAGTTGATCTCTGTAAATCCGGCCTTCACTTATCTATGATATGTCAAAAGTTATTGCTCTAGAAACAAAGTCACTGATCCTATGTGATGTTACAGTCAGCACGTCAACAGTTGATCTCTGTAAATCCGGCCTTCACTTATCTATGATATGTCAAAAGTTATTAATCTAGAAACAAAGTCACTGATCCTATGTGATGTTACAGTCAGCACGTCAACAGTTGATCTCTGTAAATCCGGCCTTCACTTATCTATGATATGTCAAAAGTTATTGCTCTAGAAACAAAGTCACTGATCCTATGTGATGTTACAGTCAGCACGTCAACAGTTGATCTCTGTAAATCCGGCCTTCACTTATCTATGATATGTCAAAAGTTATTGCTCTAGAAACAAAGTCACTGATCCTATGTGATGTTACAGTCAGCACGTCAGCAGTTGATCTCTGTAAATCCGGCCTTCACTTATCTATGATATGTCAAAAGTTATTGCTCTAGAAACAAAGTCACTGATCCTATGTGATGTTACAGTCAGAACGTCAACAGTTGATCTCTGTAAATTCGGCCTTCACTTATCTATGATATGTCAAAAGTTATTGCTCTAGAAACAAAGTCACTGATCCTATGTGATGTTACAGTCAGCACGTCAACTGTTGATCTCTGTAAATCCGGCCTTCACTTATCTATGATATGTCAAAAGTTATTGCTCTAGAAACAAAGTCACTGATCCTATGTGATGTTACAGTCAGCACGTCAACTGTTGATCTCTGTAAATCCGGCCTTCACTTATCTATGATATGTCAAAAGTTATTGCTCTAGAAACAAAGTCACTGATCCTATGTGATGTTACAGTCAGCACGTCAACAGTTGATCTCTGTAAATCCAGCCTTCACTTATCTATGTGATGTTACAGTCAGAACGTCAACAGTTGATCTTGCCGGACGAAATAATACAGCTTGTCACTACGTTGATGCCTATTTCTGAGATGATTGACAACTTCTTGATTCATCACAGATTCAAAGAACTTACCAATGGCGCACAGGAGACTGATCTGTCTGTACTGAGATGAAGACGACAGATCACCAGTATTTTTAAATAGTTGGCAGACCGACCGAATTTTCCAATGAGATTGAAAGCATTTCTCCTACAACGATTGGATAGCGCTTTAAAGATCGGGAAAAGTTTCAACCGCAGATTCTTAAAGACAATGAGTGAAATGTTGTTAGGATTAATTACTTCGTTGCTATGAAGGTTCTTGCTACGTTTTGCACTATTTCGGATTAACAACCATGACGGAAATTCTGTAAGTAAGTAGCTATTGGATATTTGGTTTGTTTGTGTTAAGCTGCCAACACTGCCATTCTGAGTCTACCTAATGGATGAGTTATCTCCTCTTGTTATTTCCATAGAATATCTCTGATTAAATTGTGTAAGACATTCACAGCAAGTACTCGTTTTTTAACAGAACTAAAATAACACTTTTATTTCCTCCATGTGCTCAGTGTTAGGGAGAATTTACACGGAGTAAGTTTTTTTGTGAGGTTTTTACGTCTGTTGAACACATTATCAAGCCTGTAATCGTGCCATAAATCATTTCTAACCCTAACCCTAACCATAAACCCTAGCCCTAACCCTAACCCTAACCCTAACCTAAACCCTAACCCTAACCCTAAACCAACCCCCTAACCCTAACTCTTACCCTAACTCTTACCCTAACCATAACCCTAACCCTAACACTAAACCCTAACCCTAACCTAAACCCTAACCCTAACCCTAACCCTAAACCCTAAACCTAACCTAACCCTAACCCTAAACCCTAACCCTAGCCCTAACCCCCCCCCCCAACCCTAACTCTTACCCTAACTCTTACCCTAATCATAACTCTTACCCTAATCCTAAACCCTAACCCTAACCCTAAACCCTAACCCTAACCCTAACCCTAACCTGTTATCATGCCAAGTGGAGACTAAAATCTATCATTGCAGACCCCGGTGTAACTCGGGATTAACACATAAAAAAAAAGAAAAAGAAGAGTATTTACTTATAAATTCAGTTGAACAATTTAAATACAGGATGACCCACCGGATATGCCACCTAGGGAATCGTTAATAAAATTCACAATCCTTTCTGTAATCCAACCATATCTGGTACAAATGAATTTCAGCTTATGACTGACCTGTCTATCAAGTCTCATTCATGAATGTCCAACAGTCCTTGTTTTATCGCCGTTCATGTGGGGGGATACTTCAGTCGAAAGTGAGACTCTGAATGGGCTTCACACTTACCGAACATTACCCCCCTGTCCCATATCTTTATCTGATAACGTGTATCAATACAATCCACAGACTATTTCTGAACTGAAGAGGGTTAGGGTTACACAGCCAAAATTACGACGGATCTAAGAGAGGAGTCTGACAAACTTATTAAGAATTTTACACGTTATATCCAGATATGTTTATCATTGAACGGCAAATAAAAAATAGAGACTGTTGAACATTTATGAATGAAACATGGTGGACAAGTCATACATAGACTGAAGTACATTTGTATCAATATGGTTGAATAACAGAAAGGATTATGAATTTTAGTAACGGTTTCATGGGTGGCATTTTGTGGTGGAGAGGGGGGGCGGGGATCTTCCTGTACAATCCAAAAGCGGAATTAATTTTTGCAGCATAGTTCGTTGTTACGAAGAATTGTTTCAAAGGTATTTAAAAAATTGGTTTGACGAAAATAGATAAGCTTGCTGCTTGGTAAATTTTGGCTACGTGAACATGAAAAGTATATAAGCGAGCGTGTAATTGAAGGGGGGGGGGGGTGTTGGTCCCTTCCTTACATTTATCGCACGAAATGAATTGAACGAACAACAACCGAGTAACAGGCAACAAAAAAGGGTTTATTTAACAGAGGGTTGGAACTGTGTTCCAGTGAAGAAAAGAGGCTGCCGGAATATATTCCCAGTGGAGATGGCTGCTGCTGGAACGATGCAGGGGAAAGGCAGGAGAGAGATGTTTCTTCGTTGCTGGCCGATTTCTCTCTGCTGAATTCTTCAACTGACCAGGTGGTAGAAAATAGTCCATGAGGGGACAGTTGATATCAATACGTCCTGCAAGCCAATTGGTCAGCGTATGACCAATTTGCTCACAGGGGACGAGAAGAAATAGATCCTATTTCAGTCTGCTACAAGCGGATCTAGTTGGCAATCGAGTTAGAGAAGCACGTTCTGTTTTTTTAACCTTTTCTTTGTACATTTATTTAGGAAGAAGCACTCCTCTACCTGTGTAAGAGTCAAATACGCTCTAAGATGGGGAGGTACTGTTGCCACATGTGGGGAGGTGCTGCTCAGAGTTCCCCTTTCCTGCCTTGAAAGAGTACAAAACCGACTTCGAAATCTAGTGGGGGATGTGCTCTTTTCTTACCTACAGCCACTTTCTCACGGAAGAGATGTTGCTAATCTCTCTCTGCTCTATCGTTATTTTCATGGTAGTTGCTCGACTGAACTCCAATCCATGCCCCCCCACCCGTAAAAATTTCTCAACAAAAACTCATCTAGCTACCATTAATCCATAATGAACTTGGCCTTTTGGCTAAGATCAAAGTGTAGTATCTGTTCCGATGAATACTGCACCCCATACTGGTGTTGTCTTGTCCTTCGGGTCTTCATTTACGCCGGTCAATGGGTCTGTCCTGTGCAGTTCTAGGAGGTCCACCTTCCCAGGCTTTGCCTCTCCCCTTTGGGGAGGAGTAAGTTTATTGCTTACTACCTGAGGCGCCTCTACCGGGGAATGCCGATGGGGCTACCCAGGCAATTTTTAAACCCCACTTTCCCGACCCGACCTTGGGTCACATCTTACTTGTGGGAGTAAGATAAAAACTGACCTTGTGCCTAACTCCTGGAGAGGAGTAAATCAATACCATGAATCAATAATTTCCCTTTCTCAATCTGAGTACCTAAAACTAAACAAAACTTCCATGAGCAATGTTTCTTTCCTAGAACACAATACAGTGGGGCTGCTTCCCGGCTGACTGCAACATGGTTGTTTTCAAGTCTAATGTAAACAAATTTTTGTCTCACCGTCCTCTTAAATAATCAAATTCTGCCCAATTTCAACCATCATTGCCAATCATCATGGTGCTGTCTCACCGTCCACCTAACAAACACATTGACCTTTATCCTCGAGTGGCCTTTGGACCTTGATAAGTGGTGACTCTTTAGTAGAGAAAAAAAGAAAAAATGATTTATGACATTAGTTAACAAATACTCTCGCGTCAGTTGTCCTGGACCTCGTTACTTCACAATTCATTTGAGACATTGGACAGATGATAACCACTTGTAGGAATGAGCCCCGAGAGACAGCTTATAAGTTCTGGTGCATTTCCCCAGCTATTATCTGGAGCAATGCCATGTCAATTAAGATGTCATCCAGCAACATCTTGATGAAGCAAGAAAATAAAAAACTTTTCCCTCATGTGCAGCCAAGCAAATAGAGACTTATTGAAATGCACTTTAATTTAAGGGGAATATTTTTGAAAATCAACACATGGTGCAATTTAAACGAAAAAATCGTTTATTTAATTTATTTTTTTTTTTTTGCAAGCCTTCGTTGTAAAACTACTTTGTCAGGTGAGACTTTCTTATAGTTTTTTTCCTTTTCTTCTTCTTCCTTATTTTGATGGTATTAACCCCGAGGGGTCGAATCACGGTAGAAGCCGAAAAGCGCGTCAAGTTCTAAAAGACGTTAGGACAAGTATAGTCCGGTCGATGTTATGTGAAGATTGGCACTTTTTTAAATAAGGAAATTGACAACATCTTTGAAGCACGCATGAAAATGTATTTAAGTGAAATATTTTTGAAAATCAACACATGGTGCAATTTAAATTTAAAAATCGTTTATATAATTTTTTTTTTTTTTTGCAAGCTTTCGTTGTAAAACAACTTTGTCAGGCGAGACTTTCTTATAGTTTTTTTCCTTTTCTTCTTCTTCCTTATTTTGATGGTATTAACCCCGAGGGGTCGAATCACGGTAGAAGCCGAAAAGCGCGTCAAGTTCTAAAAGACGTTAGGATAAGTATAGTCCGGTCGATGTTATGTGAAGATTGTCACTTTTTTTAATAAGGAAATTGACAACATCTTTGAAGCACGCATGAAAATGTATTTAAGTGAAATATTTTTGAAAATCAACACATGGTGCAATTTAAATGAAAACATCGTTTATTTAACTTTTTTTTTTTTTTTGCAAGCTTTCGTTGTAAAACAACTTTGTCAGGCGAGACTTTCTTATAGTTTTTTTCCTTTTCTTCTTCTTCCTTATTTTGATGGTATTAACCCCGAGGGGTCGAATCACGGTAGAAGCCGAAAAGCGCATCAAGTTCTAAAAGACGTTAGGATAAGTATAGTCCGGTCGATGTTATGTGAGATTGGCACTTTTTTTAATAAGGAAATTGACAACATCTTTGAAGCACGCATGAAAATGTATTTAAGTGAAATATTTTTGAAAATCAACACATGGTGCAATTTAAACGAAAAAATCGTTTATTTAATTTTTTTTTTTTTTTTTGCAAGCTTTCGTTGTAAAACAACTTTGTCAGGCGAGACTGTCTTATAGTTTTTTCCTTTTCTTCTTCTTCCTTATTTTGATGGTATTAACCCCAAGGGGTAGAATCACGGTAGAAGCCGAAAAGCGCGTCAAGTTCTAAAAGACGTTAGGATAAGTATAGTCCGGTCGATGTTATGTGAAGATTGGCACTTTTTTTAATAAGGAAATTGACAACATCTTTGAAGCACGCATGAAAATGTATTTAAGTGAAATATTTTTGAAAATCAACACATGGTGCAATTTAAATGAAAAAAATCATTTAATTGCTTTTTTTTTGCAAGCTTTCGTTGTAAAACAACTTTGTCAGGCGAGACTTTCTCATAGTTTTTTTCCTTTTCTTCTTCTTCCTTATTTTGATGGTATTAACCCCGAGGGGTCGAATCACGGTAGAAGCCGAAAAGCGCATCAAGTTCTAAAAGACGTTAGGATAAGTATAGTCCGGTCGATGTTATGTGAAGATTGGCACTTTTTTTAATAAGGAAATTGACAACATCTTTGAAGCACGCATGAAAATGTATTTAAGTGAAATATTTTTGAAAATCAACACATGGTGCAATTTAAACGAAAAAATCGTTTATTTAATTTTTTTTTTTTTTTTTGCAAGCTTTCGTTGTAAAACAACTTTGTCAGGCGAGACTGTCTTATAGTTTTTTTCTTTTCTTCTTCTTCCTTATTTTGATGGTATTAACCCCAAGGGGTCGAATCACGGTAGAAGCCGAAAAGCGCGTCAAGTTCTAAAAGACGTTAGGATAAGTATAGTCCGGTCGATGTTATGTGAAGATTGGCACTTTTTTTAATAAGGAAATTGACAACATCTTTGAAGCACGCATGAAAATGTATTTAAGTGAAATATTTTTGAAAATCAACACATGGTGCAATTTAAATTTAAAAATCGTTTATATAATTTTTTTTTTTTTTGCAAGCTTTCGTTGTAAAACAACTTTGTCAGGCGAGACTTTCTTATAGTTTTTTTCCTTTTCTTCTTCTTCCTTATTTTGATGGTATTAACCCCGAGGGGTCGAATCACGGTAGAAGCCGAAAAGCACGTCAAGTTCTAAAAGACGTTAGGATAAGTATAGTCCGGTCGATGTTATGTGAAGATTGGCACTTTTTTTAATAAGGAAATTGACAACATCTTTGAAGCACGCATGAAAATGTATTTAAGTGAAATATTTTTGAAAATCAACACATGGTGCAATTTAAATGAAAAAATCGTTTATTTAATTTTTTTTTTTTTTGCAAGCTTTCGTTGTAAAACAACTTTGTCAGGCGAGACTGTCTTATAGTTTTTTTTCTTTTCTTCTTCTTCCTCATTTTGATGGTATTAACCCTGAGGGGTCGAATCACGGTAAAGGCAGAAAAACACGTCAAGTTCTTATTTCTTTAAATAAATGTATTCTTTATTTAAAAAAAAATACTCACTCGTCACATGTGACCTTGCTCAACCAATCAGAGCTCTTTAATATTTATCTCAGCCCCCCCCCCCTGCTCCTTTCTATATGACACACGAAACAAACAAACAATTATGCAAAATTATTGGCTCTCGGCTTGTGACACCAATGGAACTTGAATCAATTCTCCTCTTCGTAATTAATAACTAATTTAGATATTTTCACAACAAAAGTTATTTTCTTTCATCATCATCATCATCATCATCATCATCATCATCATCATCATCATCATCAGCATCATTATTACTACTACCTATATATTAATATTTTCAACAGGTGATAATGACAGTCGGGGTAGGGCGATGATGCCAAACAAAATTCTCATTAATAAATTGCTTCTTTTCATCGTCGTTTTTTTTCACAGCTATTATTATTATTATTTACTCACTAGGAGTTATCACACTGGTCATCGTCAGTGGTCACCCACTGCCGACAACCTGTGGTATTACCTGGAGTCTGAGTGACAACAAGTCTCCTCAGGCCTCCAGTATGCTCCACCTCTTTTCGTTCATCACCGCTGATGACCTTGCGGTAATCGCAACAGCCACCTACCAACGATTTCCCGCTGATAAGGGCCATTGGTCCCCTCTGGGGCCCGAGTGGCAACAAGCCTTCCCAAGGTCCCAAAGCTGTCCGCGCTCTTCCAGTAGAGGTCTGGTTTTGCGCTTTCCCTCCTCGACCCTCTGTCCATAATTTTCGTGGCGTCAGCCTATGCTTGCGCCTCTCTCGTGCGGTTGTATTTATTATTATTATTATTATTATTATTATTATTATTATTATTATTATTATTATTATCTATATATTAATACGATGGCATGTGTGTTTGTGTGTCACGCTTACAGCATAAGCTCTGCGCATGTGTACCGCACCTAAGTTTAGGAAAAGCATTCAAGTCACCTAAATTTCGTAATATTTTTTGGGTTTCCCTTTGGCGCAACGGTTAGCGACGTAGAATTTTGACGTCTGTTTTTGACGTCGGCCCGACTGGTGTATAGTTCGATCCCAACCAACCTCTAAGATTCTTTGTTTGTACATCGAACAGGGCGGGGGGGGGGCGGGCTGGAGAGAGGACGACCGGGAAGACACATATTAATACGATGTTCATTTTAAAAAAAATAAATATACAAGTCAAATCTTATCATATTTTATTCAAACATGTATAGGTTAGGAACAAGATAATTAGTATTGAAAACATCATTTCGTGTAATTTGCACGGGTCCTGCTAGTTATTATTATTATTATTATTATTATTATTATTATTATTATTATTATTATTACAGTAATAATAACAATAATGTTGTTGTTGTTGCTATTCTCATTCTTTTACTTATTCTTATTATTTGTACTCACTTGGAGTTCTCAAACAAGTCATTGTAAGTGATTGCTCACTTATAATAAACGGTGGTGTTCGCTGGAATCTGAGTGACAACAAGCCTCCCAAGATTTGCAGTACTCTCCACCTCTTTTCGATAACAATTACAAATGACTTTACAGTATCGCAACAGTCGTTTACCATTGATTTCTTGCTGGTAACGACCATTGGTCTACTCAAGGATTTGGGGTGGCAATAAGCCTCTCCAAGGTCCCAGTACTCTAAGCACCCTTCCAGTGGAGGTCTGATTAGTGCTCTCCCTACTCCTTATTATTCTATTATTTAGTGGCTTTTCGTTATGGTTCCAAGCGTTCCAATTACAACGGGATCACCTTTACTTCTTTACATTTCCATAGTATAACTAATATTATTTACTCCTCTCCAGGAGTTAGGCACAAGGCCAGTTTTATCCTACTCCCACAAGTAAGATGTGACCCAAGGTCGGGTCGGAAAGTGGGGGTTGAAAAGCCAGCGCCCGAGAAGGGAGCACTCTGACCATCAAAAATTGCCTGGGCAGCCCCGTCGGCATTCCCCGGTAGGGGCGCCTCAGGCAGTAAGCAATAAACTTACTCCTCCTTAAAGAGGGGAGGCAAAGCCTGGGAGGGTGGACCTCCTAGAACTGCACAGGACAATCCCATAGACCGACGTAAATCAAGTCCCGAAGGACAAGACAATACCAGTCTATGGGGTGCAGTATCCATCGGAACAGATGCTACACTTTGATCTTGACCAAAAGGCCAAGAAAATGCATCAGTAGTATAACTAATTCCCATCTTAGATCTTGATATTTATTTATATTCCCTTGACCATAGACATTCAAGCTGTACCATAAAACTTTCTTAACACTTAAGTTTATTGCGTACTGCCTGAGGCGTCCTGACAGGGGAATGCCAACGAGGCTGTCCAGGCAATTTTTTAGAGGCCAGAGTGCTCCTTTAGGGGCACTGGCTTGACTCTCCCCCATCTTCCGGCCTTGTGCCATACATCCTGCGGTGGGAAGTAATTAAATACCTGAACCAACCCCAGTCTATACTGGCAGTCAAGACTGACATACCACCACTCGTGTTTCTCTGTTGTATTATATTTTCTCTAATTATACTTGTTTTATTTAAACCCCCCAAGTTCGTGTTTTCATTCTGGCCCCTTTACAGGGCCACAGCAGTTCTTTATCCCGGGCAAGGCTGTGTTTTAACACACCTGCTCTATCTATTGTGTTGAGCACTTTTCCATAAGATATACCACTTACAAGGAGAAATACTGTATTATTATTATTATTATTTCATCGGAGTCTCAACTTTTGGAGGTTTTTAGTTGGAGTTTTCTTTTTTGAACATCAAGTCAATTTCCTTGACTTTAGGTATTCAAGTTGTACTAAGGTACAGCTTGAATATCTTTCGCTGTTCCTAACAGGCAAGCCTTTTGCAGAATTGGAAAAGAAATTGTCTTGTCAATCTGTTTAAGCCATTTATGGTGGCTTTTTATTATGGTTCCAATTACAACGGGAATCACCTTTACTTCTTTACATTTCCATAGTCTAACTAATTCCCATTTTAGATCCTGATATTTATTATTATTATTATTATTATTATTATTATTATTATTATTATTATTATTATTATTATTATTATAATAAGCAATAATATGCTTACTCTCATCGCATATTTTTACTAGTATATTATGGCTTATCATGGAAAATGTTGCTTACTTCATTGTAGAAGGGTATAATACGTGGCACCGATGATTAAGTTCAGGAGAAAAAAACTAGGTTCAAGATACCATACAACTTAAGTATCTTTTGATATGCTAATTATTTTTATTCCCTGGCTCTTATGACCAATGGGAATTCTCGTTTAGGATATGAAATATGGTACTTTCTTAGATTAAGTCGCCTTTAGCGACTTGGCATAGGTACTTTCCGGATGTTCATGTAAACCGCCGGAAAGTACCGAAGCGGTTAGACAATCAAATTGCAAAAAAATAAGCAGACGACATGTCAACATTTGAACTGATTGAAACGCGATTACAACTGATTGAAATGCGAAAGTACTTCAATGAATTTTCACAAACTATCACTGGCTGTTGCGTCTTCCGAAGGAGTGATTAACTTTTGTCAGGAAGAAAACTTGATCGTAAAAGAAAAAAATGTTCAGGCTCCCCCCCCCAAAAAAAAAACACTAAACAACTTTAATACCTAACCCTAAACCCTAACCCTAACGAAACTAAAGGTAATTTTCAGTAAAAAAAAAACGTAACCCTTACGACGCCATTTTTACCTGATTACAAATCAAAAATAATTTTCAGTAAAAAAACCCACTTAAAACATGTAATTTATCACCTGTTTATTTTTATTTCTTCTGTTAGAAAAATAAATATTTCTTTCATACAATTTAACTAAATGTATTATTTGATTTCTTTTTTTTTTGCTTTGATTTTTTTATTTAAATGATGGTTAATGTTTGTTTTTTTCCCCACTTGTAAATCCAGCCTCGTTTTCGATTTTTTGGGACACAGGTAGGTCAACCGACTTGTCTTTGGTACTTTCCGGCAGTTTACGTAAACATCCGGAAAATACCGATTCTAAGTCTATTCTAGCAGTGGTCCTAATCTAAGAAAGCACCTGAAATATATATAAATACTTGTCGACAGTTTTCAAATTTTCATTGAGGGCAGGTGAACAGCTCTTTTGCCTTGGTGGGGAATCACCTAGAAATGGTGTCTCGATAAAAACACTGCGCGTCATCATCTCACTGAGTTGGCGTCAGAAAAGGCATCCGGCCTATAAAAATCTTGCCTCAATTAAGAATAATGACTTCCAAAGAAACCTGCTCAGAGATAAGTTTGGAAGTCAATTTCAAAAAGCCGTCCAACACATGCCAGCATGTAAAACGGACATTAAACCGATGATGATGATGATCATCATCATGATGATGATGATGATGATGATGATGATGATGATGAATGATGCTGCTGAGAGTGAGAGCAAGTCACGAGAAATTTGAATTTTCATTGCTGGAAAATTATTATTGAAATAATTTTTATTCACCCGATCTGACAATACAATTGAAGAGTTCTAATGCAAAACGCGATAAATCCAATTCGTTTAAATTACGTTTACAAGAATTCTCGACGACGGACAGACAGACAGACAGACAGACAGACAGACAGACAGAGAACCGGCTCGTTATATATTATATTATGTTTTGACTATACTGATGGCGATGATATACACACACAGATATGTTAATGATTATATGCACAATATATATTGATATTTTACGACTCATATATATATATATATATATATATATATATATATATATATATATATATATATGAAAAGTTCGAATGCAAAATGCAATAACTCCAATTCGTTTAAATTGATACATGAAACAATAAAATGGCCGAATATATCAAATCTAGCCTTTGACTAAAAGCTTATTTGAATTAAAAACAAAACGAAATGATACCAGTATCATATAATGAAAAATATGATTTTGGGGTCTTGTCTAATGTTTAAATGCAACGCTTTTTGTAGTGATAGTTTGTTAATTTTACAAATGGCGTTTATCGCGTTTTGCATGCGAACTCTTCAATTACAAGCTATTTCGGTATGAAGAGGTGATTATGCTGTGCTGCGGATAGAATGGGAGCTGCTACTACTGACCAGAGATGTGATTGGAAATCAAGTTTTTCAAATTTTCATTGAGGAGAGTAAGAGCACATGACTAGAAAGCTTGAAAATTATTATTGGGATAATTCTTATGCACCCAAATAACAATATAATTACATATATATGACGAACGAACATATACTACACTGCCCCCCTCCCATAAAAGAGAAATTAATGTCTGGGAGGGTAAACCCATGATGAACAAACATATACTACACTACCACCCAAAGGAGGTGGTAATGGCTGGGAGGATGGTATCATCACCACAGAACAAATACTACACTAAGCCGTAAAGATGGAGGTAATGCCTGGGAGGATGATCTCATGACAACAGAACATTTACTAAACTACCCCCCCCCACCCCCCAATCGAGCAATGAAACATAGTGTTGCGTTGTTCCTTTGTTTCTTTCTTCCTCGGGAGCGTGTTGTTACCTCAGATTCTTGTCGTATACTTCTTCTTGTTGTTTCGTCACTTCTTCAATTTTCTTGTGGTCAGCTTCTTCTCGCCATCATGTTCCCTTGTGTTACCTCGTGTCCCGTGTCGTTCTTGGGTAGGACCTGTTGTTTGTATGACTTCGTTGACTTATAGTAAGAAGAATTAAAAAAAGACAGAATTTGGAAATAGAGGTTTATTGAGAGAAAATATATTAAGTGATCTTCTCTATAATGTGGGTGGTAATATATCTGCCCAAGGTTTCAGTAATTTCTGCAACCTTCCTGTGAAGTTCTGGTTAGTGCTCTCCCTTTTTGGACAATGTCTCCTTGCTTGGATTAGCTTGTCGGTGTGTACCTCCAGAGGATTTTTCGTTTTTCATTTCCCAGAAGTGCTTCCAGTTTGTGACTGAACCATTTGTCTGCATATTCAAAATGCAGACGTAGCAATTCCGTTTCTCTGTTCAACTGTCCTTTTCGTAGCCATGTACAGACGTTTTCATGCATCTCCTCTCTGATCAGTGCTATAAATCATGCATTTAACTGTTTCTCCTCCCGTTTTTCTTTTCTAATCTTTCTGTTTCAAGTTTTGCCTGTTTTGTTCATTTTAATCGTGCCTTTTGCAGCGAGCATCAGCCTTTCTGTGTTCTGGGTTATGGTATTTTTTAAACTCTTTTTTCGTATCATTCACACATTCTATACTTACCAGTCCCCTTCCACCTTCTCTCTTTTTTAATGTAGAGTCGGTCAATATCATCCTTCGTGTATAGTGCATTGTGCATGGCCATTATTTTCCTAGTATTCTAGTCCTGTTTGGTGAGTTCTGCTTTAATCCCGCCTACGAAAGGTTCAGAATATCTTACTAGGGATGTGAAACTATTGTATCTCAGAGCTGCACCCTCCGTGTCGAATCTTCATTTGAGGTACCATTGTAACAAGATACTACCACAGTCTGAGACCATGAAAGTTACATTCGTTCTGACCAGTCAAGCAATCATTCTACATCCACACTGTGTTAATCATTGCGTTTGAAGATCCGCAGAATTTTGGTGTATTGATGCCACTAGTCTGGAACGTCTTGGGGTAAACGTCTGTTAGGATTGCTTCTCTACCGTGTCAGAGAAAATGTGGGATTGACTTTAGGGACTGAAGATGGTTGAATTCTGCATGCTGAAAAAGAAAGGCTAAATAAAAGTAAGACATTTTTGCCCTTTCTTTAGAAAATATAATTGATTCTTTTAAAGTTCCATTCACTTTACTTCATTGTTTATGAATCCAGTCCATCGTAGCAGTCGAAAACAAACCGCCTCGCTTGCCGTCTACTGCAGAACTGATTTCTAAAACTCTAAAAAAAGAGAAATAAAATAAAATAACTGTCAGTCAAAAGTCACCCCTACTCCATCCGGCACCGTCAGTTACAGGCTCCTGAGCTCGTGTACTTAATCACCAGTTAATCATTTCAACACGGGAAGGGGGAGGGAGAGGTTTAATGACATTCACTGTATGCTTAAGAGTTTAATCTTTAATGATTTCTGAGGACAAAGCTGAGCAATATTTAATATCTAGAAATAAAGTCTACAAGTCTACAGCGTGGAATGAAGTCTTGTTCTTTTCTAGCTACCAAACTTTATTGTCAATCACCTCAGGAACCTCTATAGCAGGAATATCAATGAGGCTGCTCAAGCTATTTTTTATGGAGCCAGAGTGCACCTCTTTCTAATGTGCTGACTTTTTCCCCACACATTCTGGTCATATTTTCCTGCGGTGGAAAAGACCGTTGTTTGAATGGAAAAATTTGAGTGACACGTTAAAGGTCAGAGGTGACCTCAGAGTGGAAGTCAACAAAATCATTTGCCGTCCCCAATGTAACTAAGTGTAGTGGGACGAGCTATTCTGTCTATCTATCTGTCTCTTTCTCTCTCACACATGTACGAATGTAACCTGTTTCTGATGTTTTTCTGTGAATGGTGTTCCCTTTGTAATAAACCTTTTTTTATAAACATCGGCGTCCGAGTGGGTTTATCAGTAGACGAATAGAACCTGGGTTCTAGACGAGTGTATAATTGTTTATACACGCATCAGTAAGTGAAATCATAAAAAATATCGCCGAACCCATTGTGGCCCAATGCGTGAGCTTTTGGGGAGCTAAGTGCTCCCCGTTAAAGTCGTAATCCTTATGCCAGACTTATTTCAAAAGCAGTAATTCTCTGCGTGTTGAGATCACTGAGTGCACCTGTGCCTCAGTCATATTTGGAGGACTGAAGGTCGGTGTCAAACCAATTCAATGACAGGTGCATGTGATGGGATCAGAGATCAGACCAGTCGTCGTTCGAGAAAATCAGTTATGAAACTCAAAAATGAACATTTGACAAGGCGTACACTGATGACGTCTGTATTCCCTCTTTCTGTCTTTCTCTCTCCCTCTGTCTCTCTCTCCTTCTCTCTCCCTCTCCCCCTCCCCCTCTATCTCTCTCTCTCTAGTAAAGAGATTGAAAATGAGAAGACTGGTTTGAAATCTGAAAGAGGAAGACGCGTTTGTCGCGTGCTCTGAGATGTTTCTTTTTAAAATATAATAAATTATATTTTTATATAAAAAGTAAAATGGTTTGTTCCATTATTACATAATGTTTGATTTGCAGCACGATGGTCCTGACCAAACAGCCGGCTAGCCAGTCCCAGAAGCAGACGACAGTGACTATCGTCAGACGATGATTGCTCACTGGCCATAACAAGATGAGACATTGCACATACGTGCACATGTTGTCACACATCGTCCCGTCGTCACATAAAGTCCGGCAAAGATCGCCCAGTCGTCCAAAGCAAACGATGTTGCCACATTGGTGCTGGTCTCAAGAGATACCCCTTCGGCCAAAGCAAGTGATATTGCCACACCACAACCACTTCCTGTTTGACAGAGAAACAAAATCAAACCATAGATTCAGTGATTTTTGCAATAATTGGTGTTTCAAAGTGATCGAGTCAGTTTTCTTTGAGGAATCAATAACCAATAAGACGTTCTTTTGTATTTTTTGTAACTAAAATTTACTTTCGTCATAACGAAGAACAAATAGCCAGACAAAATTCTCATTAATTAATTGACTAATTAATCAACTAATTATTTAATTAATAATTAATTCTTTTCACCGATTTCTTTTTTATTTATTCGTTAGATTTTTTTACAATACTTTTGTTTTCTTTACATATTTTGTAATTTTATGCTTTTTCGACATTTCTTTGTTACAATTTTTTATGCATCTCGAGTGACTCCTTTAAGAAGCTCTGTCTGTTGGCCAGTTGGTCCGTCTGCCACGTTTAAGTCTTAAATACATACAGGGTGCCCCCTCCCCCTCTCTCCACCTCCACCCCCTCAAAAAATGTTTTACTTATGTTATTGTTAATAAAATTCACAATTATTTTCTGCAATCCAACCATATTTAGTACAAATAAACTTCAGTCTATGTCTGCCTTGTCCACCAAGTTTCAGCCATGAATACCCAACAGTCTTTGTTCAAAGTAAGACCTGCGTTCAAAATGTTTCTAGACTAACAGTATTGATATAAAGACGGATATGACATCTTATTATAATGGTGATTATGTGTTTGTATCTGTAATGTTGATAATTCAGAACAGTCCTCTTTATCTTGTGCCCCCACTCCATTATTTGGTACAAATAAACTTCAGTCGATGTCTGACTTGTCCACCAAGTTTCATTCGTGAATACCCAACAGTCTTTGTTTTATTGGCATTCAATGATAAGCACAGTTGAATACGACAGCCAAAATTGTCATTAACTCTGACACACTTCTCTCTTAGCACTTCCCTGATTTTGGGCTTTATGGTCCTCTTCAGTTCAGGAATCATCTGGGGAATGTAGTGATGGAAATTATCTTCATGATAAGTCCACAGATAAAAATCTGAGGGGTCATTGTGGGTGTGAAACCCATTAAGGATCACACCTCTTGTTGCATACCCATCCCGGAATGGGTCGTGGCAGTTCTCACTTAAACAACTGATCATTTTTAACATCAAAAACCCATATGTTGCATACCTTTTAATTTCTCGTACCCTATCTCTTTCCTCGTCGCGTGCAGGGGGTGTCGTCTCGATGTCGTCTAGTTTCTCGTATCTTTTCGTCTTCCTCGTGTGGAGGGGTGTGTCTCGATGTCGTCTGCTGTGTCTGAAACAAAACCTTCATGCCACAATTCACGAGACAAACAATCTTTTAAACATTTGATTCTATTTTATTCAAGTGTCAAATTTCTATCGGCCATGAAGATGCTTCACTAGTGTCGAGGGAGAGGCCAAATTACTACTCTATCGTAGTTAATTCTTAACTTAAGTCTTGAGCCATTCGAGGAGGAGAGAAGATGGAATCTCATGCCTGTATTCTCTTAGGGAATTTAATTCCCCTAATCATTTGAAGACTTCATAGAGAAATCGTCTGTTCGGCTTGCTTCCAAAACCCAGACTGACAAAACTCTGCTTCCTACACAAAAGCTTGTGACGTCACAGAACCCCCATGCGCAGGTGCACCTTGACCCTTGATCTGAGGTCTCGTCAACGCGGTGGGCCCGTCAACGTCTGTGAGCTCCGACTGTGAGAACCAGTTTATTTTGCACTCGACTGTACGGGTCCACCCGCACTAAATCGCGCAAGCCAAACCAAACGATCCCTCACACATGCGTGCACTTCAAGATTCGTCCGGCCTCACAGGGCCATTATCCAACATTCTGACTGATGAGACTATCAGCAAAGTGTACCCCCATATATAAAACAAAGACTGTTGAGTAAACATGATTAAAACTTGGTGGATAAGTCAGGCATATATTGAATTTTATTTGTACTGAATTTGGTTAGATTGTAAAAAGGATTATGAATTTTATTAACAATTCCACTAATTGCATTTTTTTAGGGGAGGGGGGTCACCCTGTAGCATTTTCTTTGTTTCATTGAACCGATTGAATAAACGCATCTTAAAAGCCACTTTAAAATTTTTTTTTTTTAACTTAGTTCACCCCAAACAAGGCAACCGTAGACGTAAGGGGGCTACTGAGAATTAAGGTGAAATTTTAGGGTGTCATCCTAAATTGAGAGCTGTGCAGCGAGATGCTTGTTCACATTAGTTTAACATTTCTGCATGTCGGTACAGTCAGGGAAACAGGGAGCAGAAAGAGAGTTCCAAATGCCGGCAGCTCGGGGAAAGAAGCTATTGGAGTAGAAGGCTCTCCGACATCTGGGGACCACCACAGTTGTCAGTAAATATACGTAATTGATGCCGTAGCGTTTTTATTATTTCGTGGAGAACGAGGAGGAAGATGTAGTCATTTTCTTATATACAGGGTGCTCCAACTAAAAATGCCACCCATGGAATTTTTAATCAAATTCAAAATCCTTTCTATAATTCAACAAAATTCGGTACAAGTAAACTTCAGTCGATGTCTGACTTGTCCACCAAGTTTCAATCATGAATATCCAACAGTCTTAAGAATAATAGTGCTTGTTTTATAATGTTTTCATTTTTTTTCTTTTCTGTCTTTTTAAAAAAAAATTTTTTTACTATTCTTTATTATTTTGTCAGATTTATTTTTTCCAGATAATTTTCTTTTGTTTTCTATTTGCTCTTTGTTTGTATATTTTAAAATTATATTTTTCGCTTGTTTCATTCATTTTTTTTTCTTTCTCTTTATTTTCTCTTATTTCATTTTCCTTTCTTTTACAATTCATGTTTTTACTTATTTTTTCGTTTGTTTCATTAATTTTTCTTCTTTCTCTTTATTTTCTCTTATTTCATTTTCCTTTCTTTAACAATTCATGTTTTTACTTATTTTATCGTTATCTTTTTTCCTTCCACTTTTCTTCCTTTTTATTTATATTTTTGCTTTTTTCAGTTGTTCCTTTATTTTTTTATATATTTCTCCTATTCGATTTTTTTTGTTTACAATTATTGTTTTTTTAATTATTTACCAGTTGACCAGAACTACAACAGCTCAAAGATTCCGGGAAATATCCATGTGCTGAATGCAGTAAAAGAGTTGGATCCAATGCCATACAATGCAATCCACGAAAGGTGTAGTGACTCGTCCGGAAAGTTGGTAGCGGATCCAAACTATAGGTATAGATGGTGTCTGGGGCAGGCATACAAACTTAACTACTGACCTTGCACCGAGGTGAAATTGGACGACG
>OY744551.1:40775220-40800220 GCA_963556195.1 Sepiola atlantica | reverse complement strand
GTAGACTCTCAGAAAACCTCAGACCCTTGACAAATGGAAATAAGACGATACAATGAATGATGATGATGAGAATGATGATGCTGCTGATGATGATGATGATGATGATGATGATGATGATGATGATGATGATTGTGGTGATGATGATGCTGCTGCTGCTGCTGCTGCTGCTGATGATGATGATGATTATTTTGTTTTATGGCATATCAACCCTGTTCGGATTATTTAATGCCGAATAAGGTCATTTTGGTAAAAGTGTTTATGCTTCAAGTTCTTTATATCTTCAAATATTTATTCATGGTGTTTCGTTTGGTTGTTTTTTTTGTAGAGGAAAATTGTTGCTTTTGTTTTTAGCTTTGCAGAACATGATTGAGTTGTGGAAAGGGAAAGAAAAAAAATATAACATCAATGTGTGGTGCATTTTAAGTCAGAAAGCCGGTATCTTCAGACAGCTTGATCTGGTAGCACCAGCGATGATGATGAAGAAGAAGAAGAAGAAGAAGAAGATGATGATGATGATAATGATGATGATGATAATCTTTTTTCCTCCATTCTTTTTTTCTTTTACTTTCATTTTTCTTAGAGAGATGTGTGCAGAACAGGGACTTTGTTGGTTTATTCACATTAAACGAATCGATAAGAGTGCATAGGTTAGTAGATGCAGGATAGTTGAAGTAGCAGGGTCAGTTAGGAGGGGGAAGGTCAAAGGAAAACATGTGAGGAAGTGATAAGGGCAAACTTGAGAGAAAGAAGGATATATAAAGACTTGGTCAGAGATAGGTATGTTTGGAAGTCAATTTCTAAAAACCGTCCAACACATGCCAGAAACACATGTATTTCAGAGGAAGGCGAATAAATAAAGACCTGTCCAAAACATGCCAGCATGCAGAGTAGAAAGGGGACCTTGGGTTTACTTTCGGCGGTTTATAACTCTCACTCCCCTTATTTTGTCCTTTAGTCCTCATATTTCATGAGCGATTTTTCTGACAAAGGAGGAAGAATTGCTGTTTTCTGGGTCGGAATTTAACACCTATCGTTGGCCAGTTTTTGACCTAGTATTTTATTTTTTAGTTCTTTACATAAAGTAGCTTCATGCCTTGTCTAAAGCAATTTCTATAAAAAGATTTCTTTTACATATTAGATGCAGACGTTAAAACCGATGATGATGACGATGATGATGATGATGATGATGATGATGTTTCTTTGCTTATTTCTTTCTTTTTACCTCTTTTTCCTCTCCTTTCTTCTTTTCATTTCTTTTATTATCCTTTCTTTCATTAACACTTTTTTTTACTCTTGTTCATCTTTATCTTTTTTTCCTTCGAACCTTTTCCGTTTTTCTTTGTTTCGTTACTTCTTTTCCTTCTCCCTCCTTTTCTTTCATTTCCTTCATTCCTTTCCCCCTTTTATTCTTATTTCCTTTCTTCTTTTCTTTCCCTCTTTTCTTCATTCTTTTCTTTCCTTCGTTCCTTCCTTTCCCCCTTTCTTTTTATTTCCTCACTTCTTTCCTTTTTCACTTTTATTCTTATTCCCCTTCTATCTGTTATGGTGTAAGCTGATCTACCTATTTCCAGAATAAATGGACTTATCCAGATACAATAAATACAGTTACGACTAAACGTCGTGGCAGCAATTGGTGGCAGTTATGGCCCCAGAATCATGACGCTTACTTCTGTAACATACTTTTTTTTAAATAGACTTTTGTTAATTATACCACTGTGTTTGACTTGATTATTACCGGCTTGCAAGGCCACAACACTATCTTACTCTCTTTCTTTCTTTCTTTCTTTCTTTTTTTCTTTGTCCTTATCTTATTTCTGATTGTACATTTAATGCCTAAATATTTATAAGAAAAAATAATTTGTTACAATCCATTTAATTTTTGTGTCATATTTTCTACTGTTGACAAAAATGCCTACATAGAAAATGAGACAAAGTCCATTTCTAATACATAAAACAACTTTATTGGTCGTCTTCGTGAATAAAACGAGAAATGAAAGAGAAAGGTGTTAGTGAATGAATTCGTCGATGAATATGGATGAAGAGGGAAAGGTAGAAAGTCCACATGTCCTGAAGTAGGGGAATGAAAAGAGTTCTTGTAGGAAGGATATTTGTTTCTCATTTCTTTCATTCCTTCCTTCCTTACTTATTCCCCCTTTCTTTCTATTTCCTCACTTCCTTTTTTTGTCTTATTTCTTTTTCATTCATTTCCTCCTATTATTCTTTCTTTTCTTACTTCCTTTCCACCTTCTTTCTATTTTCTCATTTCCTTTCTTCGTTCCTTTATTCTCCTCTTTTTTTCTATTTCCTCGCTTCCTTCCTTTCTCACTTCCATTCTTATTCCATTTCTATATTGTCTTAATCCTCTTTCTGTCTCATTTCTTTCATTCCTTTCCTCCTATTATTCTTATTTCCCTTTCTCCTATTCTTCCTTCCTTCTTTCTTTCCTTTACCCCTTCTTTCTATTTTCATCACTTCTTTTCTTTCTTACTTCCATTCTTATTCCCTTTCTATATTGTCTTAATCCTCTTTCTGTCTCATTTCTTTCATTCCTTTCCTCCTATTATTCTTATTTCCTTTTCTCATTTTCTTCCTTTCCTTCCTTTACATCTTCTTTCTATTTCCTCGCTTTCTTCCTTTCTGACTTTCATTCTTATTCCCTTCCTTTATTGTCTTTATTCTCTTTCTGTCTCATTTCATTTATTCCTTTTATCCTATTATTCTTATTTCCTTTTCTCTCTTTCTTCCGTCTTTCTTTCCTTCCTTTACCTTTTCTTTCTATTTCCTCACTTCCTTCCTTTCTCACTTTCATTCTTATTCCCTTTCTATATTGTCTTTATCCTCTTTCTTATTCCCTTTCTATCTTTCCTCCTATTATTCTTTCTTTTCTTACTTCCTTTCCACCTATTTTCTCATTTCCTTCCTTCGTTCCTTCATTCTTCCCCTTTTTTCTATTTGCTCGCTTCCTTCCTTACTTACTTCCATTCTTATTCCTTTTCTATATTGTCTTAATCCTCTTTCTGTCTCATTTCTTTCATTCCTTTCCTCCTATTATTCTTATTTCCTTTCATTCTTATTCCCTTCCTTTATTGTCTTTATTCTCTTTCTGTCTCATTTCTTTCATTCCTTTCCTCCTATTATTCTTATTTCCTTTCATTCTTATTCCTTTCCTTTATTGTCTTTATTCTCTTTCTGTCTCATTTCCTTCATTCATTTCATCCTATTATTCTTATTTCCTTTCATTCTTATTCCCTTCCTTTATTGTCTTTATTCTCTTTCTGTCTCATTTCTTTCATTCATTTCATCCTATTATTCTTATTTCCTTTCATTCTTATTCCTTTCCTTTATTGTCTTTATTCTCTTTCTGTCTCATTTCTTTCATTCATTTCATCCTATTATTCTTATTTCCTTTCATTCTTATTCCCTTCCTTTATTATCTTTATTCTCTTTCTGTCTCATTTCTTTCATTCATTTCATCCTATTATTCTTATTTCCTTTCATTCTTATTCCTTTCCTTTATTGTCTTTATTCTCTTTCTGTCTCATTTCTTTCATTCATTTCATCCTATTATTCTTATTTCTTTTTTCCCTTTCTTCCTTCTTTCTTTTCTTTTACCTTTTCTTTTACCTTTTCTTTCTATTTCCTCACTTCCTTCCTTTCTTACTTTCATTCTTAATCCCTTTCTATATTGTCTTTATCCTCTTTCTGTCTTATTTCTTTTTCTCCCTTTCTTCCTTCTTTCTTTTCTTTCCTTCTATTTCGTCACTTCGTTCCTTTCTTACTTCCATTCTTATTCCCTTTCTATCTTACACTTTTTTCTATTGTCCTTATCTTACTTCTTACTTTACATTTTTCTTAATGACAAAATATTTATACGTTTTTTTTTTTTAGCTTTTCTATTTTTGTGTCTTTCTTCCGGAAATGTTGCTATAATTTACTTTCCTTTGTCTACAGAAATTGATGTATATCTACTTATAAAACAAAGCGATCATTATTCTCGAACAAAACAAAAAAGACCATCATTTCTATCAGCCCCCCCCCCCCCCCCCCAAAAAAAAAGTCTGAAAAAAAATCTGATCAAACAAAATCAAGACCCTCGTTCTTCAAAGAAAGTTCCCGGAGTACCCGTCTATCTTTTTCGCTTTCTTTCTTCAAAGACAATGTCAAGTGTCATCAAATATAAGTTCAAAAGATAAGAAACTATGCGATGAGATTTGATGACGTCAATGTGTCTGGCAATACAAAGTTCATAATTAAAAGAAAAAGTGGAAATTAAAAATTGTATTTTTTTTTCTTTTTTGGTAGACACTGGTTCTTGGTACAAAATGAAACAACTTCTGGGTTTTGCTATACCAGCTGAAGATTCGTCCTCGACAATCAGCCCCAGAGAATGTGGGTCGCTGTGACATAAGCTGGCCTTGCACTGTTGTACTTAGGTATTATCCTGTTCAGTCCTAGATGAAAAGGGATTGGTTTATTACGGATCACATGAAGTGGCCATACAACGGTTGTGTCCATGGCTGTTTTTGTGGAGCCAGAGTTCACCACCTGGTGCACTACCTTTTTCTATCACCTCGTGGTTACAACAAACTTATGAATGAAATGTTTAATATTTAACATTTTGCTTTCAAGTATTTCAAGTAGCGAACTTTGAGAAGCGATAGCGATCTGGCTAAGCCAGTTAATATATATATATACAGGGTGGGCAAAAATAAGGGTCCTATTTTTAAAAATTCATAATTTTTTTATTTATTGATTTTTTTTTTTTTTTAGAATAAGTAAAGGACCCCTGCCGAAGCAAGCATGAGCCGTATTAGCCCTAAGGAACGTACCCTCATTTAGAAAACATTATTTTTGCTTAAAAAACTCAAAACAGTGTAAAAAACAATACTTTAGTTTTTGTAAGTTTTAAGAAGTGTTTTTCGGCTAAAATTTGTTTTGATTATTTCAAAAAATCTCGGAAGGGTCAGTCTACACACACATAAAGTTTGGTGAGTTTAACTTTTATTTTGTGGAAGTTATTCAAATTCAAGTTATTCAAATTTAAAGATAGGACCCTTATTTTGGCCCACCCTGTATATATATATATATATATATATATATATATATATATATATATATATATATATATATATATATATATATATATATATATATAGAGAGAGAGAGAGAGAGAGAGAGAGAGAGATTCCCCGTTCCGCAGGAGCGTTGAACACTGTAGACGGCAATAACGTTTCCCCCTGCTTTCTCGGGTAAGTGTATCTTAATTTCAATTACTATCTGTGCTGATTGCCGATAGCCGTCTGGTTTTGAGCGTTTGTCTCGTAATTATAGCCTGAATCTACGAACTGCGTTCGATCTTATGCGACTGCCTGCAACCACCACTCCTGCACTGATGAGCGTAAAAGTCCGAAACGATATTGTCTGTAGGTAAAAAAAACACTTTAATATTTAATAAAGCATATTTATTGTATATATATATATATATATATATATATATATATATATATATATATATATATATATATATATATATATATATAATAATGGTAATAATCCAGGTGAAAAATATCCACAGGGTGGTAATCCAGAGAATTTTAACCGGGTTTATAAAAAGTGCTCAATATCAAAATAGAGCTTTATATATGATAATTTTATTAAAGCCGAGTTTTTTTGTTTTTTTTTGTTTGTTTTTTTGTTTCTTAAATTTTTTGATTTTTTGATTTTTTAATTCTTAATTTTAATTTTTTAACGGCTTTAATTTTTGAAATGTTAAATTTCTTTCCTTCTTCTTCTCTTTCTCTATCCCTCCACTCCATTATCTCCAAATATGATCTGAGGTTAAGATCGGATTCTAACTCTGCCTGATGAGATCTCAGTTTATAGTAACTGTTGATCGATAACATCGACATGCCAGTGTCGCAGATTTTGTACATGTCTGTGTAAATAAAATTATCATATATATATATATATATATATATATATATATATATATATATATATATATATATATATATATATTTATTTATTGTATATATATATATATATATATATATATACATATATATATATATATATATATATATATATATATATATGATTATAAATATTTGTATTTATCGACAGACGTATACGTTTCATCCTCACGGGAATCTTCAGTGTAGAGCTGATTATTTATACCGGTACACGAGTCATGTTTATAACTCATATTTCGACATTTTAGCTCTCGCGGCAACTATCAACAATCCGATAAATCAGCAATAAATTAAACCTATTAAAGGCAGCCACCAAGAGAGTGTTCAACTGCTGAAGGAACGCGAATCTTAAGCTAGGATGACGGATGTGTTAATACTACTCACTACAGTGCCCTGCTTACGATTGGGGCGAACAAAAATTATAAATATTTGTTTTTATCAACATACATATACGTTCCATCCTTACGGGAGTCGTCAGTGGCGAATTGATTATTCATACCAGTCGCAGGACTCGAACCACGAGTCATGTTTCAAACTCAAATTCCAACGGCTTAGCCCACACGGCCACTATCAAGAACCCGGTAAATCAGCGAAGGATTAAACCTGTTAAGGCAGCCATCGTCACAGTATTCGACTACTGAAGGAACACGCATTTAAAGTCACGATGACGGCTTTGCTAATACTACTCACAGCGCCCAACATAGAGTGAGGGCGAAAAATAATTATACATTTTTGTTTTTATCTACATACATATGCGTTTCATCATTCTGGGAATCGTCAGTGTAGAGATGACTATTCATACTGGTCTCCGGACTAATATATATATATATATATATATATATATATATATATATATATATATATATATATATATATATATATATATATATTTAATGACGCTTGCATAAAAATGACTTGCTGCCGAACTATATATATATATATATATATATATATATATATATATATATATATATATATATATATATATATATATATATATATATATATATATACACGCGAAAACAATGTTTATAATTCAAATTCCGACGCTTTAGCCCTCGCAGTCACTATCAATAATCCGATAAATCAGCTAGAGATTAAACTTATTAAAGGCAGCCATCAAGAAAGTGTTTAACTGCTGAACGAAACGTGCATTTTATATATATATATATATATATATATATATATATATATATATATATATATATAGAGAGAGAGAGAGAGAGAGAGAGAGAGAGAGAGACAGAGAGAGAAAGAATTTACAATGCGGGTATTTCCATACCTGTTCTGTGGATCCGACGTAAGTACCGGTGTTGTTTCCTGTCGTTACATCACATTTATACACCACGCCTTAAATCAAGCAATTATCACCCAGAGGGCAATCATTAATATATCTGCAATTTCACTGGGGCTCTAAGCCATTCGTGAAATTGTCACTGCTGCTAGTGCTAGAGTCTTGTTCTTCGCACTATGTATTTTGGAGTTATTATAGATAATTATTGATGAAGCCAGATTTCTGGAAGTTGAAAAAGATAACTTTACAGCATTTTTATTTAAGAATTTACCCATTCTACTGTCCCTAGGGTTAGGGTTTTTTTTAGGTCTTTTTAATCACGTGAGTTTTATTCGATGTACTCCAAATTACGTATTTTTTTCTTCTGGTATTAACGTTAGAACATTCTGCTAGAATTTCAATACACGTTCTAATATTCTCTGAAGATTGACAGATGGGCTATCGAACTGTATTTTTTGTCCCAATCTGATAAGAAACACGTGTAAGAATACACAAGATTAAAAATAAAGGACCAAGACTACAATACGGATCCCAGTTCAGTAACACAACACGCGGAACATTTTTTGGAAGTCACCGGTGTCTTCCGGCTGACCTCGCAATACACGTGGTCGCTATTTACAAAAGAACTTGTAAATAAACCTTTTATTTATTATAATAAATGCAGTATATTTCGGAATTTTTTTTTCTTTTAACATGTTAATATTTATTTTAAGCAGAGGGTACATAAATAAAACAAATAAAATATTTCTTTTGAAACATGTTTTTGTGTCACTATTTACTTGCCTCCCACGAGGGCAGGAATGGGGGGGGGGGGGTATGAAATATTTATCGCCGTACTTAAGTAATCTTCCGTTTTGTATGGAAAAATCAAACTTCCCAAAAAGGGGCACTCTGGATCTTACCTCAGTTTAGAAGGATTTTCTACATACTACACTTTGCTCCTAACCCGAGGAGGCAAAACGGAAGATTACGCATTTTAATAAATAAACGAAATATATACGCTTTTTAAAAAAAAATCGGCTGACTTGTAATCTTTCGTTTTGGCTCCTGACGAGGGCGGAGATAGACTTCAAAAATCAGTTTCTAAACGGAAACAATTTAAAGTTTATGAAGTTTTTGTCCTTATTTTTCTGTAAGCAACAATTATAAACAAATAAAAAAAACTTCGCTATTTACTCGCCTCCCTACAAAAAGAAAAAAAAGTATTTTCATATAGCCCTCCACTTTTTCTTAAAATACACAACACGAAATATAGAATGTTCTGCATTTAAAAGTTGTTTTTTTTAGTAAATAAAAGTAAAACAAAAAAAAACGATAAATTGTTTTGTTTATTAGTATGGAAAAATCCTTCTAAACTGAGATAAGATCCAGAGTGCCTCTTTTGGGGAAGCTTGATTTTTCCCTACAAAACAGAAGATTACTTAAGTACGGCGATAAATATTCCCCCCCCATTTCTGCCCTCGTGGGGAGGCAAGTAAATAGTGACACAAAAACATGTTTTAAAAGAAAACATGTTAATATTTTATTGGTTTTATTTATGGACCCTCTGCTTAAAATAAATATTACCATGTTAAAAGAAAAAAAAATTCCGAAATATATTGCATTTATTATTGTAAATAAAAGATTTATTTACAAGTTCTTTTGTAAATAGCGACCACGTGTATTGCGAGGTCAACCAGAAGACACCGGTGACTTCCAAAATTGTTCCGCGTGTTGTGTTACTGAGCTGGGGTCTTTATTGTAGTCTTGCTCCAAATAAAAAGATTGTTTTTTATATATAAGATTTAAATGATAAACATCCACCGAGGTGTTCAAATAAATATAAAATAAAAAATTGAAAAATAAAAAAATTAAAGCAACTTATTAAAATTATGACTTTGTGTTGATTTCGTATGGGCTCGAACGCAATTCGTAGATTCAGTCTAGAATTGCGAGCCTGACGCCCAGACCGACACGGCTGCGAGAAATCACCACATACAGTGGGTGAAATTAATGTACGCTTACCCAGGGCTCTACTTTTAAGACTACTAAATCTTAAAGGGGCATTAACTATGAATATTTTTACCTAAATATTAAAGTGTTGTATATCTACAGACAACGTCGTTTTGGGCTTCTACCCTCATAAGTGCAGGAGTGGTGGTTGCAAGCGGTCGTATGGGCTCTAACATTTGTATATTCAGCCTATAAATTCTCTCTCTCTCTCTCTCTCTATATATATATATATTTATATATATATATTTATATATATATATATATATATTTCAAAATGGAGTATATATCTGAAGAGAGCCAGCAAGAAAATCTCGAAACGCGTTATGTCACCACAAAATTATAAAATGATAAACTAACAAACAATTGTTGAAAATCTTTTTTTACAAATATTGGTAGCCTCACTCTCGTTGGAAATGCACTGATGCTGCATTCCCCTCTACTCTCTCCCCCCCCCTCTCTCTCTCTCTCTCTCTCTCTCTCTCTCTCTCTCTCTCTCTCTCTATATATATATATATATATATATATATATATATATATATATGAAATGAAAAAGGAAAAACAAAGAGATATTTTTTATATATTCATCAACGTTTCGTCTTTATTGTAACACTTCCTCAGGATGATAATTTTAAAAAAATGTCATGCAAGTACATCGAAAAATTGGATTGACATGATGCGTTGATAAGAAAAAGTAGTAGCCGTGGCTACTAAGAGCGCTGGACGAGGGTCCAGGCTGCGAGAAGTCAGTCAGTAGCAGAGAGTGAAATGAATATGGAAAGCTTTGAGTGGGTACCATTAAGGCAGCAGTGAAAAAGGGGATTACTCTCATCCTTCCTTTTTCATATATATATATATATATATATATATATATATATATATATATATATATATATATATATGGTAAGTCAATGAAAATTGATTAAACCTGCAAATGGAAGCAAATCAATATCTTCAGTTGTTCAAAACAAGGAGCAGTTTAGTTAATAAAAACATTTATTTTTCTTCTCTTTCATTCCTTAAACCAGGCTTTTCAAAGATTAAAATCTTATTATCAGAGGAGAATTATGATTGATAAGTTGACAGAAGAGGACTCTCAAAGTTCTAAATTTGAAAGAGTTTTAAAAATTTTTTTAAAGTTCAAACGGGTATGAAAGTCATCAATAACGAAATCCAAAAAGCATGGGGCTCAGAAATATTGGTAAATCCAGAAGAATCTGTATAAAAATCCAACGACGACGATTCCACCCAGGTCTGTTGTCCTCGGAGGGGGGACCAAATAAGATTGGCCATGTTAAGAAAACAATTAAAGTTTACCTTTTAGTTATAATTCTGATATATATATATATATATATATATATATATATATATATATATATATATATATATATATATATATATATACAGGGTGGGCAAAAATAAGAGTCCTATTTTTAAAAATTCATAACTTTTTTATTTATTGATTTTTTTTTTTTTTTTAGAATAAGTAAAGGACCCCTTCCGAAGCAAGCATGAGCCGTATTAGCCCTAAGGAACGTACCCTCATTTAGAAAACATTATTTTTGCTTAAAAAACTCAAAACAGTGTAAAAAACAATACTTTAGTTTTTGTAAGTTTTAAGAAGTGTTTTTCGGCTAAAATTTGTTTTGTTTATTTCAAAAAATCTCGGAAGGGTCAGTCAACACACACATAAAGTTTGGTGAGTTTAACTTTTATTTTGTGGAAGTTATTCAAATTCAAGTTATTCAAATTTAAAGATAGGACCCTTATTTTGGCCCACCCTGTATATATATATATATATATATATATATATATATATATATAGATAGATAGAGAGAGAGAGAGAGAGAGAGAGAGAGAGAGAAAGAAAGAATCTATAGAAGGCGATTTTAATGCGTGTATGTATGCGAAACAGAAAACTAGACAAGACAAATGGAAAAGTGAAAATATGTTTTTCTGTTTTTATTATTATAAAGCCCAGTCGTGGTTTTGGCGGTCACCTGCAGAATATGTACCATCGTCGCTTTTGTCTCAACAGAAGAAAGGCAGCCTTCCAGAGGAGCTCGTTATGATGCCTACCATATCCAAGTTTAAAGTCGCCTTGGACAAACATCAAGACGGGATAACGATGCAATATTTTCTAACTGTCTTTTTACATGGCTTGCTTCACTTTGCTATCTTTTGTGCCAATAAAATTGATTTGATTTGAGGATTTAGATTTGAAAAAAAAAACATGCGTCATTTTTTAATTTGTTATTCAATTAAAAAAAAAACTGTAGTTGGACGTGAATTCATCTAATCCGTCACTGCGCGTGTCTTTTGGAAGGGCCTCGCCCTGAAATGGGCGACAATCTTATCCGGCACTCCCTGTATTTAATAATTCTAAATCTTAGCATGTTGGCTTCTCATTCTGTTATTCCATTGAATTTCTCTTAGAATTCTAACATTGGTATCATCTGATGTCCTGCAGATTCTCCTAAGTATCTTTTCAAAGATTCCCCCCTAAACAATACCTCCCCAATTCTCCTCGGATTTCTCGACCTTATCTATAACCATAATCGCTCCAGTCAGAATCAGCCTCACACAAAGACTCGCCAACCAGCTCCCAACCGCCTTCAAAATACAATTGATAACGTCAATTCATATCACCCTCTTTTCTTTCGAACACAATACGATTCATTATAGCGCCATTGTGATGTGAGCTTCTCCCTCGCCTTCTCCTATGCCTCACCTCCCCTCGCCTCCCCCGCAACTTGTAGAAAGTCTTCCGCCATGTGCGACCTCTTACAATGTCCACTTGATTTTGGAAAAGCACTGGCTTGAACCTAGAATGCTCCTTTGACACTTGTTCACGGGATTTCAACTACGATGCATTGGTGCTTATTGTTCGGCATTCATTTCTGAATCGATACTAATATGCGGGGCACGAGTCTGTCTGTTTCGGAACTTTTTAGATAAGGATTGATAATTTTTATTATTTGGATTAGTTAGACTACTGTTTTCATCTTGGATGTTATTCTCACAATATTTCGGCTGATGTAACCTTCGACCTTCCTTCAGGTGCGTCTCGTCGAACTCAGGAATCTTTGTCAGACTCGGGAATCTGTACGAAATTTCGAATGAGACTTTTAATTTAATCCATAGGGTTAGGGTTAGGGTTAGGGTGTAGGGTTTAGGGTTAGCTTTTAGGGTTTAGGGTTAGGGTTTAGGGTTAGGGTTAGGGTTTAGGGTTAGGGTTAGATTTAGATTTAGGGTTAGGGTTAAGGTTTAGGGTGAGGGTTAGGTTAAGGGTTAGGTTAAGGGTTAGGGGTTAGGGTAAGTGTTAGGGTTAGGGTTAGGGTTTAGGGTTAGGGTGAGGGTTAGGGGTTAGGGTGAGGGTTAGGGTTAGGTTTAGGGTTAGGGTTAGGGTTAGGGTTAGGGTTAGGGTTAGGTTTAGGGTTTAGGGTTTAGGGGTTAGGGTAAGGGTTAGGGTTTAGGGTTTAGGGTTAGGGTTAGGGTTAGGGTTGGTCTTGTTTCGTCAACCATGACTGGGTAGAAGTCGTAAGTAATTCTTTAATTGTATTCGTTGTATCGCCCGTACTGAGGATTGAACCTTTAACCTCAAGAAGACTGTCAATTAGAACTGATTATTACATAGCACTTATACCCGTTGCGCACTGAGTCCTTGCGGATAAACTAACGAGTTTTATTTTAAATTTTGTACAGATTCATGAGTTCGACATAAAGATTGCTCAATTCGCGACGCACCTGAAGAAGGTCGGAGGTTACATCGGCCGAAACGTTGTAGTAGTAGTCCTAATAATCCAAATAATGCAGACGAGTATGTCTGCTTATCTGTGTTATCTGTGTGTCTTTTAGGCGAGTAGACCTACGAACTTGAAATTTGCTAGGAAGGAGCCAACACCTACGCAATTTTTTCTAAGGAGAGGGGGGGCGTCATATTTATTGTTTTCGTATAAAGCAGGTTTCGGAGCAGCAAGAATCCTCCTCCATTAAAACCAAGAAATGGAGATAACCATGCACAGTGAATGATGTCACAAAAGGAGAATGACGCCATCCATCAAACTAGAGATAGTGATGACGTTTTATCTAGATGACCCCTAGGGGTCTAGTGTATATACTGCCAAAACTGTGTGGATCTTGTTTATTTGTTTGTTTTCCTGTTTGTTTGTATTATTGTTTGTTTATCCCCTTGCACACTTGGTGACGCCACAAATGAATGACGTCACGAAAGGGTGACGTCATTCATTAAAAAGATGGGGGGATAACTGTGCATAGTGGATGACGTCACAAAATATCATCCATCAAATTAGACGAGGTAAGGTCCCTGTGCACACTTGATAACGTCACAAATGTATGACGTCACTAAAGGGTTACGTCATCTATTAAAACAGAGATGGGATAACTGTGCATAGTGGATGACGTCACCAGATGAGATCATCCATCAATTCAGAGAGAAGAAGAGATGAGGAAAGAGGTCCCCATGCACACTTGTTGACGTCACAAATTTATGACGTCACCAAATGCCTTTTTATATTTCTTGCTTATCACCATGCACGCTGGATGACGTCATAAAAGGCGGATATCGTAAATAAAGGTCGAGAAGTAATGAGAAGATGCAAACAATTAGTGTTTTCGCACTAGCCGGTGCTTTCTCACTAATAATAGCAGGTGGTTTTCCCTGGAATCTGAGCAACAATAAGTTTCCTCAGTATTCCAGTAATCTCAGTTCCCTTTTGAGTCGAGGTCTGGATGGTGCCATATCTCCTCGATTTTCTACCCTCTCATTGCCACTACTGTGTTTTTTTTAATAGTGATGAGTTAAGTGATATTATCTAATTCAGGATAGTTTTGGCTGTTGATAGTTTTGGGCTGTCTTTGGTTATTTACTTTTTTTTAACTATTGGGGTCACCAATTATCAAGGCCAAAAGCCACTCGAGGATGAGGGTCACTGAGACGGAAATGATTGCCTGTCGAAGGATGAGGAAACCTATATCCAGTGGCCTTAAAAGGACGAAAAGAAATAAGACAACAAAGAGGTAGAGTTAACAAGAAGGTGTCTTTACAGAAAGTACAGAAGTAAT
This sequence comes from Sepiola atlantica, assembly GCA_963556195.1. Lineage (NCBI taxonomy): Eukaryota > Metazoa > Mollusca > Cephalopoda > Sepiida > Sepiolidae > Sepiola > Sepiola atlantica. The sequence continues at coordinate 40,785,880 of OY744551.1, read as the reverse complement.
GGGTTGTCAGAGATTGCTTCTGGATTCGTCATAGCGACTCGTGTTGTTACCAACAGTAGGAAGATATGTGACCTTTTTAGGTTTAGAGACATGACACGTCCTGTACCGGTTTTTAAATCTTATCCACATTGTTATGCAGGAAATGAGTCACAGCCCTAAAAAGGTGGAAATCTTATGACACAAAGTATTAATTATATACAGAGTGAGTCTGAGTAGGTTCTGTTCATACCAAGTCGAGGTTTTATTTACTCCTCCCCAGGAGTTAGGCACAAGGCCAGTTTTATCTTACTCCCACAAGTAAGATGTGACCCAAGATCGGGTCGAGAAAGTGGGGTTTGAAAAGCCAGCGCTCGAGAGGTGAGCACTCTGGCCATTTAAAAATTGCCTGGGCAGCCCCGTCGGCATTCCCCGGTAGGGGCGCCTCAGACAGTAAGCAATAAACTTACTCCTCCCCAAAGAGGGGAGGCAAAACCTGGGAGGGTGGACCTCCTAGAACTGCACAGGACAGGCGTGCAGTATCCATCGGAACAGATACTACACTTTGATCTTAGCCAAACGAGGTTACTTTTCTCTTCTCTCTCTCCTGTATTTTTGTCTCTGCGAGATCTAGACCTATTTCACTCTCCGCTGTAACCAGAGTCGAATTATTTGATCTGAATTATTTGATCTTCATCAGAATTTCTAACTCATTATCACCCACTTGATCATGCATTATTTCGTCTTCTGACGTTTCATTCCGTAGAGACTGTTCTAATACCGGAAGGAATCGTAGAGATTTTTTCAGCATTTTGCTCTTCATATTCGCCCTGAGGCCTTATCTGATCTGTTCCTCGTTGCTGTTGTGATAGCAGTCCATTATAAGTCTAATTACTTCTGTGGTTTATTTTTCTCTCTCTGTGGTTTTGGTTTATACTGACAATATTTAGTTAACTGTATTTTGTCGATTGTATTCTGTTACCTGAAATAAGAAGGGCCGACATTCGCAAGATGCCGACCAGGCCCCCCATGTTGGCTATCATGACGCTCAGATCTTTCTTCTAAGCCCCACGGCTTTTATATTTGTTTAGTGTCATTGTTTCATGTTTTTTTTTTTGTGTATGTTGCAACACCAGGCCCAGACTTATTTTACCTGTGATCCTATCACAGGGATAGTGTTTATCTATCCCATATGTAGAAATAGCAATGCACTATCACACACATTGTACGTGTTTCTGGCACAGCCGGTTTAGGTTTTGTTCATACCAAATCGAGGAGACGTCGTCGATAATCAGTCCGACAGTCTGAGTCATTTTTGAGTAGGGGGTAACCTTGCATCTGTCGGTCTGAGGTATGGTTCTGTGTAGTCCTAGGCGGCCCATCCTCCCAGGCTTTACCTTCTGTGCAGTTCTAGGCTTTACCTTCTCTTTTTGAGAAGGGTTTAGTTTATTGCTAATCGCCTGAGGCGCCCTCCATCGGGGAATACCGACAGGGCTACTCAAACATTATTTGACAGCCAGTTAAACACACCTCTTGAGCGCTAGCTTTTCATTCCCCACCTTCCGACCTTGTATGCCGTGGTAGGGGGAAGGTAAATATTCACTTCTAGCCCCTCAAGTTAAATTTTTCTTTTATTAAATTAAATTAAATTAAACACGTTAAGAACATTGAATTTATTTGTTTTATGCAAGAAAAAGGTGTTTTGAAATAGTGCCGAGCGGCATTATTTAGTATTCTCTTAAAGTTAATATTAACCAAACAAATTGCAAGGAGTCGTCAGAAAATAGGTAAGTAAAAAAAAAAGAAAGAAAGAAAACATCTAAAGGGAGATAAGCGGCTGAGAAAAAAAAAAGAAACCTTAAAAATGAACAATCATTAATGAAAGAAAAGTGCTAATAAAAATGACAGGAGGAAATGAAGAAAGGGAGAAAAATAGAGTAAAAAGAAATTCTTAAAAAGTAGTAAAAAATAAAATAAAATAAAAGCATACATCTCTTTTTTTTTCAGTCCCCCCTCTCTACCCCTCACACACAAAAAAACAAAGAAACAAATAACACTAAAAAAAAACTAAAGCAGACCATCGTCTTAAAAAAAAAAATGGTGGAAAAAAATAGAGAAAAATAAAAAATGGCGTCTTGAAAATATTTGATCAAGGCAAGTACAAAGCCACATTTTTTTTTTTACAGTTTTTATCTATTTTTATTACCACATCTCTTCTGGTGAGGAAATAACATAAAATGGTATGGAAGAACCTGGTAAAAGACACTGTCTGTCTCTCGTTGGCTACTTTGATTGTAATAAAGGATTAAAAGAGGTTGGAACAAACTGGCAAACTGGCTTTTATGAGACTGTTAGCATTGGATCCTAAAAGAAAGCCTGTAAAACCCAAACTGTCCAGGTTATCATAAGTGGCTTTCAGAAGGTTACATTGTAGAACAAGAAGAGGGATACGAGAAAAAGAAGCTTGATATAATGGAGGACAATATATATATATATATATATATATATATATATATATATATATATATGATTATTTTTATTTACACAGACATGTACAAAATCTGCGACACTGGCATGCCGATGTTATCGATCAACAGCTATTACAAACTGAGATCTCATCAGGCGGAGTTAGAATCCGATCTTAACCTTAGATCATATTTGGAAAGAATGAAAAAAAACACTTTTTTTTTCATTCTTTCCAAAGAAAAAATATGTATATACATGATAAATATTTGTTTTGTTTATTATTAATGCATGTATAAATTTCGTCCTTTAATCGGGACTCGTCAGCATAGAGATATAACTATTCACTACTGGTCGCGTGATTCGAAATCCCGGACTCCGAGTATGTTACATATCTAGATAAACAGTGATAATTTTAATACTTTATTCGGCGGCTTGGCCTCAAGAAAGCGTTCAAATTAATGAAAGGAACGATGCATTATATATATATATATATATATATATATATATATATATATATATATATATATATATATATATACATATAATATTTGTTATTGTTTATTAGCTATGTACGTATACGTTTCGTCCCTTTTCAATCGAGACTCATCAGCATAGAGATATGACTATTCACTACCGGTCGTACGATTCGAAACCCTGGATTACAAGTATTTTTCAACTCAAATCCAACGTCGTTAACCGCGCGGCCAATATAATTTAACACATTTAAAAGCGGCACGATGTCCAGGCATTCTACTACTATTAAAGAAGGAATTATGCATATAAAGCAAGTGACGTCATTCTGTGTTTGTACTACCATTTAGAGGGCTCTACTTATTTTACGAGGAGCTACAAATATATATATATATATATATATATATATATATATATATATATATATATATATATATATATATATATACTAATATATTATTAGCAGGGATGGAGTATAGATACCTGATATAGTACCCAGGTGCAATTCTACCCTACTTGACTAGTTGAACCCGTAGATTTTGTTAGATCATCTATCTAACGCAGAGCATGACCATCTACATGTACATATATCACTACAATACCCACGGCGCTATATATATATATATATATATATATATATATATATATATATGTGTGTGTGTGTGTATGAGGATAAAATACGCGATATATATATGCACGCTTGAACTTGAGTTGAACACGGTTCTGAAGACGGAAAGAGTTTCCGAAAATTAAAAATAAATAAATAAAAAATAAAATATTATATCATACGGAATTTCCACCAGACCATCTTGATACAGGTATTACATAACATTGTAACATTGTGTAGATAGACAGATATATATGTGTTGTGAAAGGGGAAAAAACAACAACAAATAATAATAATAAATAAATATATATATATGTGTATGTACACATTGTATTAAGGTTGAAACTAATTCATTTGTTCCACCATTATATGTTTTTTTTGCTCCAACTTGTGTCTATCCGTCACACCTCTGCATTGTATTGCCTTCTAAATATCACATTTCTATATACCAATAAACAATGCTTCAAGCAAACTACATAAACCTCGTATATATATATATATATATATATATATATATATATATATATATATAAATTTAAAGGAAATAAACTAAACACCAATTAGGGCTGTCCGCAATATAAATTATTTATATCATAACGTTTTTTTCTTATCATTCAGTTCCTAAATGTGGCTGTACACGCGTCTGACGAGACCCATCTAGGTCAAAATAATTAATAATGCGGACATCCCTAATGTGTGTTTAGCTTATTTCCTTTAAAATTCTTCCCTTTGATTCCAATTTCTCCCAGTCTTTTTTCTAGCTTTTCAGGACTGTTCCTAGTTCTCCTACGATTATTGGTATATTGGTATATTGACATTTTCATGTTCCACATCTCTGGAAAGTCTCTGGAATGTTCCGTGCATGTTTGCATAGTTCCCAGTGTACTGCCTTCTCCATGCAGTCGTGTATGCTCTTGTATTTTTTCGGACTATTATGTTATCACTAGGAGTTCTTATATCGTTAATCATCAATGATTGCTCACTGATAATAACCGGTGGTGTTCCCTGGATTCTGAGTGACAGCAAGTCTCCCCAGATTTCCAGTACTTTACATCTCTTTCGATAACCATTGCTAATGACTTTGTGTTATCGCAACAGCCACTTACCATTGATTTCGCACTGGCAATATCCATTGGTTTTCTCAGGAATTTGGATAGCAATAAGCCTCCGCAAGATTGCAGTACTTTCTGCACCCTTCCAGTGGAGGTCTGGTTAGTGCTCTACCTCTTTGGTATTTCTATATTATTATTATTATTATTATTATTATTATTATTATTATTATTATTATTATTATTATTATTATTATTATTATTATTATAATATAGAAGTATTATTATTATTTATTATTCTCATATAGATATAGGTAAAGAGACTTATTATTTTGCTATCTAATTTACATACGTGTTTGTGGTATGTACAGAGATTTGTATGCAAATTTAATAATATTCAGAAATATTAGAGAGTGATTGAATCAACATAGAGTGAGGGGACGAGAGCACTACACAGATACCGAAATGAGAGATGGGTCCCTCGTTCAGTTAATTATTAATTATGGCTAATTCGAACAATCAAAATAACATTCTTTTCAAATATAACTCAATCCCAAAAGTAAAGTATATTTTAGAAGGTATTTTGTGTCATTAAAGTATATAGGGTTCTTAATAATGTGCAGAAACGTATCTGTAATTTGATTAACCCCATCCTTTCTTTTTCTCTACACTCTCTTTCTCACAGACGTGATGTGGTTAGTCTCAGTCTTTTCTATAAATACTATTATGGCATGTCTTCTTCAGAATTGTGTGATCTATTCTCTGCTTCTTTTGTTCCAGCTCGTTTTCGTTAGTCTAGTGGTCTCCATCAATTCGCTGTTTTGATACCTCATTGTAATACATCTTCCTATTCCAGTAGCTTCTTTCCAAGATTTGCAGGCTGTGGAACTCTCTTCCTGCTGACTGTTTTCCTCCTATCTATAACTTTGATTTTTTTAACACTAAGGCCAATAGGCATCTCCTGTCTTTGCGATAATTATATTTGTTCTTGTTAGCTCCTTACATCAAGTGGCTTCATGCCTTGTCTGGAGCGATTTCCATAACAAAAAAATATACGAAAAAACCTTAGGGAAACAAACGTTGATTTACTAACATATAATCATAGATAGACTGATATAAGTAAATAAAAGCCTCGTCTTAAGAGACAATGGATAAACATTGTAAAGGTGTCTGTGTGAGGAGTCTAGTGTGAAGCAAAGGTTGTGTAATACCAAACTGTACCTCTCTTGAACCGGCATTGCAAGAATTTCAGAACAAATGAAAACAATGCTGGGATAAGCAGAGAAAGACTGGCGTTATCTCAGAGATTTCCTTCTAGACTAGTTGCACAACCAAGGCTTGAGAGTCTAGTCTACTATACTATTTAATCCATAGCTGGAGGGAGGATATACGGGTTCATACTTTTCCTAAGGGTATTAGTGAAAGTTATGCCTAAGTCCCACCAGAACTCGAACCCTGTACACCGACCTCCACAGGCCGCGTTTGTAACTTTTCTGAACCCTGATAAAATAAGATATGTAAAACGAAGTCTCTAACCTAATAGGTCTCGCACTGTCTCCCAAGCTACATCCTCTGTCGCATCACCGCAATGTTGTATCCCTGTGCTTATTTTACAAGTGCTTCCACGGAATGTGTTCCGATGAACTTGCTGTACTTTTGCTTCCTCAATGTAAACGCGACTCATAGCAAAATATCACCCCTTCACTGGGTGCTGGAAAAACTTTCTCCTTAAATAGCTTCTTTCTTCAGATAGATTGCCTTTGGAATTCCCTTCCTACTCTCTGTTTATCCGACTAGACCAACATGCTTAAATTTAAATGTAATGTGAACAAACATCTTGCTGCATAATTCCCCACTGAAGATACCGCTTATAAATTTGACTTCTTGAGCGCTTTATGTCTCAGTAGTGATGTTCCTTGTTTAGGGGTGAATTGAAGAAAAGAAAAGAAAAAGAAATTTTCACTTTTACCGTGACAGACAAACAGACAGCCTGAGCGACACATAGACAAGCGGACAGCCTGAGCGAGTGACAGACAAACGGGCAGCCTGAGCGACGGATAGACAAGCAGACAGCCTGAGCGAGTGACAGACAAGCGGACAGACTGAGCGACGGATAGACAAGCGGACAGCCTGAGCAGGTGACAGCCAAACTGACAGCCTGAGCGACGGATAGACAAGCGGATAGCCTGAGCGAGTGACAGACAAGCGGATAGCCTGAGCGATGGATAGACAAGCAGATAGCCTGAGCGAGTGACAGACAAGCGGACAGCCTGAGCGACGGATAGACAAGCAGACAGCCTGAGCGAGTGACAGACAAACGGACAGCCTGAGCGACGGATAGACAAACGGACAGCCTGAGCAAGTGACAGACAAGCGGACAGCCTAAGCGACGGATAGACAAGCGGACAGCCTGAGCGAGTGACAGACAAGCGGACAGACTGAGCGATGGATAGACAAGCGGACAGACTGAGCGAGTGACAGACAAGCAGATAGCCTGAGCGATGGATAGACAAGCGGACAGCCTGAGCGAGTGACAGACAAGTGGACAGCCTGAGCGACGGATAGACAAGCGGGCAGACTGAGCGAGTGACAGACAAACGGACAGACTGAGCGACGGATAGACAAGCGGACAGCCTGAGCGAGTGACAGACAAGCGGACAGCCTGAGCGACGGATAGACAAGCGGGCAGACTGAGCGAGTGACAGACAAACGGACAGACTGAGCGACGGATAGACAAGCGGACAGCCTGAGCGAGTGACAGACAAGCGGACAGCTTAAGCGATGGATAGACAAGCGGGCAGACTGAGCGAGTGACAGACAAACGGACAGCCTGAGCGACGGATAGACAAGCGGACAGCCTGAGCGAGTGACAGACAAGCGGACAGACTGAGCGACGGATAGACAAGCGGGCAGACTGAGCGAGTGACAGACAAACGGACAGACTGAGCGACGGATAGACAAGCGGGCAGACTGAGCGAGTGACAGACAAGCGGATAGCCTGAGCGATGGATAGACAAGCGGATAGCCTGAGCGAGTGACAGACAAGCGGACAGCCTGAGCGACGGATAGACAAGCGGACAGCCTGAGCGAGTGACAGACAAGCAGACAGCCTAAGCGACGGATAGACAAGCGGACAGCCTGAGCGAGTGACAGACAAACGGACAGCCTGAGCGACGGATAGACAAGCAGACAGCCTGAGCGAGTGACAGACAAGCGGACAGCCTGAGCGACGGATAGACAAGCGGACAGCCTGAGCGAGTGACAGACAAGCGGACAGCCTGAGCGAGTGACAGACAAGCGGACAGCCTGAGCGACGGATAGACAAGCGGACAGCCTGAGCGAGTGACAGACAAGCGGACAGCCTAAGCGACGGATAGACAAGCGGACAGCCTGAGCGAGTGACAGACAAACGGACAGCCTGAGCGACGGATAGACAAGCGGACAGCCTGAGCGAGTGACAGACAAGCGGACAGCCTAAGCGACGGATAGACAAGCGGACAGCCTGAGCGAGTGACAGACAAGCGGACAGCCTGAGCAACGGATAGACAAGCGGACAGCCTGAGCGAGTGACAGACAAACGGACAGCCTGAGCGACGGATAGACAAGCGGACAGCCTGAGCGAGTGACAGACAAGCGGACAGCCTGAGCGAGTGACAGACAAACGGACAGCCTGAGCGACGGATAGACAAGCGGACAGTCTGAGCGAGTGGCAGACAAGCGGACAGCCTGAGCGACGGATAGACACACGGACAGACTGACCGAGTGACCGACAAACGGACAGCCTGAGCTACAGACAGACTGAGCCTCTTTCAGAAATTCGAGGATGAATCTCAAAAAGATGAAGGATGTCTGTACGGCCATTTTGTACTGATAGAGTGAGTAAAAAAAAATGTCTTTAAGAAGAGACTTCAGATGATTCGGAGTGTGAGATGCTCTTGGAGTTAATAAGACAAGTGTGCCATTTTCTTAATGGCCATGAAGATCTTGTCCTTTTTTATAGTTTTTTTTAATGGACAAGACGGACAAATAAAAGCAACTGACAGATGTCTTCCTCCTACCAGTGAAAAGATTGTATTACTCACAGCAAGTCTCCTTTCATTCGGTATTTATTTTTCGTCTTGTTTCAAATTGTCTGTTTCTTTATTTCTTTCTAGACTATTATTATTATTATTATTATTATTATTATTATTATTATTATTATTATTATTATTATTATTATTATTATTGTTGTTGTTGTTGTTGTTGTTGTTGTTGTTGTTGTTGCTGCTGATAGCAATAATACCCACCACAGCACCCCACGGTTGCATATTTCTGCTAGTATAAATAATGAAAATATTTAGTTTCATTACTTTCGTTCTTTTTATTTTCTTCTTCTTCTTCTTCTTCTTCTTCTTCTTCTTCTTCTTCCTCCCATCCTTCTTCTTCCTCCCATCCTTCTTCTTCTTTGTCCTACCCTCCTTCTTCTTCTTCATCTTCTTCTTCTTTTCTTCTTCTCCTCCTCCTCCTCCTCCTTCTTCTTCTTCTTCTTCTTCTTCCTCCTCCTCCTCCTCCTCTCTTTCTTCTTCTTCTTCTTCTTCTTCTTCTTCTTCTTCTTCATATAAGCAGCAGCAGCGATAATATGCTCATCCCACTTCCTAGTATATATAACTAGAAGAATACCCTTCCCTGAACGGGTAAAATTATTTCCCAACAAAACAGTTTTGCACCACTTCTATGTCCCTTTACGGAGATTAACATCAAGATATGATGCTTCTAAACTTTATGTCTCGAATCCTTATTCTAATTTTGATCAAACATCGATAACATGATTTTGATCCTAGAAATTTCTAAAATTTATGGCTTAAACTTAAGAGGTCTTCAGAAGAAATTGAAATTCAGGGAATCTTGTTTATCTCGGCTCTAATGACTATGAATCACATTCAATGTAAATCTGAAATATTTGAATTTTCAAATGGGAGGTTGTGCCCATGTTATACCCTCCCCTATTGGGGAATATTTATTAATTGATGTCTATTATCATTCATTCAATTTAACCCCTTTACATGAAACTAAATTAGAATAAAATGGATTAGTGCATGTCAACTTTTAATAATATTACCGAATTGGATGCATGTAGATTTTTGGTGCCTCTAGCAGACTGTGTACATAGCGACTTTTCTTTACTCTGACATATTGCCATCCATTTCAACGTTTGACTTGTTGACTCTGGTGGACTTAGTACATGTCAACTTTTATCATCTCTGGTAAGCTGTGTGCCTGTCAATTTTTGTCGAATTTGTCAACTTTTTTTTTTACATTGACTAGCTAAATGCACGTCAACTTTTGTCTTCTCAGACAAACTATGTGCATATCGACTTGTGTCAAATCACATGGTTACATTTTCAAAGAATCTGAAGCATCTTTAGTATAAAGAAATTTTATTTTTCAAAAACAAGTTTTTTTTTTCAACCCAGCTTCTTGTTGGCAAAAACAAGACCCGCCATTTTTTTTCTTTCTAATTGGCCTCTTTAGTTTCTATTTCGGAAGATACAACCAATTTTCTCTTAAATTACGGAAACAAACAAAAGACTCCAACGCAAATAATTTGTAGATTGTCATTCGAGAAACGTCAGTATTATTTTGACAAGCTATAATAAAACTGAGATGTTTTTTTTTTCGGTACATGTACTGTAATATTGGCGGTAATCGGCGTCCACTATTTTAAAACCAAGATGAGGGGTTGTGTTCGTTTCGTGGATGAGGGTTGTACTAAAGTGTGTTTGGCGTCTTTGTCAGTTGCCATTGTTTTAGGCACGTCTCATACTTCTTTCTTTATTACTTTTATTTTTTTTTTCTTGAATCAATTTAGTAACGGTGTTTCTCTCTTTCTCTATATCTTATTAGCTGCATTCACCAGGCGTTATCCGGGAGTCCTTTTACTTTAGTTTTTGTTTCTTTATCTTTCTTTTTTTTAAATATGCTTTTTTTTTATTTTGCCAAATTATTATTTTTGTTAAAATAGCATGTAATGAATAATTACGAGTAACTTTCCTCACTCTGACTTATCTCCCCTTTGGAGAACTCTCCTGCTTCTACTAACCACTATAAATAG
>OY744551.1:40750220-40772720 GCA_963556195.1 Sepiola atlantica | reverse complement strand
TAGACAATAGACTAATGTTTATTCTTCAAAATATGATTTCTGTCAGCTTGAATAGGCCGGAAAGTGAAGACAACAATAAGATTCACAAAGCGAAAACTCGTCAAGGAACCGACTTTAACAATAGCGTCTGATTCCGACCATTTAAAATGGATAGAATTTTAGCCACTTGGGAACTGAGAGACAAGTGCCATTCCTCAAAGTTGTTCGGTTTGATTCTTGGTTTCGTTCCAAATATCTGCAGAATTATTGAGACGGAATGGTAAACTCTTTTAGTCTAATGCAAAGTTTGGTAAGTATTTGACTCAAAGAATTTGAATATTTATTCAAATCACATGTAAATAAGACCTGATATAGAATATTGTATTCAATCCTGGGCACCAGTAACTAAACATGGGAATTGAAATATAATATTAAAATTTGGAAGGGATACAAAGAAAACTGACTAGTAATAATAATAATAATAATAATGACAATAATAATAATAAACATAATGATAATGATAATAATGATAATAATAATGATAATATTGATAATAATGATAATAATAATGATAATAATAATAATGATAATAATAATAAACATAATGATAATGATGATGATAATAATGATAATAATGATAATAATGATAATAATGATACTAATAATGATAATAATAATAATAATAATAATAATAATAATAATAATAATTTGCAATTTACGAATTAAATAATTAGATTTTAGCCTTCCTTTACGAAAACTAAAAGGCTATTATTACATGAGAACTGATCTAAATAATAATAATAATAATAATAATAATAATAATAATAATAATAATAATAATAATATAACGAAAAACACAAAATCATATGGGATATGAATGTACAAACAGACAAACCCATAACAGCAAGGAGACCGGATATGATAATAATCAACAAGAAAGAAAAATCCTGCAAAATCGTAGACTTTGCCGTTCCAGCAGACCACAGAGTGAAGATCAAAGAGACGGAAAAAAGATGCAAATATACTGAACTTGCCAGAGAACTGAAAGGAATATGGAACATGAAGAAAGTCAGTATAACACCAATAATCATAGGAGCACTAGGAACAGTCCCCAAAAACATGGAGAAAAGACTAGGAGAAATAGGAATCAAAGGGATAACTGAGACCATACAAAGGACAGTAATGATCAAAACAGCTACAATCCTGAGAAATGTCCTCGAATGCGGAAACCAACCCACATAAGCAACGAATGGAGAACAAACACATGGAAGCACAAGAAAACAGAACCGGGGAAAATACAACCGCAGAGAGAGGCGCAAGCATAGGCTGACACCACGAAAATTATGGACAGAGGGTCGAGGAGGGAAAGCGCAAACCAGACCTCCACTGGAAGAGCACGGACAGCTCTGGGACTTTGGGGAGGCTTGTTGCCACCCGGGCCCCAGAGGGGACCAATGGCCTTTATCAGCGGAAATCGATGGTAGGTGGCTGTTGCGATACCACAAGGTCATCAGCGATGATGAACGAGAAGAAGTGGAGCATACTGGAAGTCTGAGGAGACTTGTTGTCACTCAGACTCCAGGGAATACCACAGGTTGTTGGCAGTGTGCGATCACTGACGATGACCAGTGTGATAACTCCTAGTGAGTAAATAATAATAATTATTATTATAATAATAATAATTCAAAAAAAATTTTTCTTTTTAAATGGTGCTGACACCGGACAAAATATTTGTAGAGGGTCGAGGAGGATGAGAAGACAGAGGAAGGACAGCACAAACCAGATTTCCACTGGAATGCTGGGACCTTTGGAAGGCTTATTGCCACTTGTAGTGAGGAAATAATAATAATAAACAAATATACAAAATTTGCCAGAGAACTGAAAAAGATATGGAACATGAAGAAAGTCAATATAAGACCAATAATCGTAGGAGCACTAGAAACATTCCCAAGAAATCTGGAAAAAGACAAGGGAAAATTAGAATCAAAGAGAAAACAGAGACTATAAAATAGACGGCAATGATGAAAACAGCTGAAATCTTAAAGAAAATCCTTAAATGCGGAAACCACCCCACATAAGCTACAAACACTAACCAGTTACATGCAAGTTGCAATAGAAATAAAACAAAAACATAGAAAGAAGACCACCACATGAACCAAAGGGAACTAAAACTTCAAGAAATTTCATAAACTGCCTCTCCCCTCCTGGCCCCCAAAAAAACAATGTGATAGAACCAGCCTCAGCGTATACCACACAAAATAGTCATGAAGTGCCAAGGAGAATGGAAATACCAAAGAAGGGGAGCACTAATCAGGCCTCCACAGGAAGGGTGCCGGGAGTATTGGGACTTTGAAGAGGCATACTGCCACTCAAACCCCAGAGATGACCACTGGTTATTGCCAGCGAAAAATCAATGGTATGCAGCTGTTGTGATAACGCAAAAAAAATTACAACGGTTATCAAAAGAGGTTGAGAGTATTAGAAATCTATGGAGACTTGTTGTCACTCAGACTCCAGGGAACACCACCGGTTATTCTCAGTGAGCAATCACTGATAATGACCTGCATGAGAACTCCAAGTGAGTTGATAATAATGACTGAATGTAGCAAACTAGCATAAAATGATGATGACCTGTGTGAAAACTTGTGAGTAAATTATAATAATAATTATACTACTACTACTACTACTACTACTACTACTACTACTACTACTACTACTACTACTAATACTACTACTACTACTACTACTACTACTAATAATAATAATAATAATAATAATAATAACAATAACAATAATAATAAAAAAATAATAATAATAATATTGAAATAAAAAGCGAACAAAAAATATATAAAGAACATCATACGAGCCCAAGGTAACTGAAACTGCCAGAAATCCCATAAACTGACTCAATTCCTAAACACACACACACACACAGACGTGGTGACACCAACCTCGGCTGGTACCACATAAAATGGTGTTGAAGGCCAATGAAAATGAAAGGGGGGGGGGGGCGAGAAGAACCAGACCTTCACTGGAAGAGTGTGGAGAGTACTGGAACATTGGAGAGATTTATTGTCACTCAAATTCCGGAGAAGGCCAACAGCCACTGCCACCAAGAAATCAATGCTCAACGGCAATTGGGATAATGAAAATTTCATTTGCAACAGTAATAAAAAAAAGCGGAGAGTGCTTGAAATCTGTCGAGAGTTAATGTCACTCAGACTCCAGGGAACACCGCTTGTTATTACCAGTGAGTATTCAGTTGTGTGAAAACTCCTAGCGAGTAGATAATAATGATAATACCAATAATTGTAGGAGCACTAGATACAATTCTGAAAAACTTGAAAAAAATCAAATTGAAACAAGCCGTGCATGCGTGGGCCCACCTCTGTATGTGACTCGATGTGGCGAGTGTAAAATGCAATAAATTTGGGCAATTTGGGGCATTTTTGACCCCCATTTTGAGCCCCTGGGGGCGCGAACCAGAATTTTTCTGAGGTCAAGGATGCTCATTTTATATCCAGAACAATTGCCTCTACATTTTGGCCAAGTTTCAGAAAAATTGAATGGATGAATCAAACGTTATGGGAGAAAAGGGTCATTTTTTGCCATTTTTGACCCCGTGGTGGCACGAACCAGATTTTTTCCAAGGTCAGCGATACTTATTTTCTATTAGGAAGAATCGCCTCCACATTTTGGCCAAGTTTCAGAGAAATTGAATGGATGGATGAAAAGTTATGGGGCAAAAAATGTTATTTTTTGCCATTTCGGGGCCTTTTGACCCCCTGGGGGGGCTAAACAGATTTTTTTGTGCAAAAATCGGAGAATGTCACTTTCTAACCTGACCAAAGTTACAATTCAATGGATTGTTGCGGAGAAAAATCTGGACGGACGGATGGACATGCCTCAAAACATAAGTTCCCCGATTTTATAAATCGGGGGACCAATAAATGGTTAAATTGAGACCAGGCAATACACAGCAATGATGACAACAGCTGAAATATTAAGGAAATTCCTTAAATGTGGGAGCCGATGCACATAACCCAACAAACTTGTCAGGAAGGGTCAGGGAGGATGGAAGGATTGAGGAGGGGCAGCACAATGGAATCGGCTCCAATGCAATGACTGCACTTGTACCCTCTCAACGTAAATACCCTCGATCAACCCGACCAGCAGCAAAATCCCACCCCTTCACTGTAGAGGTCTCCAGATGCCGGAAAACTTTCTACTCGAAAAGCTTCTTTCCTCGGACCACTTGCCTTTAGAATTCCCTCCCTGCTCCCTGTTTCCCCGACTGTACCAACATGCAGAAATTAAAATGTAATGTGAAAATACATCTTGCGGCACAACTTCCCACGTAGAATGCCCTGTATAAATTTTGCCCCTAATCACAATAGCCCCTTATGTCTCAGTGGCAATATTCCGTGTCTGGGGTGAACGAAAGTAAAAAAAACAGATCTTTGAATAGAAACAGCAAAAATGTGCCATGTGATCATCATCATCGTCGTCATCATCGTCATTGTCGTCGTCATCATCATCATCATTATCATCAGCAGCAGCAGCGGGTTTAACGTCCATTTTTATATACTGGTCTTCCCTGTAAACTGAACCTGCTACCTCAACTGTTCTACATTTACTAATCCAAAAACTTGCATCCATTTTTTCAACGTGGCCTACCATCAAAGTCTTCTCTTCTGTACACATCTCTCTATACTGTCCAGATTTAATCAACAAAACTAAGCCAGATTACAAATCTATTGTATCATTTTCATATTATTTCTTTCCATGTCACGCATGTGCTCAACCCTCACTGACCAGGTTTCACATCATCACACTGCATACACATGCCTGATAAACTCTTCCCTTGGTCGACAATGGTAATGTTCTGCTGGTTAGTAATGGCAGAATTTCCTTGAATTGTAGCAGTTACCTCCTCCTATTGGCCGTTAGGTGTCGCTTTTTCACCGACAGGTGGCGCTGAAAAGCGACACCAGAGTTATCTGCCCTTCTGATTATAAAAACCGGTGTAAACGAAAAATCACTCTCTTCTCTATTCAATTGGCCTTGCTGAACGACGCCTAGACACCAGCGCTCCGTCAACACGTGTTCAACAACGGTAATAGTTCTCAACTAATTTTCTTTGTATACGGTTCTCAAGGACTTTCCCACGCCGGACTCATTTCTTCACATACTCTTTTCAAGAACTGTTTTCTATCGACACACATACATACACCACACACGTCATCATCCCTCATACACACACGTTCAATAAACCTTATTTTAACTACCTTCTTTTGTTTGTTAATTATTACTCTGTTTTTGCATGCAACAATTGCTTGATTTTATGAACTCGCTTATAGTCGGGAACACGACCCGATTCTAACAAACTTATTAGAAAGGGTGGTAAAAATTTACACAGAAGAGGATACAGTAGACTAGCACATGCCCAAATTCTACCTTGAATTGTTGCGTTGTTGATGCATTTATTAAGTCTCTTGAGAGACTATTCCAACGTCCAGGAATCCTGATTGAGAAGGCGGCCCTCAATCGAAATTCGCGGTGAAATAGTTTCTTGTGGTGTCTGCGTAGACTTCTTTCTGGTGCAGGAGTAAATGTATCAGAGGGTTTAAGATCTCTGTACACCAGCAATTCTCATCCCTTTGTCAGAAACATGGGAGAAGGAGAAAATAAGGGGCAGCGAGAGTTACGAGGCTGTCGAAAGTGGACTATGGATTTATTTTCTGTTCTTCATGTTTACAGCCTGTCCCAACACCTGATGCAACAAAAATAAAAGCTGGACTTCTGCCAGCTTTTCTTTTTCTTTTTTTACAATGTGAGAAAAAGTGAAAATTAAGAAGAGGCTTTTATGCCGATTTTGAATGATTGGTTTAAACAGTGTTTTCTTCAGAAGAGAATTAAAGCAATCAAAAAATGAAAACAAAACGGAGAAAGAAGTCGAGAGAAAGCACGAAAGCAAGGGTCTGGAAAGAAGTAGAGAATTGCTGCTTCAAAAGTTCTCAAACGCATTAACACTGAAGTCTTCAGATGCATCACAAAAAAAAAAAACGGTCTGACATTTTCCGTCCACTTGGCAAGTTTGGGAATGAAAAATCCACTTTGCGGTGAGATCTTAGCAATTCCTTTCCACTTCTCGAAAAAAAAAATTTGGCATTTTGTTTTTATGTTTATTCCAAGGGCGGCTTTTTACTTCAAGGTCTTTATCATTGACCACTACTTAAGATAGCCTTTTTTTTCAAACATCAAATCTGCTTATAGGAATTCATTTTTTTTTCTTAAAAAAGAAAGATCTGTAATGATAAAAGTCATAAAATTGTTAAAATTAAAATAAAATATGTATCAGAAGCAATTCGTTTATAAAATTGACAGAATGTTTTACGACTTGGTTCTGTATTTTTAGTGATTCCATTTTCACTGAATTTGGATAACTAAGATATTAAACGGTTTAGTGTCAGACTAGGCTAGTCTCGATGCTTGAAATCATCATCATCATCATCATCATCATCATCATCATCATCATCATCATCATCATCATCATCATCATCAGAACCAGCACCAGAAACAACATCAACACCAACACTAAAACCAAAACCAGAACCAGCACCAGCACCAGCGCCAAAACCAGCGCCAAAACCAGCGCCAACACCAAACAAACACCAATACCAACACCAAAACCCACACCAGCACCAGCACCAACACCAACACTAACACAAACACCAACACCAACACCAACATAAACACCAAAACCAAAACCAAGACCCGCACCAGCACCAGCACCAGCACCAGCGTCAACACTAACACCAACACCAACACCAACACCAACACCAGCACCAGCACCAGCACCAGCACCAGCACCAGCACCAGCACCAGCACCAGTGCCAACGCCAACGCCAACGCCAACGCCAACGCCAACGCCAATACCAACACCAACAGCAACACCAACACCAACACCAAAACCAACACAAACACCAAAACCAAAACCAAGACCCGCACCAGCACCAGCACCAGCGTCAACACCAACACTAACACCAACACCAACACCAGCACCAACACCAGCACCAGCACCAGCACCAGCGCCAACGCCAACGCCAATACCAACACCAACAGCAATACCAACACCAACACCAACACCAATACCAATACCAACACCAACACCAATACCAACACCAAAACCAGCACCAACACCAACACAAACACCAACACCAACACAACACCAGCGCCAACACCAAAACCAACACCAACACCAGAACCACCACAAACACCAGCACCAGCACCAGCACCAGAACCAGCACCAGCACCAGCACCAACACCAACACCAACCCCAACACCAACATCAACACCAACACCAACACCAACACCAACACCAACACCAACACCAACACCAGCACCAGCACCAACACCAGCATCGATTTAATGTCTGTTACACATGCTCAGGAGACTTCGTTGGTATGGTCACGTTGTATAAATTAATGTGAGTTCCTGGGTAAGTAGATGTAGACCAGTTAAGGTAGCAGAGTCAGTTGAGAAGAGAATGCCCAACAAAAACATGGGAGGAAGCAAAGTTACTTGTCCCTGGATATGTGAAGAAGAATAGGAAATATTCAATGGACGTTCGATCAGCAACAGACAATTAAATACGTCCTCATATCAAAGGGATTTCTTTCCGGTTATATTCATATGATAAATAATTCTTGATCTACAGAATCGTTTTCATCTAAATTATTTCTTCATATTTGTGTCTTACCACTCACTAAATACCACTTTATTTCAATATTAAAGCTGAGTTAATAAACGTTCGTTTCCCTTAGGCTTTTTTTCTATATATTTTAATCACGCAAAATGCATACTAAAATATTCCCCAGTTTTGTGTTTAAGTGTTAGAAAGTTTCTTTCAGAATATGCAAAAGAACAACAAATATTCTTATTGCTTTAGTTACGAACCCTGTAGTAACTTGAAATGTTATACTCACCCGAAATTGACGTAGAAGTGTAGGGCAATATTAAAAGTGTTAGATGGAACAGATTCTATCTAGAGAAAAATAGTGTTTAAAGAGGAAGTCACTCTTTGCCCTTAAGTTATCTCTCGTGATCAAAACAGCATTTTGAAAAGCAGAGTTATGTGCTCCTTGATTAGATAGCCAACAATGGGAAAACATTTCAACAGACGTTCACTTAACGACAGACAATTGAATACGTCCTCATTTCAAAGGAATTTCTTTTCCGAATATTTATATAATAAATAATTATTATTGTTGATCTACACAGAATCGTTACTTGGCCTTTTGGCTAAGATCAAAGTGTAGTATCTGTTTCGATGGATACTGCACCCCATAGACTCGTATTGTCTTGGCCTTCGGGGCTTGATTTACGCCGGTCTATGGATCTGTCCTGTGCAGTTCTAGGAGGTCCACCCTCCCAGGCTTCGCCTCCCCTCTTTGGGGAGGAGTAAGTTTATTGCTTACTGCCTGAGGCGCCCCTACCGGGGAATGCCGATGGGGCTGCACAGGCAATTTTTAAACCCCACTTTCCCGACCCGACCTTGTGTCACATCTTACTTGTGGGAGTAAGATACAAACTGACCTTGTGCCTAACTCCTGGAGAGGAGTAAATCAATACACAGAATCGTTTTCATCCAAATTATTTCTTCATAATTGTGTCTTACCACTCACAAAATGCTACTTTATTTCAATGTTGCTGCTGCTGCTGCTGATGATGATGATGATGATGAATCGTGTAGATTAATGGATTCATTCTTATGTTCCGAGATTCTAGAGATTCATTCAATAGGCAACAGAGTGTCGCTATTCATCAGACTCTCAATTGAAACCAAAACTTTCCTCTTTGATAACGAAGTGTCCCCCTGAATTTTGGCGCCGTGCAGTAGAAATACCGTTTGTTGTCCAAGAATTGCTGGGATATGAAGATGACGATATTAACTTGGACTGCTTGAAGAATTGTTTAGGTTGACTGGTTCCAAGTCAAAGATGTTTAGGATGGCATTTAATCATGGTGCCTTCAGGGGATTCTTTAACTGCTTGGTTGAATGGTCATTCAGACGACTGGACGAGCCTCATGCTGCGCTGGCCAGAAATGCCATTGGCTCATTGCTTGGTGGGACATGAAAAAAAAATGGACACATTGGTCATTGGAGTGGGAGTTGTTTTTGGTGGCGGTAGTTTTGTAAATAAATTGATTATTAAAGGGACGAGGGATAGGTGGTTGGTAAAAACAGGAAAGAAAAATAGTAATAAAAAGATAATGAGAACATAAAAAAAGAAGAAGAAGAAGAAGAAGAAGAAGTAAAATAAGGAATGAAGTACGATAGAATGAAGAAGAAGAAAAAGAAGAAGAAGAAGAAGAAGAAGAAGAAGAAAAATAATAATCAGGAATGAAGTACGATAGAATGAAGAACTAGAAGAAGAAAAATAAGGGATGAAGTACGATTAAATGAAGAAGAAGAAAAATAAGGAATGAAGTACGATAGAATGAAGAAGAAGAAAAAGAAGAAGAAGAAGAAGAAGAAGAAGAAGAAGAAGAAAAATAATAATCAGGAATGAAGTACGATAGAATGAAGAACTAGAAGAAGAAAAATAAGGGATGAAGTACGATTAAATGAAGAAGAAGAAAAATAAGGAATGAAGTACGATAGAATGAAGAAGAAGAAAAAGAAGAAGAAGAAGAAGAAGAAGAAGAAGAAGAAAAATAATAATCAGGAATGAAGTACGATAGAATGAAGAAGAAGAAGAAGAAAAATAAGGAATGAAGTACGATTAAATGAAGAAGAAGAAAAAGAAGAAAAATAAGGAATGAAGTACGATAGAATGAAGAAGAAGAAGAAGAAGAAGAAAAATAAGGAATGAAGTACGATAGAATGAAAAAGAAGAAGAAGAAAAATAATAATAAGGAATGAAGTACGATAGAATGAAGAAGAAGAAGAAGAAAAATAAGGAATGAAGTACGATAGAATGAAGAAGAAGAAAAATAAGGAATGAAGTACGATAGAATGAAGAAGAAGAAGAAGAAGAAAAAGAAAAATAAGGAATGAAGTACGATAGAATGAAGAAGAAGAAGAAGAAGAAAAAGAAAAATAAGGAATGAAGTACGATAAAATGAAGAAGAAGAAGAAGAAGAAGAAAAATAAGGAATGAAGTACGATAGAATGAAGAAGAAGAAGAAGAAAAAGAAAAAGAAAAATAAGGAATGAAATACGATAGAATGAAGAAGAAGAAGAAGAAAAATAAGGAATGAAGTACGATAGACTGAAGAAGAAGAAGAAGAAGAAGAAGAAGAAAAAGAAAAATAAGGGATGAAGTACGATAGAATGATGAAGAAGAAGAAGAAGAAAAATAAGGAATGAAGTACGATAGACTGAAGAAGAAGAAGAAGAAGAAGAAGAAGAAAAAGAAAAATAAGGAATGAAGTACGATATAATGAAGAAGAAGAAGAAGAAAAATAAGGAATGAAATACGATAGAATGAAGAAGAAGAAAAAGAAGAAGAAGAAAAAGTAAAATAGAAGAAAAATAAGAAAGTGAAGAAGAAGAAATTGGTGAAGAAGAATAAAAGAAAAAGTGGTGGAAGAAAAAGGAAATAAAAAATATAGTACAATAAAAAGAAGAAGAAGAAGAAGAAGAAATTACAGAAGAAAAATAAGAAAGTAAAGAAGAAGAGGAAGTTGGTGAAGAAGAAGAGAAAACGTCGTGGAATGAAAGAAAAAAAGAAACTAAGGAATGCAGTACGATAGAATGAAAAAGACAAAAAAGTGGAAACAGAAGGAAAAAAAGCGGAATGAAGTATGATAGCATGAAGAAGGTGAAAAAAAGTAGAAGAAGAAAAAAGAAGAAGAAAGTAAAGAGGGAGATGAAGAAGAAGATGAAGAAGAAGACGAAGAAGAAGATGAGGAAGAAGATGAAGAAGAAGATGGAGAAGAAGATGGAGAAGGTGAAAAAAAGTAGAAGAAGAAATAAGAAGAAGAAAGTAAAGAGGGAGATGAAGAAGAAGATGAAGAAGAAGATGAAGAAGAAGATGAAGAAGAAGATGAAGAAGAAAAAGTGGAGCAGTAAAAGAAGAAACCGAAGATCGAGTTTCAAATCACAGTTAAAAGCATTCGCTAATTTCTAGCCACACTGAAGAGTCGTAATGCGGTGAAACAGTTGTCGGCGGATGATCAACTATATATATATACATATATATAAATATATATATATATATATGTGTGTGTGTGTGTGTGTGTGTGTGTGAGTAACATAGAATAGAAAAAAATATAGACAAACTCACCTCAAAATGTAGACGATTGAGATTCGCTTCATTTTATTCAAGAAGCTTCGTTTTCGATGCTTACACTTGTCTTGTATTTCATATATATATATATATATATATATATATATATATATATATATAAAATGAACTTTCCCAAATGTATACCTACCAGCGATCATCCACGATTTAAGTTCAATTTAAAACAGACATTTTGTTTGTCCAAAGCTCTGTCGAGGCTTGTTATATCAAGCGAAATATTAGATTTAAAAAAAGTCAAGATGTAGAAAAAGAGAAAAAGAAAAAAAATGTTTTTATTTTTGATTTTGATTTTAATAAAAAATATCTGCATCTAACACGTTTTTTATGAAGACATTTTGCCTCTTATTTATATATATATATATATATATATATATATATATATATATATATATATATATATATATATATATATATATATATATATATATATATATGGGAAGAGAAGGATGAAAGTAATCCGACGTGATGGGAAAATGAAAAAGGAAAACCAAAAAATGGATGTTTTTTATGTGTACATCAACGTTTCGTCTTTATTTATAAGACTTCATCAGGATGATAAAATAGAGAAAAAATGTCATGCAAGTACAGATACATGTAGGGTAGACATATTGGGAGGAAAAATAAAATGAAATAATAGCCACTACTGGGTGGACGTCCGTACTTGTTGGAGAATAGAAATAAATGTTGAAGTAGTCCTTGCTCACCCCATCCTTCCATTTTTTCCCCACTCATTTTCTTCAACATTCATTTCTATTCTCCAACAAGTACGGACGTCCACCCAGTAGTGGCTATTATTTCATTTTATTTTTCCTCCCAATATGTCTACCCTACATGTATCTGTACTTGCATGACATTTTTTCTCTATTTTATCATCCTGATGAAGTCTTATAAATAAAGACGAAACGTTGATGTACACATAAAAAACATCCATTTTTTGGTTTTCCTTTTTCATTTTCCCATATATATATATATATATATATATATATATATATATATATATATATATATATATATATATATATATATATATATATATATATATATATATATATATACGCACACATATTCTATTTGTTTCAGGAAACCTGTCATGTTGAAATGAAAATTGCTATTTTCCTCTTTCTGAAACCAAACAGCATTTTCTGCTTTCTTTCATACTGATTTCTGGTCCAGGATTCGTTACCTTTGTCAGAAACCATATTGATGACGCATTGTTCTGGTTGTTAGCAAACTATTTCGCTTCACGGCTTACTTGTCAACAACACCCTCTTTCTCGCTCTGTGACAATTTGTACATGCCAGAAAAATAATAGTTGATATATTACATAATGGAGAGAAGACAGATTGATGGATTTTATTTTACATCAATTGTAATTTATCTCCCTTTGTTTATGCAGCTCTCCTGTCTTCGGAGTAAGATTCCTACAATGTGTTAAATATCTGTATTTGTAGACTACACTACAAGCCTTGCTTTATGAAAATAAAAATGTTTAATCTATAACAGTATATGCTTATCCATCTCTCCGGAACATTAGCCCAATCTAATAATATTAAATCAGCATTAGTTACGCAAGAAGAGCAGTGGAATTAATTTTTTTATTCTTTCCTTTCTTTATTACCTTTCGCTGCTAATATATATATATATATATATATATATATATATATATATATATATATATATATATATATATATATATATATATATATATATATATATACAGGGTGTCCCAAAATAATGTATACACCCTTTGAATTGTTATAACTCGTTCAATATACTGATTTTTATTTGCAAGATTGACACACAAACAGAAGAGTAAGAATATACACGTAAAAATACTGACAGTAAAATTAACAAAAACATAGAAAATTAACTTTTAACAAAGATAAAGGCTATTTAGGATAATTTCAGAATGTTCATAAAATGAACCCTCACCCTAACCCCAACTCGTTCTGCTCAATACACTTTCCATATAGTGAAGACGTGAACAATTGTACCTACAAACGTCCTGCAACATTTACTCATTGAGCACATTCTACTACAATTGCTACTCCCATTTGTTTGCAATTGCTTCAGGTTTCTTGCTTTAAACATTGTAGCCTTTACGTTTATTAAAAGTTATTTTTCTATGTTTTTGTTAATTTTAGTGTCAGTATTTTTGAATGTGTATTCTTACTCTTCTACTGTTCTATCAACCTTGTTTGCAAGTCAAAATCAGTAAATTGAACGAGTTTTAACGATTCAAAGAGTGTATACATTATTTTGGGACACCCTGTATATATATATATATATATATATTGAGAGAAAGAGAGAGAGAGAGAGAGAGAGAGAGAGAGGCGGAAGCAAGAGTGATAGACACCATATAAAATAAGAAAGGGAGGGTAAAACAACATACAGAGAGAGATGGTGAGAGTGATAGATATATAGAAACTTAATAACTTGTTGAGTTTCTTGTAAATTGCAGCTAATTAGACGAATTAAAATGGAAGTTGTTTTCTCAAACAAAACTCAATCCCAAAACTAGGCAATATTTTAGCATGTATTTTGTATGACTAAATTATATTAGAAAAAAAAACTTATGGAAACAAAGGTTGATTTACTCAGCTTTAGTATAATAATAATAATAATAATAATAATAATAATAATAATAATAATAATAATAATAATAATAATAATAATAATAATAATAATAATAATAATATATTGGGTTGACCAAAAATTTCGTTGTTTTTTTTTAATGTCATTTTTCCAGCAAACTACATATCGTTTGATATTTCTATTCTTCAAATCCTGTATTTGGTGTAGCGAGTATGTTAACGTCAGTATGTAATAAGCCTCTAAGGATTGGAACATCTAATAATATTAAATCAGCATTAGTTACACAAGAAGAGCAGTGGAATCACGGGTAAATTGAAAGATGTTAACCTACGTGTGTGCAAGAAGTGTAAGACAATCCAGACGAACAGGAACTCAGATGTGGAGATGTGTTCAGAACAGGAGACTTTGATGGAAGAATGGATGAGAGTTTTCGGGTTATTAGATGTAGAACAATTGGTGTAGCGGAGTCAGCTCAAAAGGGAGGCCAAAGAAAAACATGTGAAGAAGTGATAAGGATGGATTTTAGAGAAAGAGGGAAAAATAAAAACCTAACCAGAGATAGGTTAATTTGGAAGTCAATTTTTAAAAACCGTCCAATACATGGCCGCATGTAAAACTGACGTTAAACCGAATATGATGATGAAGATGATGACGAAACATTTGAGGTTGTTTAAAAGTTTTGTTACCTTGGTGATACCATTCGGGTACAGAGAGGAGATGGTGCTGGTGTGATTGCAAAAGTCAAAAATGGATAGAATAAGTTCAGGGAACTTCTGTTATTACTAACCAGCAGAGCGTTACCACTGTTGACCAAGGGAATAGTTAATCAGGATGATGATGCATGGAAGTTAAATCTAGCCAGTGAGAGTTGAGTATATATGCTGCATAAAGAGAAATGATATTAGAGTGATTCAATGAATAGTCCATTATAAACAAAAGGAGATATCACCACAATTAGTGATACTATTTAACCACAATTTAAAAATTTTTTTTTAACGTAGTTCACCCCAGACAAGGCAGGCCGCCACTGTAAACGTAAGGGGCTACTGAGAAAAAAGAAAAGGGGAGAAGGTTGGGGGGGGGGGTCAACCTAAACTGGGATCTGCGCAGCGAGATGTCTGTTTACATGAATTTTAAATTTCTGCATGTCAGTACTGTCGGGGAAACAGGGGGCAGGGAGGGAGTTCCAGAGGCCAGCAGTACGAGGAAAGTAGCTATTTGAGTAGAAAGCTCTCCGGCATCTGGGGACCTCCACAGTGAATGGATGGGATTTAGTTGATTGTCTAGTTGGTCTAGTGAATTTACGTCGAGGGGGCACCAGAGTAGCCAATTCGTCGGAGCACAATCCATTGAAGTATTTGTAAAACAAGCACAAAGAAGCTACATTGCGGCGATGGGACAGGGACTGGAGCTTGGTTGACAGTGAGGAACCTATTAGATTAGCGGCTCTTTTTGGGATCTTGTCTAAAAGGGAGAGAGTAGTAGATGATGCACCAGCCCAGATGTGACAACAATACTCCAGTGATACTATTTAACCTTATATAATAAAAAAAGTGAAAGTGTGTGTGTGTGGGGGGGGGGGGGGAGATATAGCGGGGTAAGTCTGAGGTGGTTTTCTGACTTACTATTTGCTGTCTCGCTTCCCCTCACTACTTGAAATAGTTTCATATAGAGGCTAGAAAAACACTTTTTTCTTTACTAATTTTTGTGTTATGGGACGGATTTATATTTATAGACAAACCTGAATAATTAATTCCCCAAACAAAACAGTTTTGCACCACTTTTATATCCTCCTACGAAGATTAAAATCAAGATATGATAATACTAAAACTCATGTCTAAGATCCTTACTCCAATTAAATAATCATTATGAATTTTGGAACACATTGAGAAGGGGTCGTGATGTGGTTATCTAGTTTAATTTACATTTATGAACAGTGGGCAAAAAAGTGTTGAAGCCCTTCATGAAAATTCTAATTACTTCAATTTTTCTGAAACTTTAATAAGTATCTCACATCAATTAATTATACTTATATATATATATATATATATATATATATATATATATATATATATATATATATATATATATATACATATATATATATATACATATATATATATATATATGGGAAAATGAAAAAGGAAAACCAAAAAATGGATGTTTTTTATGTGTACATCAACGTTTCGTCTTTATTTATAAGACTTCATCAGGATGATAATATAGAGAAAAATGTCATGCAAGTACAAATACATGTAGGGTTGACATATTTGGAGGAAAAAAAAAAATATAATGGCCACTACTGGGTGGACGGGTGTACAACCCTACATGTATTTGTACTTGCATGACATTTTTCTCTATATTATCATCCTGATGAAGTCTTATAAATAAAGACGAAACGTTGATGTACACATAAAAAACATCCATTTTTTGGTTTTCCTTTTTCATTTTCCCATCACGTCGGATTACTTTCATCCTTCTCTTCCCATATATATATATATATATATATATATATATATATATATATATATATATATATATATATATATATATATATATATATATATACATATATCTTCTTCTTCTTCTTAAAACTGTGTTCTGCGGCTACGGTAGTTAAATGACATTCCGTAGCTGCAATCAGTCCTCCATGCTAGTCCCAGGCCATCTGGTCTTGTCAATAAAACCATGGTGTATCTCTGGAATATCTACCGTATAGTTTTTAAATACATAATTTATATTTTAGCTCTCACATTCTGACAATGTTTTCAACATACCCGACGCACTATATATATATATATATATATATATATATATATATATATATATATAATAATAATGGTAATAATCCAGGTGAAAAATATCCACAGGGTGGTAATCCAGAGAATTTTAACCGGGTTTATAAAAAGTGCTCAATATCAAAATAGAGCTTTATATATGATAATTTTATTTACACAGACATGTACAAAATCTGCGACACTGGCATGTCGATGTTATCGATCAACAGTTACTATAAACTGAGATCTCATCAGGCAGAGTTAGAGGTTCTCTCCAAATATGATCTGAGGTTAAGATCGGATTCTAACTCTGCCTGATGAGATCTCAGTTTATAGTAACTGTTGATCGATAACATCGACATGCCAGTGTCGCAGATTTTGTACATGTCTGTGTAAATAAAATTATCATATATATATATATATATATATATATATATATATATATATATATATATAATAGAAAGGAAGGATGAGGGTAATCCGACGTAATGGGAAATGAAAAAGGAAAAACCAAAAGATGTTTTGTTTTTTATGTATTCATCGACGTTTCGTCTTTATTTGTAAGACTTCCTCAGGATGATAATTTTAAGAAAAATATCATGCAAGTACATAAACATATTGGGTTGACATGATGGGTTAATGAGAAGAAATAGTAGCCACTACTGGGAGCGCAGGACCGAGGTGCGGGCTAAGAGAAGTTGGAGGAAGTCTTAAAAATAAAGACGAAACGTTGATGAATACATAAAAAAACACATCTTTTGGTTTTTCCTTTTCCATATATATAGAAATGTATATATATATATATATATATATATATATATATATATATATATATATAGTCTAAAGAAGCTCTGAGTCATTAAAAAAAAAGAAAAAGAAATGTAAAATGCCGTTTAAATTCCCAGATAAACTAACTAAATCCAAGATATTGCAGACTTAACATTCGTTGGAAAATTAATAAATGAAAAAATATAAGTAAAAAAAAAAAAAAATGGGGGGGGGGGTTAATTATCTAGGAGTGAAACAAAAACAGGAGACCTTAAGCGTCTAATATTAACACGGGGATCATCAGCTGTTTATATATATATATATATGTGTGTGTGTAAATTGGAGAGTTTATGTTACTTTTCAACATCTTTTTACTAATTCAATGATAAATGAGGCTAAAAGCCTTAAAAAGCATATTTAGATGCGATATATAGAACTTTTCTTTTTTCGTTTTAACTGGGTTTTTTTTTACTAATCATGTCGCTAGATACCTAGATCCGTCAGAGTTTGAGATTGTCACAGTTTCTGTATGTTTGTAGCAGTCTTTAAGAATGGGAAATGGACGTCGCGCTGTTATTAACGGTTCACTCACTTTTTAAATATCGGGTGACGCACATGCACACGATATTTGTAGAAAAATAGGAGGGTTCGTATTTTTTAAAAAACATGTTTTTAAGATTTAATAATAAACGAGGCTAAAATATATATATTATCTATCTCTATATATATATATTTATATATATATGAAGCAATCCAACAAAAGATATAAGCGTCAACTAATATCTTATAATTAGTGAAACATCCGGATAAAAAACTGAAGCTCAATATACTGGATAGAGCATTAATATTATAATATAAAATCTTGGAGTAATGTCCTTCCTGATTATGCTTCTCAACTTGCATGACCTGGATGGACTGTATGGATTCAACAAAAGTATGTTTTTGGATTGATATGTTTGATGTTATGTATTTTTATGTATTTGTGTATATAATTTTATATATTTTCAAAGCGTAATTTTATTGCCTGTAGTAGTATAACTGCGGTAATGGTCCTCTGAAGAGAAGAATTGTCTTTGAAAACTCATGAGCTAAGGACTTAAGGATACTTTGCTTCAACTTTGAATTCTAATAAAATTTGATTGACACCTTATTTTATTATTTCATTTTATATTATAATATATTTATATATATATATATTTATATACACACACACACACACACACACACACACACACATATATATATATATATATATATATATATATATATATATATATATATATATATATATATAATATGGGTCCTTCATTCAAAAGCATTGCTGGGTTTGTTAATAAAATTGAAAATATAAGCCATTAACAATGCAAGATTAATTCATTATTATTATTTTTTTGTTATTCTTTAAGTAAAAAAAATAATTTAAAAAATTAATCTTGCATTGTTCATGGCTTATAGTTTCAATTTTATATATATATATATATATGTATATATATATATGTATATATATGTAGTAAGCTATGAAAATATATTTATGCCATGAATATATTTTCAAAGTTTACTATTTCTATATATTTTCATAGCTTACTACCTAGCTCTACTTACGCATCGAGCACTGTTGAAGTGAATACTGAAAATTGATACATAAAAATTATATCTCCTTATAAAATGTTATATGGATACATGAAATAGTAATATTATATATATATATATATATATTTATATACATACATATATATAAAACATATATATATACACACACATATATATATACATATACATATACATATATATATATACATATATATATAAACATATATATAAACATATATATATATATATATATATATATATATATATATATATATACACGGCACAATCACGTTGACACACCAGTTCCTGTTAGGTCACCGACCATTTGGGAATACCAAGTGTTGTATGTGCTCTCTGCTTATCTCGGCATTGTTTCCAGTCGTCTTGAATTGCTTGCCATTTGAATCAAGCAGTGCCGACTCAGGAGAGGTGTTGTTAGTAATTGTGTAACCCTTGCTTCACAATTACACACGCAGCCAGCCCCTTACAGGGGGGTCTATAGTCACTCTAAACTGAACAGAGGGCATTGTACATATATATATATATATATATATATATATATATATATATATATATATATATATATATATTCGATCTTAATCAAAACACATTTTATACTTTTTTACGTTTCTTTATATAAATACCTGAAGTTATAACAAAAAAAATAATAACTGATGCCATCTTAATCAATCTAATTAATTGATATCTGAATAGTCATTAATTATCAGTTTCAAAATCGCAGGCAAAGAAATAAAAGTTGTTTTTTGTTTCATGCAAAAACTGCTGAGACTAGCAGATAAACAAAGAGATCGATTGGATTTCAGAACAAAAAAATGATTAAAAATATCGATCTTAATGAGCTTGTTATTTATAATGAAAGTTTGTCAACCTTGACATAGATTTAAAAAATATTAGAGCTGACGGCAAAGTTTATGTTAATACGACTTGCAGAATACCCATAAAAAATGATATTCGTTTTCACAAATCCATCTACAGCATAATTCAAGCATCTCTTAACCTGAGATGTAAGTCTACTTCTTGGTACCAATTTGATAGCAATCGAAGGTCTCCATGTAAAGTTACAGACTTGAAGGAAAACAATTAAAAGTTTGATTGATAGCAATCGAAGGTCTCTATGTTAAGTTACAGACTTGAAGGAAAACCATTAAAAGTTTGTTTGATAGCAATCGAAGGTCTCCATATAAAGTTACAGACTTTAAGGAAAACAATTAAAAGTTTGATTGATAGCAATCGAAGGTCTCTATGTTAAGTTACAGACTTGAAGGAAAACCATTAAAAGTTTGTTTGATAGCAATCGAAGAACTCCATGTTAAGTTACAGACTTGAAGGAAAACAATTAAAAGTTTGATTGATAGCAATCGAAGGTCTCCATGTTAAGTTACAGACTTGATGGAAAACCATTAAAAGTTTGATTGATAGCAATCGAAGGTCTCCATGTTAAGTTACAGACTTGAAGGAAAACAATTAAAAGTTTGATTGATAGCAATCGAAGGTCTACATGTTAAGTTACAGACTTGAAGGAAAACAATTAAAAGTTTGATTGATAGCAATCGAAGGTCTCTATGTTAAGTTACAGACTTGAAGGAAAACCATTAAAAGTTTGTTTGATAGCAATCGAAGGTCTCCATGTTAAGTTAGACTTGAAGGAAAACAATTGAAAGTTTGATTGATAGCAATCGAAGGTCTCCATGTTAAGTTACAGACTTGAAGGAAAACAATTAAAAGTTTGATTGATAGCAATCGAAGGTATCCATGTTAAGTTAGACTTGAAGGAAAACAATTAAAAGTTTGATTGATAGCAATCGAAGGTCTCCATGTTAAGTTACAGACTTGAAGGAAAACAATTAAAAGTTTGATTGATAGCAATCGAAGGTATCCATGTTAAGTTACAGACTTGAAGGAAAACAATTGAAAGTTTGATTGATAGCAATCGAAGGTCTCTATGTTAAGTTACAGACTTGAAGGAAAACAATTGAAAGTTTGATTGATAGCAATCAAAGGTATCCATGTTAAGTTACAGACTTGAAGGAAAACAATTGAAAGTTTGATTGATAGCAATCGAAGGTATCCATGTTAAGTTACAGACTTGAAGGAAAACAATTAAAAGTTTGATTGATAGCAATCGAAGGTATCCATGTTAAGTTACAGACTTGAAGGAAAACAATTGAAAGTTTGATTGATAGCAATCGAAGGTCTCCATGTTAAGTTACAGACTTGAAGGAAAACAATTAAAAGTTTGTTTGATAGCAATCGAAGGTCTCCATGTTAAGTTAGACTTGAAGGAAAACAATTGAAAGTTTGATTGATAGCAATCGAAGGTCTTCATGTTAAGTTACAGACTTGAAGGAAAACAATTAAAAGTTTGATTGATAGCAATCGAAGGTATCCATGTTAAGTTACAGACTTGAAGGAAAACAATTGAAAGTTTGATTGATAGCAATCGAAGGTCTCTATGTTAAGTTACAGACTTGAAGGAAAACAATTGAAAGTTTGATTGATAGCAATCAAAGGTCTCCATGTTAAGTTACAGACTTGAAAGAAAACAATTGAAAGTTTTATTGATAGCAATCGAAGGTCTACATGTTAAGTTACAGACTTGAAGGAAAACAATTGAAAGTTTGATAGATAGCAATCGAAGGTCTACATGTTAAGTTACAGACTTGATGGAAAACAATTAAAAGTGTGTTTGATAGCAATCGAAGGTCTACATGTTAAGTTACAGACTTGAAGGAAAACAATTGAAAGTTTGATAGATAGCAATAGAAGAACTCCATGTGAAGTTACAGACTTGAAGGAAAACAATTAAAAGTTTGATTGATAGCAATCGAAGGTCTCCATGTAAAGTTACAGAATTGAAGGAAAACAATTAAAAGTTTGATTGATAGCAATCAGAGGTCTCTATGTTAAGTTACAGACTTGAAGGAAAACCATTAAAAGTTTGTTTGATAGCAATCAAAGGTCTCCATGTTAAGTTACAGACTTGAAGGAAACCAATTAAAAGTTTGATTGATAGCAATCGAAGGTCTCCATGTTAAGTTACAGACTTGAAGGAAAACAATTGAAAGTTTGATTGATAGCAATCAAAGGTCTCTATGTTAAGTTACAGACTTGAAGGAAAACAATTAAAAGTTTGATTGATAGCAATCGAAGGTCTACATGTTAAGTTACAGACTTGAAGGAAAACAATTGAAAGTTTGATTGATAGCAATCGAAGGTCTACATGTTAAGGTACAGACTTGAAGGAAAACAATTAAAAGTTTGATTGATAGCAATCAAAGGTCTACATGTTAAGTTACAGACTTGAAGGAAAACAATTGAAAGTTTGTTTGATAGCAATCGAAGGTCTACATGTTAAGTTACAGACTTGAAGGAAAACAATTAAAAGTTTGATTGATAGCAATCGAAGGTCTCCATGTGAAGTTACAGACTTGAAGGAAAACAATTAAAAGTTTGAT
>OY744551.1:40742720-40745220 GCA_963556195.1 Sepiola atlantica | reverse complement strand
GTTTCTGTCGATGTAAATCTGTTGAAACTCCAGTGTTTATAAAAAGTGCTCAATAACAAGTAGAGCTGTTCTTTAGTATAATTTTTTTTATTTATACAAACATTATTGGTTACATATATGCATACATGTTTCGGTTGTACTCTTCACAGAGAGTCAACCTCTTCAGATATGATCTAAGGTTAAGATCGGATTCTAACTCTTCCTGATGAGATTTCAGTTTATAAAAGCTATTGATCGATAACATCGACGCGCTAGTGTCGCAGATTTAGTGCATGTCTATGTAAATAAAAATAATCATATATAAAAGCTCTATTTGATATTGAGCACTTTTTATAAACCCCGGTTGAAATTCTTTGGATTACTACCCTATTCAAGTTTGAAATAGCATTTTCGTCGGTCTGTCATGCTAAAGATTGAAACAGCATTTTCGTTCGTCTGTCACACTTTAATTTGAAATAGAATGTTCGTTAGTCTGTCATGTCAGGCTTAAATTTGAAATAGTATTTTCGTTGATCTGTCATATCGAGCTTAAATTTGAAATAACATTTTCGTTGGTCTGTCATGTCGAGCTTACGTTTCAAATAGCATTTTCGTTGGTCTGTGCCGCTTAAGTTTAAAATAGCATTTTCGTTGGTCTGTCATGTCAAACTTTAATTTGAAATAGCATTTTCGTTGGTCTGACATGTCAGGCTTAACTTTGAAATACCATTTTCGTTGGTTTTTAACGCTTAAGTTTGAAATAGCATTTTCGTTGGTCTGTCATGTCGAGCTTAAATTTGAAATAGCATTTTCGTTGGTCTGTGACGCATTTTCGTTTGTCTATTTTAAACTTTAGTGTGATGGACCCCCAACATATTATTTCAAACTTAAGCATTAATTTAAATTTGAAATAATATTTTTGGGGGTCCATCACGCTAAAGTTTAAAATAGAATTTTCAATGATCTGTCATTATTACTTTTTAAATAGTATTTTTCTTGGTCTGTTACGATTAAGTTTTAAATAACATTTTTGTTAGTAAGTCACGCTAAATTTTGAAAATGCTTTTTCATTGGTCTGTCATAAAAAAGTTTTTAATAGTATTTTTGTTGGTCTGTCACACTTAAGTTTTAAATAACATTTTCGTTGGTCTGTTATGCTTAAGTTTGTTATACTATTTTGGTTGGTCTGTCATGCTTAAGTTTCAAATAGCATTTTCGTTTATTTGTCATGCTTAAGTTTCAAATAGCATTTTCGTTTATTTGTCATGCTTAAGTTTCAAATAGCATTTTCGTTTATTTGTCATGCTTAAGTTTCAAATAGCATTTTCGTTTATTTGTCATGCTTAAGTTTCAAATAGCATTTTCGTTTATTTGTCATGCTTAAGTTTCAAACAGTATTTTCGTTGGTCTGTCACGTTTAAATTTTAAACAGCATTTTTGTTGGTCTGTCACACTTAACTTTGAAACAGCATTTTCATCGTTTGTCGGGCAGATTGAATGGTAGAATTTGTTCTTAGGTGAATTCCCCCGTTCTTGTTATAATCGAGATTGTATTTTGAAGAAAATTAATGTGAGTTGAATTTTAAGGGGAAACGTTTTAAGAGGAAGCGTTTTAAGTGAGAACGTTGTATGGGGAAACGTTTTAAGGGGAAACGTTTTAAGGAGAAAAGTTTTCAGGGGAAACGTTTTAAGGGAGAACGTTTTATGGGGAAATGTTTTAAGGTGGAACGTTTTAAGGGGAAACGTTTTAAGGGGAAACGTTTTAATTGGGGGAACGTTTACACGGGGAAACGTTTTAAGGGGGAACGTTTTAAGGGGGAACGTTTTAAGGGCGAACATTTAAAGGGGGAACGTTTTAAGGGCGACGTTTTAAGGGAAAACGTTTTAAGGGCGAACGTTTTAAGGGAGGACGTTTTAAGGGGTACGTTTAAAGGGCGAACGTTTAAAGGATAACGCTTTAAGGGGAACGTTTTTAGGGGGGAACGTTTTAAGGGGAAACGTTTTAAGGGGAAACCTTTTAAGGGGGAACGTTTCGACTGTTGTTAATTTCTGTTTCACCAAATAAGGAGCGTCACCGGATAAACGTGTCAAAAAGAAGATGGTAATTGAGAATGAAGATCGGAAAAGTTGCAATCATCTGTAAATCTATTTTGGGCCCGTTTTATCTACATTTGAAATTAGCTTCTCTCGTTATGGGCGCCATTAAGCTCTTCTCATTAGCACGTCTGTGTGTCGGGCGGATGACAACGGCGTTCCACACCAGTTTCAAATTTTCTATGAATAATCAGTTACCTGAGAGTTGTTGGTGCGGAGGGGGAGAAGGGGCAAAGGAAGATGGTTAGCGAGGTGTTAGCATCGATTGAGGGCTATGAAGCTGATCGGTATTTATCTGCTAATGGTTTAGGACTGATAGCAACAATTTGAGGTCTGATGTCAAGTGACCAAAAGAAATGTCCGCGGTGGAAAACGGGCTGATGGGAAAATTAAATAGAGAGAGTGAGATAAAGGGAGAGAGAGAGAG
>OY744551.1:40737720-40740220 GCA_963556195.1 Sepiola atlantica | reverse complement strand
ATAAATTTGTCTCGCATTGTAAAAAGGGCTTTTTATCGTCATTTATATTACTTTTCATTCAATGCTTATATATAAAAGAACGAACAATATCTAATACTTATATATATATATATATATATATATATATATATATATATATATATATATATATATGGGAAATTAAAAAGGAAAAACCAAGAGATATATTTTATATATTCATCAACGTTTCGTCTTTATTGTAAGACTTCCTCAGGATGATAATTTTAAGAAAAATGTATGCAAGTACATCGAAATATTGGGTTGACATAATGGGTTAATGAGAAACAGTAGTAGCCGTGGCTACTAAGAGCACAGGACCAAGGTCCGGGCTGAGAGAAGTCAGTCAGTGGCAGAGAATGAAATGAATGTGGTTGCAGATGATATTAGATATTTTTTGGATGTCATCAGGAAAAATGTGGTGTGAGTGTTTTAAAAATGTAAAAGTACTTGCAGGTATGACCTTTTCTTCGATGCATCTCAGCAAAAAAGTTCTCATGTTGTTGTGAGAGTTGGCTGCGAATAGTGTGTTTTTTATATTTTCGTAGCTTCTGCTGGAGGGTTTGGTTTTCCATTTCGACAAGATGAGAAAGGAAGGATGAGAGTAATCCGACGTAATGATAGATGAAAAAGGAAAAAGCAACCGATATTTTTTATGTATTCATCAACGTTTCGTCTTTATTGTAAGACTTCCTCAGGATGATAATTTTAAGAAAAATGTCATGCACGTACATCGAAATATTGGGTTGACATGATGGGTTGATGAGAAAAAGTAGTATATATATATATATATATATATATATATATATATATATATATATTAAAAATAACCGACAATTTTTGTCTGATAATTTTAGTATTGATCCCTTCAATTTTCCGGATTAAAATCTTAATCTCGAAAGAAAATTGGCTGATGAAACTGCCGGAATGTACATGTTGGTCCAGAGTACTTTCTGACCCGTCTGGGTCCATCGTCAGTAGAATAATGACAAACAGGTAAAGACCTGGAGTGAGATTTATAATTAGTTATGGCGGGAAAATTTAAATATGAAACTATATTTATTACTTAAATGCTTATAATACCTAATAAATATAGTTTCATATTTAAATTTTCCCGCTATAATTAATTATAAATCTCACTCCAGGTCTTTACCTGTTTGTCATTATTCCACTGACGATCGACCCATAACGAGCACTTTCTCTGTCTGTCTGTCTGTCTGTCATTCTGTCTGTCCGTCGGCCAGAATTTTTGCGGGGAGAGGGGACTGGTAATTACTATTTAATTAACCTTTTTCAAGTCAGCGCTCATAATATTTGTATACCTTAAGAATTAGGAAACTATTAATTAATTACTTTAGATTAGATAACATTAAATAACATATAAACAAAGTAGAACGAAATTTCAAGACGAGACTGCGATTAGAACAAAGTGTTAAGAATTCGAACAGAAAACGTGTCAACTTCCTTATATACTGTTACAAAAACTCGCTCAGACACCAGACGGGTTTAGCAATTTACATAATTAATTTCTTGTAAACTTCTATTAAATTCATATTCACAAATATACACTTATAACTGCTATTATCAAATTTACATATGTATTTACAATATTTTCCGATAAGGTGATATTAATGAAAATTATTCATACAATTAATTAAAGACATTTCCTTCAGAAACCAGCCGGTTTTTAAACCATAATTTGAATGGCAAATCCTGTTAAAATTGCAAAGTCATCTTTTCGGAAGTGACGTCATTTTGAGAGGATTTTTTTTCACATTATAATTCTTCATTTTCAAGGAGAAATCTAGTACGACTGGAAACAACGCCGAGATAAGGGGAGAGCACATACAGCACCTGGTATTCTCAAATGGTCACCCAGTTTAAATTCTCAGCCGGAGAAAATCTCTCCAAATTAAAAAGACTCATTAACTCTCGGTCGTGTTCCGCCTTTTCATCTTTGTGCATGAAAAGTATTTGATTACAGACACTAGACGATGATGATGATGATGATGACTGCGAAATGTGGCCCACTATGACGATGACGATGACGATGGCGAAATGCAGCGCACTAGACGATGATGATGGTGGTGACGAAAAGCAACACTAAGACGATGATGATGACAGCGCCGGGCGTCAGTATACTGAAGTAACTGACGATTGATTTAAAAGGAATAAAAACAAAGCCAGGATCGTTCCTAGCTTTCGACTTTGAACAAGCCAAGAGGCATGCAGCCACGCTTTGATCAGATAACCCTAACCCTAACCATAAACTCTAACCCTAACCCTAACCCTAACCCTAATCCTAACTCTACACCCTAACCCTAACCCTAATCCTAACTCTAAACCCTAAACCCTAACTCCTAACCCTTACCCTAACCCTAACCCTAAACCCTAACCCTAATCCTAACTCTAAACCCTAACCCTAACCGTAAACCTAACCCTTAACCCTAAATCCTAACCCTAACTCTAACCCTAACCCTAAACC
>OY744551.1:40712720-40735220 GCA_963556195.1 Sepiola atlantica | reverse complement strand
TATACTGTCCAGATTCAATCTTCCCCTGAGCTCATCAGATCTGAGCCTGTCTTCAAGACTTGCATTACACATCCATCGTCTCACATCACACCATAGAACGTATGCCCCTAACCCCCACTGACCAGGTTACACCTCCACACACCACAACACCGTGCACACATGCCCGACAAACTCTTTCTGTGGTCGATAGTGGTAACGCCCTGATGGTCAGCAATTGCATAAGTTCTCTGAACTTACTCCATCGACTCATAATTCTAGCTATCACACTAGCACCTGCTCCACCATGTGCTCCAATCGTATCACCAAGGTAACAACATTTCTGAACAACCTCAATAACTTCTCATCCACACAACAGTGTCTTTGAAGCGTGTAGTCATACGACAGTGTCTTTGAATCGTGTGGCCATACAATAGTGTATTCGAAGCGTGTGGTCATACAAAAGGGTCTTTGAAGCATGTGGTCATACAACAGATTATTTAAAACATGTGGTCAAACAACAGTGTCTTTCATGCCTGTTGTCATTCTACAGTGTCTTTGAAGGATTTAGTGATACAACAGTTTATTTGAAGCATGTGGTCATACAACAGTTTTTTAGAAGCATGTGGTCATACGATAGTGTCTTGAAGCATGTGGTCATACAAAAGTGCTTTTGAAGCGTGTGGTAATACAACAGTTTCTTTGAAGAAAGTGCTGATTCCAAACTCGTGGTTAGTTTGGCTCTTAGATAAACCACTTACCTGTGATGTTGCAACACACATAAACATGCATATATACAGACACCTTTGCTTTATATATAGGTAGATATTCAAAGAGGCATGACAGTACTTGTCCAGATTAGGACCCAAGCTTAAATCAACTTGGTGTTGGTAGTTTCCGGATGTTTACGTAGATGGCCGGAAAAAGCCGAATGAAAAGTCTGTTGCCTGCGTCCAAAAAATCCAAAATTAGGTTAGATGTATAACTGAAAAATTGTTTTTATTTACACGTAAAATTTTTGGGGGAAGAAAAATATGACTGAACCAGTGTTAAAATGGTGTTAGGGTTAGGGTTAAGGTTAGGGTTATAAAATATTTTTCTGCATGAAAAGGTTTGTTTTTTTGCTGAACAAGTGTTAAAATGGTGTTAGGGTTAGGGTTAATTAAAATTCATTATCGCTTTCATCAATATTTATTTACAATTAGTGAATTTCGCGATTCAATCAATTTAAATCTAAACTTGTCGTCTACTTATTTGCTCACATTCTGAATGGATAAGCGCATCGGCTTTCTTTGGCCGTCTACGTAAACATCAGGAAACTACCGACACCAAGTCGATTTTAACTTGGGTCCTAATCTGGACAAGTACCGCATAACAAACAAATAATAATAATAATAATATTGATCAGTTACCATTCGATAATGATTGCCTACCTGAAAAATAAATCAGTTTTATCTCTTTATCTTTAAAACATAAACAATGAGAACATAGCCCTCTAATTCTTGTAACAATATTTTCCCCATCCTCCCTCCCACTTTGAAGACAATGATTGAGGCCCCCTACTTACAAGCCCTACGCCTACTGACATCCTGTTTTTGTGCTCCATACATGGGGGGGTCGCCCATATATCAAACAGCAAGCGTTTGGACTTGGCATTCAGGGGGAAATCCTTGATGTCGCCCGTTGTGCATGCATCAGCCTCAAACTAGCCAAATCATCTATCAAATCCATAGTCATTCATCTTCATTTTCTTGCAAACAGACGGAATCGTGCTCAACACAGAGAAAGGTTAGAATTAATGACTTTCCATGTTATACACATGACCTTTGACCTGGAAGACGTTGTGTAAAGCCGGTGTGACTTAGAAACTAAAGCTTGTAATAGAAATTTGGTTTCATCATGATAATATAGTAGTCATTACTAACCAGCAGAGCGTTAACATAGAGTAGCCATTACTAACCAGCAGAGCGTTAACACAGAGTAGCTATTATTAACTAGCAGAGTGTTAACATTGAGTAGCCATTACTAAATAGCAGAGCGTTAGCATAGAGTAGCCATTACTAACCAGCAGAGCGTTAGCATAGAGTAACAATTTCTAACTCGCAGAGCATTAATACAGAGTAGCCATTACTAACCAGCAGAGTGTTTACACAGAGTAGCTATTATTAACTAGCAGAGTGTTAACATTGAGTAGCCATTACTAAATAGCAGAGCGTTAGCATAGAGTAGCCATTACTAACCAGCAGAGCGTTAGCATAGAGTAACAATTTCTAACTCGCAGAGCATTAATACAGAGTAGCCATTACTAACCAGCAGAGTGTTTACACAGAGTAGCTATTATTAACTAGCAGAGTGTTAACATTGAGTAGCCATTACTAAATAGCAGAGCGTTAGCATAGAGTAGACATTACTAACCAGCAGATCGTTTACATGAAGTAGTCATTACTAACATGCAGAGCGTTAATACAGATTAGCCATTACTAATTAACAGAGCGTTAACATAGAGTAGCTAATACTAACCAGCAGAGCGTTACTACAGAGTAGTCATTACTAACTAGCAGTGCGTTAACATAGAATATCCATTACTAACCAGCAGAGAATTACTACAGAGTAGCCATTACTAACTAGCAGAGCGTTAAAATTGAGTAGCCATTACTAACCAGCAGAGCGTTAGCATAGAGTAGCCATTACTAACCAGCAGAGCGTTAGCATAGAGTAGCAATTTCTAACTAGCAGAGCATTAATACAGAGTAGCCATTACTAACCAGCAGAGCGTTAGCATAGAGTAGCCATTACTAACCAGCAGAGCGTTAGCATAGAGTAGCAATTTCTAACTAGCAGATCGTTTACATGAAGTAGTCATTACTAACATGAAGAGCGTTAATACAGATTAGCCATTACTAATTAACAGAGCGTTAACATAGAGTAGCTAATACTAACCAGCAGAGCGTTACTACAGAGTAGTCATTACTAACTAGCAGTGCGTTAACATAGAATATCCATTACTAACCAGCAGAGAATTACTACAGTGTAGCCATTACAAACTAGCAGAGCGTTAAAATTGAGTAGCCATTACTAAGTAGCAGAGCGTTAACAGAGAGTAGCCCTTACCAACTAACAGAGAGTTAACATTTAGTAGTCATTACTAACTAGCAGAGCGTTAACACAGAGTAGCCATTACTAACTAGCAGAGCGTTAACATAGAGTAGCCATTACTAACCAGCAGAGCGTTAACATTTAGTAGTCATTACTAACTAACAGAGCGTTAACACAGAGTAGTCATTACTAACCAGCAGAGCGTTTACATAGAGTAGTCATTACTAACCAGCAGCGTGTTAATATAGAGTATTGATTTACTCCTCTCCAGGAGTTAGGCACAAGGCCAGTTTTATCTTACTCCCACAAGTAAGATGTGACCCAAGGTCAGATCGGGAAAGTGGGGTTTTAAAATTGTCTGGGAAGCCCCGTCGGCATATATTAAGATATTAAGCAAGATACAAGAAATGCAGACATATGAGTAAATATTCGCGTTGATATTTAAGTCCTGATTAAACACAGTAAGTCATTAATTAATTACTATTCAATGCAAATCTGAAATATTCCAATTTTCAAATAGGAGACTGTAGCCACATTATACCTCTTAAAAAAACCCTTTAAAATACTTTAAAAAAACTGAAATTTTAGGGAATATGGAGCAAGACTACAATAAGGACCCCAGTTCAGTAACACAACAAGCGGGACATGTTCTGGAAATCACCGGCCTCTTCCGGTTGACCTCGCAATACACGTGGTTGCTATTTACAAAAGAACTTGTAAATAAACCTTTTATTTATTTGAATAAATGCAGTATATTTCGGAATTTTTTTTTTCTTTTAACATGTTAATATTTATTACCCCCATTTCTGCCCTCGTGGGGAGGCAAATAAATAGTGACATAAAAACATGCTTTAAAAGAAAACATGCTAATATTTTATTTGTTTTATTCATGGACTCTCTGCCTTTAAATAAATATTAACATGTTAAAAGAAAAAAAAATTCCGAAATATACTGAATTTATTCAAATAAATAAAAGGTTTATTTACAAGTTCTTTTGTAAATAGCAACCACGTGTATTGCGAGGTCAATCGGAAGACGCCGGTGATTTCCAGAACATGTCCCGCTTGTTGTGTTACTGAACTGGAGTCCTTATTGTAGTCTTGGTCCGGGAATATTTATAAATTGATGTCTAATATCTATTGTTAAAATTTCACAAAAATCGGGGGTATCTGAATTTTCCCGAAGGGATACCATCCTCTTTTTACTAACTTTGCATAAAAATAAATCAAACTAAATATACCCCAGGGTACCACTCCTTACACCTAGCATCTGTGTTGGAAAATTAAACATGATCCGTTAATCATATATTAGAAAAACATGTGACCGGTTTGGTCACCCATTGAGCTCGGCTTAAATTGCTTGAATAAAAAAGTAAACAGACAAAATTGAAAAGTAACCTCTTTGTATTCGCTATATATTTCTCTTACTTGCTCTCTCTCTCTTTCTATCTCCAA
This sequence comes from Sepiola atlantica, assembly GCA_963556195.1. Classification (NCBI taxonomy): domain Eukaryota; kingdom Metazoa; phylum Mollusca; class Cephalopoda; order Sepiida; family Sepiolidae; genus Sepiola; species Sepiola atlantica. The sequence goes on along the minus strand of OY744551.1, from coordinate 40,730,694 downwards.
CCACGGGCTAAATAGTATTTATGCTTGTGGTGATATTTCCTTTTATTTGTAATCGACTATTCCAATCTTTTATGCTTTTCTTTCTGTATTAACTTTGACTGTTAAAAAACAAAAAGTGTGTGTATATATATATATATATATATATATATATATATATATATATATATATATATATATATATATATATTATTTTGTATTTTATTAATTTACTAGTTCATTCTTTATTTTTTATTTTCATATTTTTTTTTTTTTATATTTTATTTCTATAATTTGTATTTAATTTTTTAATTTATTATTATTATTATTATTATTTTTATTTTTTGATCTTTTTTCTATTATTTGTCTCTGTGGCTCTTTCTGTCAATAGATGTTTCTCTACGACGAACTTTTTGATTTTTTCTTTGATTTTCTGTAAGACGTGTAGCTAAAGGCGCTGATGAAGATATGTTTTGGATTAGGGTTATTAATTTATAAAATAAAAGAAAAGAAAATATTTCCAAAATGTTTTGGAAACGATCGTATGCCATACCGGACTTGATGTTCCAATTCTTGAGAGAGAGAGAGAGAGAGAGAGAGAGAGAGAGAAAGAGAGAGAGAGAGAAATATATATATAGAGAAAAATATATATATAGAGAAAGATATATAGAGAGAGATAGAGAGAGAAAGCGAGAGAGCGACGGAAGCGAGAGTGATAGAAGATGTATAGACTAAGAGAGGGGTGGTCAAACAACATACAGTGGGGGATGATGAAAGTAATAGAAAGTAATTACAGCTAATAAGGTTTTTTTTTCAAACATAACTCAATCCCAAAACAAAGGAATGTTTTAGCATGTATTTTATGAGATTAAAATATATAGGAAAACATCCCTAGGGAAACAAACGTTCATTAACCCAGTTTTAGTAAAGTATTATTATACTAGATTTCTTAATATATTAGCAAAAAAGGTTTTCTGAAAAAAACATCTGTTTGTCTGTATTCACTTCTGGATTGGGGCCTGCACATCTTGGACAACAATGTGTACCTAATGCCCTTACCTGTTTTCTTTTATTTCTTTGCTAAATACAAGTGTGAAATATTCGCCTGATAAGGGAAAAGGGATATACATGTAATTCTAAGAATTAGAGTTAGGGTTGGGCTTCATAAAGATTACAAAAAACATTAACTTCTGCTTAATAGAAGTCAGTCTTTTCAACACACACACACACACATATATAATAAACAAAAACAAAGTAACTGCCATTAACCAACTAGCCATGCCAGTGATAACATATCGCTTTGGAATTATTAATTGCCCACAAAAGGACATTAATAGATTAGACACTAAAACGAGAAAAAATGTTGACAATGTACAGAGTAATGTACAGAAACCAGTGTCTACCAAGGCTGTATCTCCCAAGAGGAACATGGGGTATGGGTCTCTCAGAAATTGACCATCAACATCGAGCCACTATTGTGAGCACCGGCCAATATCTGATGAGCTCCCAGAACCCAAACCTTATGATGGTATGCCAACATCAAGAAACCAGATCAAGCAGAACAACATCTATCACAAAACTGGCCAAAGATTTTGGACAGGACTGTCTTACAAATGAGGCAGAAACAGACAACAATCCTGCCACAGAAATAGCTCGCAAAAGCTGTCAGAAATACACCAAGACCTTCCATTCCAGAAAACTGGAAGAATGGGCCAACCAACAACGTGCTAAGTATTTCCTAGGTTAATTATCCCAGGAATATATAGATAAGGAAGGCTCTGTAGACTGGCTGAAAAAAGGGATCTCTCCACTATGATCAGGAGAGAATTATAATGGCGGTCCAAGATCAAGGCTTGATGACCAATGCCTTTAAAAAGATGAGTGGTCTCAGCAACAATAACAAGTGCAGGTTCTGCCACACAGAAGTAGAGAGTGTGAGCCACCTGACATCCAGTTGTAAGGTTCTCCTGGGGGATGGCTATTATACAATGCGACACAACGGAGTGTGTAAATATCTTCACTGGACTATTTGTAAAAAGTTGAATATCCAGTGTAGCAGTAAGTCCTGGGAGCATATACCAGAAAGTACAGTTGGAAATAATTTATACACCATCCACTATGACTATGCAATCCCTACAGCTACATATCTAGAAAACGGATCTGTTAAACCTGACATCGTAATATGGGACAAAAGGGAGAAAGTTGAAGTCAGGGTCCCTAATGATGCAGGATTAAACAGAGCTGAAAGGGGAAAGATTACGAAATACCAAAGTCTTATGTAAGACATGAAAAGAAACTGGAATCTTAGGAAAATCTCCATCATACCAGTAATTATAGGAGCAACAGGACTAATGAAAAATAATTTCAAAAGCTATCTGGCGAGTATACCCGGTGAACCGACTGCAAGAGAAATACAAACAACTGCACTTAAAGGGACGGTTAGAACCTTAAAACGATGTCTAGGCTGGAGTGTCTGAAATAGCCGGTGAATGTCTGGAATCCGGTAGGATGCCTCATCTCCAGCAAAAACAGAAAGATAAGAAAAAATAGGAGAGTTTGAATTACCTACTAGATGCCATTCTCGAGTGTCTTCGGTCTATCTGTACAAGGGTTTGTCAGGACAACCTGACATGAAGATACTTCACTTTACAAGCAAACCCTGACCAAATATTAAAAATAATATAGTATTCGCCACACAAATTAGATCCCCTCAGCATGACTATACACTTGCTCATACGAGGAATGGTGCACCTTTTTCTAGTGATGTTGCCTCAAGTAACAACACTTTGCTGGATACTCCACCAGACTAGATGAATTCTTGTCCTATAATTCGGTAGGACCAAGAGGCCACAAGTAAGATATATTATTGTCAATTGGTAAGACGAAAATTAATGTTCTTAACTTCTTTACTAACTCAACGTTTGAGAAATGAAGAAGAACTTTAATAGACTATTCGAATATCTATGTATCTTATATAGAGATCAAGTGTTAGCCTCAAGAGGGGGCTTCTTGATTTCTGAGAACTTCTACTGAAGTAAAATGAAACAAAAATGTGAAAATATATATAATTTACTATTTCATATTACATAAAATATTATAAAGTGAGCTTAGTAGTAGTATGAAAAATATATATAGCAAGTAAGCTACACAGAAGCGTCCATGCTTCATTCCTGCGGGACATCATCAGTCTAAATGTGTGGATGTACTGTTTGGGATTGTACTTATGTCAAAGTAGTGTTTACTCTAATTGACTAATCGATTGGTTAATTAGCTAGAGTAAGCACTACTTAGATATGAAACGAATTCATACATTTAGCTTGGTGATTTATTGCAGGAATGAAAGATGGTCGCCTCTCTGTAGCTTACTTGTCATAGATATATTTTCATACTACTATTTATATGTACTAGCGTGAAAATATATTTAATCAATAAATTCTGAGCCCCAACATTACACTATAGGAGTGATCCTATAATTTCTTAAAGGAAAAGACGGCAAAAAAAACACAAAATATATGATTAGAAAGAACAGTACGGATGTTATGAATATTTATATATTTATGTAATCTGAAACACTTCGGAAGAAAGTAAATAAATAAATAAAACAGCAACATCTTACGTTAAAGTTATATGCGAAACTTAGTCGTCGATTTGTTAGTTTTTTTTGTTGTTTTTCATCAAAAAATGCTTGCATCAACATTACACTGCGGGAGTGATTCTAGAATTTGTTGAAGGAAAAGTTTCTGAAACTACCGCCTTCCAAGTCTCGCTTGCACTGCAGAACCTTCTCCTTTTTAACAGTCATCAAGTCGCTTTCTTTCTTTCTCGACGTCCCATCCACAATGGACTCGCCCACGATTCATTTTGGCCACTCTTCATTATCTTACAATGGTAATTTGCATATCAAATATTAATACTAATTATAACAATAATAATAAGAACAACAACAACAATAATAATAATAATAATAATAATGATGATAATAATAATAATAATAATAATAATAATAATAATAATAATAATAATAATAATAATACTAAAAAAAATTATAATAATTATGAAAATAATGATACTATTAAAACACTTAAGAGGAAGGTGACGGTGGATAACGACACGGACTGACGACCTGGGTGTGGCAAGTTCGAATCCAGTCGATTCCATAATATCACTTTTACTTAGGGATGTTGGCAACCATTACGTGGTCCCTCCTGCAAGAATGCCGACAACAGAATCAAACCGGTCAACAAAGTTGTACCATTCTAGTTCATACGAAATTACTTTTACTTAAGAACCATTCTGCGATATGGTAGTTAGTATATATATATATATATATATATATATATATATATATATATATATATATATAATTACTATTTCATGTATTCACATCAAATTTTATGAGGAGTTTTATTTATTATAATTTTAAATAAATGAACACTTAAGTAAAAAACTAAACTAAAACCAAACAATTTAAAAACTAAAATAGAAATAAAATGAACCACGTGTTCACATAAGTTCACCTATTATATTGACACAACAAGAGAAGCAGGATATAGGCCAATCTATAGAAAACAGAACAATAGAACAGGATATAGGAAGTAAGACCTTTGTTCGTGGGGAGCCCAACGATTGGCTGAGAGAACAACAAAGAAACTGATCGGTTAACTAGCTAGCCGTGTATATAAAAACACCCGGCAAAAATAACCCCATACATTTTAGCCTGAAGATTCCCCCCCCCGGAGGATGAAACGCGGAAGCCTCTGTGTAGCTTAATTGCCATAAATATATTTTCATAGCTTACTATATATATATATATATATATATATATAGAATAAATATGAAACTAAAAGTAAACTTTTAGTAGAAAGAACCTATAGTGAGATGGTAAAAGCTCAATATACGAGATAGAGCAATTATAAAGATAGATGGATGAAGAGTTCAATGCAAGGTATATTCTGTAATAAAATTATGTTTATTATTCTTTCCTTAAGCCAAGGCTTTTTAAAGATATATATATATATATATATATATATATATATATATATATATATATATATGAGAGGGAGGGGAGGGGGAGAGAATTGTTAAAAGTTTATAGAATATAATTATTTGCTTGGTTGGGTTTGCTATTAAGGCAATCATATAACATATAAGTTTTAAATTGCTTTTTGATCATGTAATTACCTTTTTGTGAGCAGAAAAAAAGTTTTATTTTCCAAATGCTGTAGGTGAAATTAGAAAACGAGTAATGAGTTAAAGAGTCTCTTGTTTTATGTAATATATATAATTCTTTATTTATTATTTATATATATTTGTTATATATATATATATATATATATATATATATATATATATATATATAATTACTTCTTAATTACATGCACTTATGTGTAAATACTTTTCAATAACAGTTAAAGAGTGTCTACTCTTATGTATTATATATAATTCTTTATTTATTATTTATATATATTTATTATTTATATATATATATATTATTTATATATATTTATATTTATATATATAATTTCTTTTATGTATCATATATAATTCTTTATTTATTATTCATATATATTTGTTTATTTATATAAATTTTATTATTTATATATAATTTCTTCATGTATCATATATAATTCTTTATTTATTATTTATATATATTTATTATTTATATATATTTATTATTTATATATATACATTTATTATTTATATACATTTGTATTTATATATAATTTTTTTATGTATTATATATAATTCTTCATTTATTATCTATATATAGTAATTATTTATATATATATATTTATCATTTATATATATATATATATATTATTTATATATATTTATATATAATTTCTTTTATTTATTATATATAATTCTTTATTTATTATTTCTATATATTTATTATTTCTATATATTTATTATTTATATATATATATTTATTATTTCTATATATTTATTATTTCTATATATTTATTATTTATATATATATATTTATTATTTCTATATATTTATTATTTATATATATATATATATATTATTTCTATATATTTATTATTTATATATTTTTATTATTTATCTACACACATATATATATATATATATATATATATATATATATATATATATATATAGATAGATAGATAGATATACATTTATATTTATATATAATTACTTCTTAATTACATGCACTTATGTGTAAATACTTTTAAATAACAAATAAATGCATAATTGCTGTTTAATGACACACTTAGTTAAATTACTCTGCATAAACATATATATATATATATAGTAGAGAATGGTAGTTTGCTTGAAGCATTGCTGGGTATAGTAGTAGTAAGTTTTTGAAAGGCTGTGGGCAATGCAATTCCGGGTAAGATGCAAGTTGAAAGGAAAGGAACAAAAACAATAAAAATAAATTGAATACGATATAAGACTTACTATTTATTTTTCCTTTTTTTTTCCTTTTATTTATTTTTTTTTTTTATCAGTCAGAAACATTGGTGACCTTAGAATCACAGAATCAATCCTCATCTCCAGATTAAACCCCTCACTCAATCAACGTCACGAGCTCTACTCACCTTTCATTCTATAATATCTACCCCCCCATCCACCAACCAACCCCCATATCTAACACTTAACAGAGTCCGTTTCCACCACTTCACTCATTACTCACCTCCCATAATAAACTCACCACACACCCAAACAATCAAACAGGCCCCTCCCCATATGAACTTCCATCCTTACACACTTTCAACCACAAACCAAAAACCATATTCAGCATACTCTTCTAACCCACCAAAATAAGTCACTCCATAACCTAGCATTATTAATTAATAAATCCAAACACATATAGAATGTATACAAATAACATGCAAATATTAAATAAATAATTCATAAAATAAATTAAACAAGTAAATAATAATAATAAAAAAAATAAATAAAAAAAACAAAACAAAAAAAAAACAAAAAACAAACAAACAAACAAATATGTAAAGAAATTGATGAATATATATAGATAAACAATTAAACAAACAATAATGCATAGATATGTATATATATATGTATATATGCATTATGTGTATATACATTGTATATATATACTAATATTGTTATACAGATCTCCACCAAAAAAAATTAAAAAAAAAAAAAATTAAAAAATTAATTATAAAAAAAAATATTTTTAAAAATCCAGAGTTACTCCCCTTTATCGTATAATAAATATATCAAGTTAATAAGTTAATTCGTTAATCTAATTTGACGAAACTCACAATTAGTAATTAATAACACTTCTTTAATAGATGATAATCGAAATCGATAAGTAGATAGATCTAGAATATTTAAAATATGAGACTAATTACTTTACTTTATATTAAAATTCTTAAATTACGATAGAAAGATAAACAAAATAAAAATACGAAGATAAAAAAAAGTAAATATTCAAATATAAAAAAAAAATAAAATAAAAAAATGATATATATATATTATCAAAACTAACAGTTTATCGAACACCATACACCTAACCAACATTACACTAATATTCTAAACACCAATCATATATTTAACATAATATTAAAATAAAACTTAACTTAATTTATATTTCCTGTGAAACTGCTTTTTTGCTGCGGTCTATATCTGGCAGCCATTTTGTTTTGTATTATTCTCTACACAGTCGGAGAAGAATAAAATATTATTCTTCTTCTGGTCTAATTATTTTTGAAAAAGGGATGTCTTTTCCCGAAATATCAAATAGTGATTTTTAATCACCCGGACATCACACGAACAGCTAAAACACTCTTGCTGTTATGTAAGAAAAAAATAAATAAATAAATAAAAGGAAAAAAAAAAGGAAAAATAAATAGTAAGTCTTATATCGTATTCGATTTATTTTTATTGTTTTTGTTCCTTTCCTTTCAACTTGCATCTTACCCGGAATTGCATTGCCCACAGCCTTTCAAAAACTTACTAATATATATATATATATATATATATATATATATATATATATATATATATATATATATATATATATATATATATTGTGTTATATTGAAATAAATTCCAGGAGGAAATCCGGGTATGAGAGCTCAATGTAATAAACAGAGCAAGAATAAAATAAAATATAACAACACGAAATTACATAATCATCGATGCAATAATTTATTTCAACCAAGAATAGATATGTTGTCACTCTCTATCTCTATATATATAATTGAATTGTCGAGTGTGAATTTCTCTTTTCTCATTTTGGAAAAATGTAATCATCTCACTTGGATGCTTGAAAATACCACAAGGTTGAAATAAATTATTGCATCGATGATTATGTAATTTCGTGTTACTATATTTTATGTTATATATATATATATATATATATATATATATATATATATATTACTGTTTCATGAATCCACATAAAATTTCATGAGGAGATATAATTTTTTTATGTATCAATTTTCAGTATTTACTTCAACAGTGCTCGATACGTAAGTAGAGCTAGGTAGTAAGCTATGAAAATATATTTATTGCAATTAAGCTACACAGAAACGCGGAAGCCTCTGTGTAGCTTAATTGACATAAATATATTTTCATAGCTTACTATATATATATATATATATATATATATATATATATATATATATATATATATATATATATATATATATATATATGCTTTTGAAAATGATTTGCGGAAAACTCGCTAGAGCTCTTTCGACTATCATCTCGTCAGGAGAAACCGATAGTATAATCAATCAAATATATCAACAAAAATGTAGAGCAAGGGGGTGTGGAATTGAAGTGCCAGCGAATACTAAAACACGATTTAAATTAATTTAATTTAATAGTCGTTTAAAACGGCACGGCGTGCGATTAAAAAAAAACAATTAAAAACCACAAAAAAAAATGGGGGTTGGATTCAAAGTTCCCCAAAGAGAATTAGCGCTTTCACAAACTCCTTCTGCCGGCACAAGGAAGGCTTACGTAGAGCGGTGGAAACAGATTCCAAAATTTAGAAATGGTTTCTGGAATCCGCTTTATGAAGCAGCTCAAAACGCTCCAATTTATAGTTACTGGCACAACATAGATTTCAAACCAAATGCTGGCCAATAGCAGAGTCGAAAGTCGCAGAGGAAGGGTGGCAAAAGGATTCTGCCATACCCTGTCTAATCCTGGATGGAACATACTGGTTTATGCAGGGTCTGCAAATGCATGGAAGTTATCCAGAAGACCTTATTACAGATTGTATAAATAAAAAAGGTTGTTGATTTCAAATCCCCTAAAATCTGTGGTCCTTTGAAATGCCCTATTTATTTAAAATTACCCTGGATAGGCGAAAATAGTGAAATACTGGGTGAGCAGATTGTTGGAAGTATTATTAATTGTTTTTACTCTGTTTTCTCTGTGCTTTGTTTTTACTACAAGACTTGCTTTTCCTTCTTTTCGCAAGGATAGTGTGCCCTTTATCCATTATAGTAATGTTGTTTACCGTTTTAAATGCCAGTGCGATGCTGGCTATATTAGGCGTACTTACAACTCGACAAATCTGTGGTATTGTCTGTAAAAGTCAAGCAAGCTTAAAATGCAATGTCCATGCCTCTTCCTGGAAGGTCTTACACTAGTATCACATTGATACTCAAAAAGTGGTCATGCTCTAAAACGAGTATGCAGCCCGCATCCAAGAAGTTGACTCGCTATTGCAGAGGACAACTGAAACATGTATGCACATATGTAACCACTTAATATTTTTTCAAATTTTGAATTTTTGCTTTTCCACTGCACACTTATCCATCTATGTAATTCCTCTGATGATAAGATTTTAATCTTTGAAAAGCCTTGGCTTAAGGAAAGAAAAATAAACATGTTTTTACCGAGTACACCTTGCATTGAACAATCGAAGTTGAAATAGATTTGTCATTCGTACATATTTATCCCTCTTCTTTCATTTATCTTTATAATATAACATATATCAACTAAGATCAAAGTGTAGTATCTGTTCCGATGGATACTACACACCATAAACTGGTATTGTCTTGGTCTTCGGGTCTTGATTTATGCCGGTCTATGGGTCTGTCCTGTGCAGTTCTAGGAGGTCCACCCTCCCAGGCTTCGCTTTGGGGAGGAGTAAGTTTATTGCTTACTGCCTGAGGCGCCCCTACTGGGGAATGCCGACGGGGCTGCCCAGGAAATTTTTAATGACCAGAGTGCTCACCTCTCGGGCGCTGGCTTTTCAAACCCCACTTTCCCGACCCGACCTTGGGTCACATCTTATTAGTGGGAGTAAGATAAAAACTGGCCTTGTGCCTAACTCCTGGAGAGGAGTAAATAAATACTCATATACTCTTTATTTATCAACTTAGTCCTTGCGATCTCACCTCAATCTACGTCGGCCTCTCTATTTCAAGAAGTTGACTCGCTATTGCCGAGAACAACTGAAACATGTATGCACATATGTAACCAATAATGTTTGTATAAATAAAAATTTATACTATATATACATATATATATATATATATATATATATATTTCGAGGAGCTTTAATAACAAGCAGTACAAATAGCTATATGCATGGTCCGACGTTTCGTAGATCACTCTTATCTACTTGGTAAACAGAAGTAATTCTACTATTTACAGTTGAAATTCCTCTTTATTTACTAACTGGTTTCCAGTGGCCTGCGGGTAAGATCTTCGACTGCGAATCAGTGGCGATTTGTGTTCGAGGTTCGCGCCCGCCGACCGTTGGGAATTAGTTCCTAGACTGAAGATTGCGTTAGCATGAAACAGCGATGTCTCTAGGTATATTTTAAATATTTAATATTTATAAAAATATTATTGTATATATATATATATATATATATATATATATATATATATATATATATAAGAGAGAGAGAGAGAGAGAGAAAGAGAAAGAGAAAGTTATTCAGATTCAATAAGAAATCTGACAACCCATGTACATATGCTAAAGTCAAAATTATCCACAGGATATAAATATCTACTTACTTACTCATATACTCTTCTTGGTCTTTTGGCTAAGATCAAAGTGTAGTATCTGTTCCGATGGATACTGCACCCCATAGACTGGTATTGTCTTGGCCTAGGGTTAGGGTGGAATATCAAGTAAAATTTGTATTTTGTCACCTTTCATTAGGGTTAGGGTGGATGTTTTACCTTGATTATTATTATATATATATATATATATATATATATAGACAGAGAGAGAGAGAGAGAGAGAGAGAGAGAGAAAGAAAGAAGGAGAGGAAGAGAAAGTTATTCTGATTCAATAAGAAATCTGACAACCCATGTACATATGCTAAAGTCAAAATTACCCACAGGGTATAAATATCTACTTACCTACTCATATACACTAGATTTATCAACTTAGTCCTTGCGATCTCACCTCGATCTACGTCGGCCTCTCTTTTTCTCTCATACACCCAGAATGCCTTTCATTTTCACTAAGTGGCCAGTGTGATGGACTCAACTAATGGCCGCCTTCACACCTCTATTGGTCACTATTAAAGCCGGTTCCAAATTCCACTGACAACTCCCCCGGCATTGAAAGCAATTTGTTCTGGCCGCAGTCCAGTTTTGAGGCGGTGAAAAGTAGTTACGTTTGAGAAGCATCATCATCATCGATTCACAAATAAAACCGCATGAAGTATGGAAGTGTTGACAATTCAACTAATTTTATTTTATTTTTTAAAATTTTTACTTCAGTTAGTCTAAAGAGATTAAGGGGCTCATTTCTGGAGCTGACACTTGATTTTGTTATGATTTAAATTTATATCCGAGGGCCCTTTAAAAGAATAGACAGTGTTTATTTTTCTGCTATCTGTATTTCGCTACAGTTTAGTCTTCCAGGGATTGTGTCTAAGTATTTACGAAGATTATTTTCATTAGGCCAGTTACTGTGTATCCTACCAAATGACAAGGAACTTTTAATCGACTTAACACTGATCTAGTCTCTACATTTAAAAAGTATATTTATAAAGTATATTTATAAAGTGTATTTATGTGTGAAAAATGACAAACGGAAAACAGGTTAAAATGCAGAAGAAAAACAAAAACGAGAGATTTGACCGGTTTCATTAATAAGATTAAAATCAAGATATAAGCTTACTAAACTTTATGTCTAGAATCCTTATTTAAATTTAGATCAAAATCCATAACATGATTTTGATTCTCGAAAATGTTTACAACTAAAGACTTAAGCTTAAGGGATCTGAAAGAAGAAATTGAAAATGCAGGGGTATTACTTATTTTGGTGTCTAATGACTACGGATCAAATTTAATGCAAATCTGAAATATCTGAATTTTCAAATGGGAGTTTGTGCCCATATTATGCCCTTTAAATTACTCCAAAAGAAACTGAAATTTGGAGAATATTTATTAATTGGTAATAATACATAGCGTGAAAATTTAACAAAATTTTAGATATCTGATATATATATATATGATTCACTTCTAAACTAATTAAAAAATCATTATGAATTTTGGAACACAGCTATTGGGCGTAAGGGTGGGTAATGTAAGCTATATATAGTTTAATTTAGTTTTATGCAAAGGGGGACAAGGTGGAGGTGGAGGCCCTTAATGAAAATTCAGATATTTAAAATTTTGTTAAATTTTCACGCTATTCGCTATTTACATTAAAAGTTCCTCTATATTTACTAACTAATTGGCTATGGCCGATGGGTAAGATCCTCGACTACGAATCAGTGGCGATTTGTTTTCGGGATTCGTGCCCACCGACCGTTTAGAATTAGTTCCTACACTGAAGATTGCGTTAGCATGAAACATCGATGTCTGTAGGTATTTAAATAATTAATATTTATTTATAAAAATATTATTGTTTATCAGCCCCCTCCCACAAAGGCTGGGCACTCTCGAGTAACTTTAATAACAAGCAGTGCAAATAGCTATATGCACGATCCGAACGCCGTTTCGTAGATCACTCTATACTGCCTGGTACATAGCCACCGATCGCTATTTACATTTAAAGTTCCTCTATATTTACTAATTGGCTATGGCCGATGGATAAGATCCTCGACTACGAATCAGTGGCGATTTGTGTTCGGGGTTCGCGCCCACCGACCGTTGAGAATTAGTTCCTACACTGAAGATTGCATAAGATAATTAATATTTATTTATAAAAATATTATTGTATATATATATATATATATATATATATAAACGTATACACATACCTAACTAAATTGAGATATATACTTCTGTATATATATAAATATTTATGTATGTAAACATTTATAAATATATGTGAACTTATATGTTTATATATGTATATATGTAGTTTATATAAATATACACATATATACATATACATATTTATTTATGGGTGCATGCATTTGTATATATATGTATATATATATATATATGTATATATGTATTTATATATGTGTATATGTATATATATACATCTATATATGTATGAGTAAATGTATACATGTGTATAGGTACACACACACACACACATATATATATATATATATATATATATATATATATATATATATATATATATATATATATATGTGTGTGTGTGTGAAAAGATGACAGACGGAAAACAAGTCAAAATGCAGGAGAAAAACAAAAACAAGAGATTTTTTTGACCGGTTTCGTTCGTGGAGAACGTCTTCATTTTTACTTGTTTTCCGTCTGTCATCTTTTCACACATTTTCTCCATCACGACACTTCATTTTCATGAATTATCGTGTACCTTATCCATATATATATATATATATATATATATATATATATATATATATATATATAACGGAACTAAAAAATAAAGATATGATTTATATCTTTAAATTAGAACCTATCATGAAAAAGATTAATCCTCAATATACTGGATCGAAAACATTCAAGTATGAAGTATATATATATATATATATATATATATATATATATATATATATAGACAAGTTAAAGGATGAGAATAAAAGTTGTAAAAATTGTAAAAAAGCACAAAATCTATTTTTGACAACTTTTATTCTGATCCTTAAACTTGCCTATCTCTCTCTCTCTATATATATATATATATATATATATACTTCATTCTTGAATTTTTTCAATGCTGCCTTCACGAAAACCCTTCTTTTCCATCTGTAAATCTACTTTCATTGGACCCCTCATCAACGGACATTTACCAACTGGATAGACCCCATATCTTTTTACATGCACATTCTCACTCTCCATTACTTAATATTTTTTCAAATTTTGGATTTTGTGCTTTTCCACTGCCAACTTATCCATCTATGTAATTCCTCTGATGATAAGATTTTAATCTTTTAAAAGCCTTGGCTTAAGGAAATAATAATAAACATGTTTGTACCGAGTACACATTGCATTGAACATCAAAGTTGAAATAAATTTGTCATTCGTACATGTTTATCCCTCTTCTTTCATCTATCTTTATATACAGGGTGTTTCAAAAGTCTTGGGAACATAACGATTTTTAATAACTCAAAAACTATTAGGAGTTGAAAAATGAAATTGGTACCGTTGGAAAGGTTAAAGTTTCAAGTTTTGTGGGGAATCTTCAAAGTTGCTCAATATGAGCACCATTCGTCACACGGCAGACATCTAGTCAATAGTCCATTTCCTGCCAAACGCGTTCCAGCATCTTGACGTCAATGGTCCCCACAACTGCCGTTACTCGAGCCTTTAGTTCGTCAATATCTCTTGGAAGGGGCGGCACATAGACTTGTTGCTTAACAAAGCCCCAAAGGAAAAAGTCACACGGAGTAAGATCTGGAGACCTAGGAGGCCAGGGCATGAGAACGTCATCACCTCGCCCAGATCTCCCAATCCATCTACCAGGCAGCCTTGTGTTAAGAAACTGCCTTACTCTAAGACTCCAGTGTGGTGGTGCACCATCTTGTTGAAAAATGAAGTCATCAGATTCTGCTTGTTCCAACTGAGCCATTAACCAGTCTTCCAGCATGTTGAGATAGGATTCACCAGTGATAGTTGCCTCTTCAAAGAAGAACGGTCCATAGACACCTTTCTTGGAAATTGCACAAAACACGTTCACTTTTGGTGAATCTCGCTCGTGCTCAAGAAGTTCATGAGGATTCTCAGTACCCCATATGCGAGTGTTATGCTTGTTAACTTTGCCATTCAGATGGAAGGTCGCCTCATCGCTAAAAACAAGCCGGTCATCAAAGCCGTTATCTTCCAACTCTTGCATTGCAATGCAAAAGTCACGGCGAAGTGGCTTATCAGTGTCCTTCAACTTTTGGACCAACTTGAGCTTGTAAGGTACCATTTGCAGTAACACGAAAATCATTAGTATGACCAAAAACTTGATTAAGCAAGCTTTAAAATGGCACCAGTTTCATTTTTCTACCTGGAATAGTTCATGAAATATACGCATTTGTAATGTTCCCAAGACTTTTGAAACACCCTGTATATATATATACTTACTTGGCACACGCTAGGAAGTAAGTGTAGTATCTGTTCCGATGGATACTGCACCCCTATAGACGGGTGTCGTCTTGTCCTTCGGGACTTGATTCCACCTGTCTGTGGGTTTGTCCTGTGCAGTTCTAGGAGGTCCACCCTCCCAGGCTTCGCCTCCCCTCTTTGGGGAGGAGTAAGTTTATTGCTTACTACTTGAGGCGCCCCTACCGGGGAATGCCGACGGGGCTGCCCAGGCAATTTTTAAATGGCCAGAGTGCTCACCTCTCGAGCGCTGGCTTTTAACCCCACTTACTCGACCCAAGCTGTGGTCACATCTTACTTGTGGGAGTAAGATAAAACTGGCCTTGTGCCTAACTCCTGCAGAGGAGTAAATAAATATATATATATATATATATATATATATATATATAGCATTAGATAAAATGAAAGAATAAGATAAGGTTCGAATCAAATTTTATTACAATTCTTTCATTTTATTTATGTATTTTAATATATATTGTTTTATATATATTCAAAGTTTAATTTTTATTACCAGCAGTAATGTCATTGCGGTAATGGTCCTCTGAGGAGAAGATTTTCTTTGAAAACTCATGAGTTAAGGACTTTAAAGAACTTTGCCTGAACATTGAACTGTAATAAAATTTGATTCGTACCTTATTTTATTCTTTCACTTTATCTAATGCTATTAATGCTCTATCCAGTATATTGAGCTTCATTTTTATCCGGATGTTCAATAATTAAGGATATAAGTTGCCTCTTATATATTTTGTTGTATTAACCTTATATATATATATATATATATATATACATATATATATATATGTATATACATATATATATATATATATATATATATATATATATATATATATATATATATAGATAGATAGATAGATAGATAGATAGATAGATAGATAGGTAGATATATTCTTGTGCAATTAAAAAAGAAATCCTCACGGGTCGGCACGGAAACACGATGTCCAATTAATAATGCCATATGTCGTGCTAAGCAGTCAGGTTGTTGTGATATTGCACTTACGCAAGCATGTGTGCATTTTCAGGCGTGAGCGTTTGTCGAGTTGCACCCATTCTGCGCATTTACCAGCAGAAATCAAATTACCCAACATAAAAACCTTTGGTTCTTATTGCTTAAAAGTACGAAAAAAATGTTTTTGTCTTTTCCTGAGAGAGAGTTAATTAAGGGGCAGTAACTGTGAATTGTAATTTTGAGCCAGATTTTGTCTTTAATATCTAACAACATAGATTTTGTATTAAATTGCGATCATGGATCTGAACTTGTTCCAGTTTGAAGACGTACATTATTTTACTTCTGAAAAAGCTAAACAGATCGATTTCTTGCAACCCCAAGGCCTTATTTCTGGCGAAGAAACCTGCAGTTGTGGGCATAACATGCGACTTGTGCCATCAGTGAAAACTGATGGATTTCTTTGGCGTTGCACGAGTGGTTAAATTTTCCTTGCTGAATTTCGTTCAGTGATTTCATTCACTACAAAATTCAAATTTAAACTAAATAAATTCTTAAATTTTCCATTACTGTATTCTTTTACGTTCATTTATTAATAATTAATTTCCAGTTAATTGCTTTCGATGTAATAACAACAGTTGAATAGAGTTACTGCCCCTTAATTAACTCTCTCAGGAAAAGACCAAAAAAAATTTTTTTTTCGTACTTTTAAGCCACAAAAACAAATTTTTTTCAGTTCTCTTTCAGGAAGAATGAGAAAAGACGGATGGTATTAGTTCTTCAGTATAAAAGAATGCTAGTATTGTGAATGAGTTTTATAGCTTTCTCAACGACCAAAATTAAACAAACCATTTTATCTGACTCCTTATTTCTAATAACGTGAAATTATACCTAAATACACACATATTAATAAATATGTACTTTGTTATCTAAATAAATAAATAAATAAAAATCCTAAATAATGACTAAATACATTTACATAAAAATACATTAACGGATTAAAATACTATAAATCTATAATATAAAGGGCAATTGTTTATGCATGTATGTGTAAGATAATAAAGAGTGGCAAAAATGAATCGTTGACGAGTCCATTGTGACTGTGACGTCGAGAAAGAAATAAAGGCGACTTGATAACTGTTAAAAAGGAGAAGGTTCCGCAGTGCAAAAGGGACTTGAACAACGACGGTTTCAAAAACGCTTGGGGATCGGAGTATCTGAAGAATGCGAGTTTACCGATATGTATGGCACCGATGAAGCTTTATTGGCTATGGTATCCAAGCCCGTCTTGCTATTAGACTTTTGTGTCCGCTGACTAAAAATGCGGCTGATACGCAAGTTGGTACTGTGAAGGAATCCCCTAACTTGTACTTCACCAAACTGCTTGTAGAACAATTGTTTCAGTTCACGCTCGAATAGACAATGCAGAGCAAATTGCTTTCCAATCGGATGTATATATGAACGAGTTTCTAGCGTAAACCAAGTCTGTGACCTCAACAAGAAAAAAAGTTTCATGAGACAAAAGTATGTCAAAAGATTGTTTAATATGTGTTCGTAGCCGGTGTAAACCATCCGGTAATG
>OY744551.1:40682720-40702720 GCA_963556195.1 Sepiola atlantica | reverse complement strand
GGACGCATCTTACGATTAGAGGTTCTTCATCTTTTATTTAAAAAAAAAAACATCTTGGGAAATTAACGTAATTTTTACCGTTCTAAGTTCTCTTGTCTATCAAGTTGTTGAAGAAAAAAACGAGATCTATTCTGTAGAATATTTTTTTTTTGGTCTCTTTCTAATTAGCACCAAATCCAAAATGGCTAAAAAGCTTTTGCCAATGTCAAGAAGTCTCAATAGTGTGACAAAAATACATTTCACACTTGTTCGCAATTTTTTTAGACATGGAGATCTTCACAATTTTTTTTCAGTTTGACATCTAACAATATCATTATAAATATCACTGCTATGATTATAAATCTCCATCTTTATAAAGTTAGGTATGTTTATATATTTATATAGTTGTATGTACATGATTCACTCCTAAACTAATTAACCGATTATTATGAATTTTTTGCCTTTTGGCTAGGATCAAAGTGTAGTATCTGTTCCGATGGATACTGCACCCCATAGTCTGGTATTGTCTTGGCCTTCGGGGCTTGATTTATGCCTGTCTATGGGTCTGTCCTGTGCAGTTCTAGGAGGTCCACCCTCCCAGGCTTCTCCTCCCCTTTTTGGGGAGAAGTAAGTTTATTGCTTACTGCCTGAGGCGGAGAATGCCGACGGGGCTGCCCAGGCAATTTTTAATGGCCAGAGTGCTCACCTCTCGGGCGCTGGCTTTTCAAACCCCACTTTCCTGACCCGACTTTGGGTCACATCTTACTTGTGGGAGTAAGATAAAACTGGCCTTGTGCCTAACTCCTGGAGAGGATTAAATAAATACTAGGCGTAAAGGTGGATAATGTGGGAAGTATTTAGTTTAATTTAGTTTCATGCAAAAGAGAGTAAGACGGGGGTGGAAGCCATTCGGGAAAATTCAGATGTCTCCAATTTTTTGTGAAATTTGAATAATAGGTATTAGACATCAATTAATAAATATTCCTGAAATGTGAGTTTCTTTGGTATATTTTAATGGATTTTAAGGGGGGGATACTATGGACACAACCTTCCATTTGACAATTAAAATATTTCAGATTTGCATTGAATTTAATCCATTATCATTAGATACAAATTAATAGATTCCCTGAATTTCAATTTCTTATTAAGACTCCTTAAGCATAAGCCTTCAATTTGAGACATTTTCTAAAATCAGAATCATGTAATGGATTTTCATTAAATTTTGAAATAGGGATTCTAGACATACGATTTAGTATCGTTATATCTTGATTTTAATCTTATAAGGGGAAATTAAAAAAAAAAATTTTTTTAACATAGTTCACCCCAAACAAGGCAGGCCGCCACTGTAGACGTAAGGGACTACTGAGAAAAAAAAGGGGAGAAGGTTGGGGGGGGGGCAACCTACATTGGGATCTGCACAGCGAGATGTCTGTTTACATTAGTTTTAAATTTCTGCATGTCTGTACTGTCGGGGAAACAGGGGGCAGGGAGGGAGTTCCAGATACCAGCAGCACGAGGAAAGAAGCTATTGGAGTAGAAAGCTCTCCGGCATCTGGGGACCTCCACAGTGAATGGATGGGATTTAGTTGATTGTCGAGTTGGTCTAGTGAATTTACGTCGAGGGGGGCACCAGAGTAGGCAATTAATCGATGCATAATCCATTGAAGTATTTGTAGAACAAGCACAAGGATGCTACATTGCGGCGATGAGACAGCGACTGGAGCTTATTTATATATGACCAGGACCCCAGAGAAGTTTTTGAGAGAAAAATTATCCTCACTTATAACGAGGTTGCCCGTAAACAACTATTGATTCCCAAAATTAGAATGAAAGCGAAACATTTCCATGTGATGTGACAAATAATGTGACAAGAGCATAATTTATAATTGCATTAAATGATACACTTCATTATATCAAAGTCATAAGACATGAACTAATTATATTTTACGCTCAGAGTGGGATTAGGTAGATATAGTAAAACATTTTTTTTATATAGGCGAGAAAAACATAACAATGGGTCAGTACGCAAAAAGATGTGCTCAGAATCGTGTATCATTACATAGACAGCTTATGGGCAAAATATTAGCGCTGTGATTTCTTGGCCTTTTGGCTAAGATCAAAGTGTAGTATCTGTTCCGATGGATACTGCACTTCATAGATCGGTATTGTCTTGGCCTTCGGGGCTTGATTTCTGCCGGTCTATGGGTCTGATCTGTCCTGTGCAGTTCTAGGAGGTCCACCCTCCCAGGCTTTACCTCCCCTCTTTGAGGAGGGGTAAGTTAATTGCTTACTGCTTGAAGCGCCCCTACCGGGGAATGCCGACGGGGCTGCCGAGGCAATTTTTAATGGCCAGAGCGCTCACCTTCTCGGGCGCTGGCTTTTCAAACCCCACTTTCCGACCTTGTGTCACATACTCCTATAGTGGGTAGGCGTTAAATACCGGCCTTTTGGCTAAGATCAAAGTGTAGTATCTGTTCCGATGAATACTGCACCCCCATAGACTGGTATTGTCTTGGCCTTCGGGGCTTGATTTACACCAGTCTATGGGTCTGTCCTGTGCAGTTCTAGGAGGTCCACCCTCCCAGGCTTCGCCTCCCCTCTTTGGGGAGGAGTAAGTTTATTGCTTACTGCCTAAGGCGCCACTACCGGGGAATGCCGACAGGGCTGCCCAGGGAATTTTTAAACCCCACTTTCCCGACCCATCTTACTTGTGGGAGTAAGATAAAAACTGGCCTTGTGCCTAACTCCTGGAGAGGAGTAAATCAATACTCGGTCATTTTTATGACTAATGTTCCTGGACTATTATTCTTATTATTAGATGATGCACCAGAGACTGGTGGTTGGTGCACCAGCCCAGATGTGACAACGATACTCCATGCATGGGCGGATGGTGGCTTCTAAAAACAAAATCATGTAATTTGATCAAAATTAGTATCAAGCTATTAGGCGTATGATTTAGTATCATCATATGTTGATTCGTAAGGAGACCCAAAAGGAAATTAACTTTACCCCTCCTGGGACGGGTATTCTTCGGGTTATTTATATAAATTATCTTGATATACTAGAAAAAATATGTGACCCGTTGCATCATGCATAGAGCTCGGGTTAGATTGTTTGAATCAAGAAAAAAAACCGACCAGCAACAGAGCGAGTAGGTAATTCAGACAAAAAGGGTCAGACCCCTTACGAACCAGACTCTAGAATCAGAATGTGTGATTGCCTGCCGATCCCCTACAGGGATGAAACGCGGAGGCATCTGTGTAACTTAATTGCCATAAATATATTTTTATAACTTACTATATATATATATATATATATATATACAGGGTGATTCATAAGTCACTTAGCTATTTATTTTTGAAATTCTAAAGTTAAAAAATACGGTAATACAAAACAGAAAGTTTATTCAACAAATTCATTTATGGGAGTTTAAAATTACAGCAAATTTTCAAAAGTTCCACCTTCGTTCTGCATGCATAGCTCCATTCTTTTTTGCTAGGAATTTACGACTCTTTTTAGCATATTTTATTGATTATGAAATAAATATATATTGAAACAAATATATAAACGAACAAATTTAAAATAACAAATAGCAGTAATTAGAGAGTAAGATAACAATCATCAAAAGTTCATAATATGTTTGTGCTTCATATGGTAATCATTTTAAATAGCTAAGTGAAGTGACTTATGAATCACCCTGTATATATATATATATATATATATATATATATATATATATATATATATATATATATATATATATATATTAGGATGTACTAGCTTTGAACGAAAAATTCAAAATGGCGTTTTAGTGGGTTCCTCTACGTGTGAGTTTGCTCTTTTTCTTTGTTTTTTGTTTGTTTTCACCCAAAAATGAACCACTGTATAGTGTAGGTTTTTTCAAGACACTTTAATCCAAGAACTTTTTACTCTTTGTGAATTTTTTCTGATGATTTTGTAATGTTACAGAGACGATATTGACATAACAACGTTGTTTGGCACAAGATAAATGAAACGGACTGTAAAAAATATATCTCACAGAAATGTTATGGTTTTTGGGAAATGTGAAAAAATAAAAATAATAAAATAAAACCATGGTTATTGGAATATAACATGAACTGACTTATATATATATATATATATATATATATATATATATATATAGTTAATAATCTGCATATATTTTTCACGGAATTTTTATTTTCATTCACTGCGTTTTTTTAACAAAAATTCCTTTAATAATAATTTTCATATTTTTCAAATATTTGAACTTTGGTTTTTTCGAAAGCCAACTTATCCATCTGTATTTCTCCTCTGATGATAAGATTTCGATCTTTGAAAAGCCTTGACTTAAGGAAAGAATAATAAACACTAGTTTATTACTGAATACACCTTGCATTGAACAATTGAAATTTGAAATAAATTTGGACAATCGTCGCATATTTATCACTCTTTTTTCTTCTATCTCTCTCTCTCTCTCTCTCTCTCTCTCTATATATATATATATATATATATATATATATATATAATTTTTTTTTTTTGTGTCTTAAATAACTAATATAAGTTAGCAACACATTTATATGGAACAAAACGTAGATTTAGTATAAGGAACGTTTATGTTTTTGTCTTTTAAGGGAAGTGGGGTCTGATCAACTCTGCTGGGAAGCCATGAAATTAAATACTGTCTTGTTTTTAAATTCCCGAAACAGTTTTTCATGGTAAACAACTGATGATCCCTTAAAATAGTGTTAGAAACTAACTAATATAATAACTGCAAAAAATAAATTGACTTACATGAGTGATTTTCCACTGAAAGACTTGAGACTATGAGTTTTTTTTTTATATATATTTTTTTATATAGTTTTAATGGTTGAGAAACTTCCGAGACTATATATATATATATATATATATATATATATATATATATATGTATATACATTGGTCTTACTTATAATGTAAAGGAGATAGATAGATAGATAGATAGATAGATAGATAGATGCGTGTGTGTGTGTGTGTGTGTGTGTGTGTGTGTGTGTGTGTGTGTGAAAACAAATACATTTGTAGAATTTTCTAGCCTACAGTTATATCGCAATGGATGGTAAAACCTTAATATTTGCTTATTGAAATAGATTTGCATATTCTTTTCACTGGTTTGTAAACATTTGAATTTCTATCGGATTTATTTGCATATCTTTTTATTTCTAATATAATATATTTATTATATTGTATTTATTTCTGTTTTTTTTTATATATATAAAGTATTTTATTGTTTGTTGTTTGTGTGTTTTTTATCTTTATTCTTTGTTTGTCCTTGGCTTGTTCTAAAGGGAAAGCGAATTACTTCAGAAATATAGAAATTATTTTAAAATTTTTGTTTTTAATATATATTTTTCCTAATTTTTCTAATTTTGTTTTCTTTTTCGGCCGCCGGTGATGTCTTTTGGAAAAGGGGAAGATGTCTCAAGAAGAAGGCCTGGCGAGAAAGAAGAATTTTCGAAAAGAAAAAAAGAAAAAAAAAAAAAAAGAGAAAAAAAAATGAAAAATTTTCAGAAATATTTCAATTTTCTTTTTCTTTATAAAACCGAAATTGATTTTTTTTTTGGGGGGGGGGGGGGAGGAAAGAAAAATGATTTTATATTTTTCGGTGACATTGATTTAATTTCAGCTGTCCATTTTTCAGGCAGCGGAGACAATTATATGTATATCCTTTTTATAAGCTGATCCGGTTCCATCATTATTCTATTATATCTTATATTATTTTTATCACACACACACACACACACACACACACACACACACACACACACACACACACACACACACACACACACACACACACACACACACACACACACGTGTGTTTTTAAATTTATTTATTTACATCTACAAGTCGAGGTTTCGATCTGTATGACATCGCTACTTTATCAACTACACTTTTGGAATGGATATATGGATATATACCGTCTTATTACCTAGTGATAAGCTTCGCCTTATATATATATATATATATATATATATATATATATATATATATATATATATATGATAATTTTATTTACACAGACATTTACAAAATCTGCGACACTGGCATGTCGATGTTATCGATCAACAGAGAGAAATTTCTCTCCAAATATGATCTGAGGTTAAGATCGGATTCTAACTCTGCCTGATGAGATCTCAGTTTATAGTAACTGTTGATCGATAACATCGACATGCCAGTGTCGCAGATTTTTTACATGTCTGTGTAAATAAAATTATCATATATAAAGCTCTATTTTGATATTGAGCACTTTTTATAAACCCGGTTAAAATTCTCTGGATTACCACCCTGTGGATATTTTTTACCTGGATTATTACCATTATTATATATATATATATATATATATATATATATATATATATATATATATATATATATATATATAAAAATAAAATATAGTAACACGAAATTACATAATCATCAATGCAATAATTTATTTCAACCTTGTGGTATTTTCAAGCATCCGATTTAGATGATTACAGTTTTGAAACTGAAAAAAAAGTTTAAATTCACACTCGACAAATCAAATATAATTGGAGAGAGAGGGAGTAACAACCTATGTAATACATATTTAGAGAGAGGGGGGAATTTGAAGCATATTTAATCTATAAGTATGTAGTGAGGAGGGAATTGCAAATTTATTACAGACAGGGAAGTATAAGTAGAAATTGTAAAAGTGGGTATGGGGGATAGGACAGGGGGGGGGTTCATGATTCTCAAAAATCAGGTCGTGTCGAAAATCACCACCCGGATTTCCTCCTGGAATTATTTCATTATAACACAAACATATATATATATATATATATATATATATATATATATATATATATGAAGGTGAGAATTCTGAGGCAGGAGCAATGCAATGTTGAAAAACCGGAAGGTAGAATAAACAAAAATAAAAATAAATGACAAGAGACGGTAAATCTCAGATCAATTCATTTATATTTCAAAATTTAAATATAAAGACAGTAAATTGTAAAATTGGTGGGCTTTATATTTACTTTCACCTATCAGATCGGCGACGTTCGGGAAGGACAACATCAATTGATAAAGACGCCATTAAAGACGCTGTGGAGGCCAATCAAAAGTTAACCAGCAAAGAATTAGCTCAACAATCCAATACAACCCATACCACAATTATTTCATGCCTTCACGAGTTAGGAAAAGTTTCAAAACTTGGACTCTGGGTTCCCCACGATTTGATCGAAATCAAAGATTGACTGTTTGCATATCTTTGCGTTCCAGAAATCATCGAGAACCATTCTTGCAAAGAATTGTGGCTGGAGATGAAAAATGGGTTCTTTACAAGAATACCCAACGCAAAAGACAATGGTTAGACCGAAACCAAAGTCCACAGCTTGTTCCAAAACAAGGACTACACCCAAAGAAGGTTATGCTCTCTTTATGGTGGGACATGAGAGGACTGATTTATTATGAGTTACTAGAGCCTAATCAAACAATCACAGCAGTAAAATATTGTTCGCAAGTGGATGATCTAAGAATTGCTCTATCAGAAAAACGACCAGCATTACTCAATAGGAAGGGTGTAGTGCTTCAGCATGATAACGCAAAACCTCACACAGCAAAACTCACTCAGGAAAAGGTCATGGGTTTAAATTGGGAAGTTTTGCCTCATCCGCCTTATTCACCTGACATTGCTCCATCCGACTACCATCTTTTCCGGTCGTTGCAGCATCACTTAAACAATAAAATTTATAAAAATGATGACCAACTCAAAAATTACCTAAATTTGTTTTTCTCTAAAAGAATCAGATAAATTTTTTGAAGAAAGCATCAAGAAGCTAGTTGATCGTTGGACAGAAGTCATAAAAAATGAGGGAAATTATTGTAAAGATTAAAAATGCCCTAATGTGAATGTTTCAGATGAAATAAATGTGTTAGACAAAAATGACATTACTTTCTTTCCAACCTGATATTTTTTGGCATTAAACTACATAAAAACAAATGTTGATTAACTCAGGTTTCGTATAATACTAAGTTGATATAATCTCCATTGGTATTATTACAAGGATATACCAATGGAGGGCCGGTGGACGAGTGGTTATAGCACTTGTCTTTGGGCTGGACGACCCGGGTTCGATCCCACTCACGGCATGTGAATTTACGGGTCTGAAAACTCCCTCTGTCCACCCAGCAGTAAAAGCTCAGGGAAGGTTCAAGGCAGCGGAAGGAGAGGGATGGGCTCCGCCTTCCATATGCTAGACACGGTGATTCTTAACAAATCACTGCCGCCATGGGTAGTGTGCGATGTCGGCAACGGCACTCATGCGCGTCCAGGTTATGCGACCCCCTCCATTTTTACCAATGGAGTCCTTGATTAATAATTAAATTAAAAAATAACTGCAAAAGGGTTGATATGCCATAAACTGGGCAAACCAACCCTTTTAAAAGACCCGGCTTGCAACTCCAGCAGTCCATATATAAATTCTGACCTATTGACAGAGTACAAAATCGATTCGCAATCTAGTGGCAGATGATCTCTTCTTTTTTCTACTGCCCCTTTCTCACAGAAGGGACGTTGCTAGTCTTTCTCTGCTCTATCTTTATTTCCATGGAAGATGCTCGACTGAGCTTCACTCTCTGGTTCCTCCTTGTAAGACATTCACAGCAAGAACTCATCTAGCGACCACAACTTAAAAGAACTTTCTTTACGTTCTCCATGTGCCTAGTGACAGGTGGAATTTCCATGAACAGATTTTCTTTCCAAGGGCTCTACATCTGTAAAACACATTACCACGGGACTCTTTCCTTGTAGACAACAACATGGTCGTCTTCAAATCTAATGTCAACAAATATTTGTCATCATAAGTAATCAAATTTCGTTCATTCTATTCGTCATTTTCAATCCTTTCATAATATTCTTCATCATTTAACTGACAATCCATCCATCTTATTAACCCTTATCCTCGAGTGTTTTTTAGCCTTGATAAGCGGCGACTCATTAGCAGGGCTTTGGCCGCTCTACTAGTTTGGTAACAAAAAAGGACCCAATCCCTTCCCCACTTTATCGCCCCCTTAAAATAACCCGTTGAAAAATTCAATACATTTCCAACATTATTTTCAAATAAGTCCCTATTTATTTGCCTCCCCACTGCTGGATAAAAAATGAGCCCTGCACTCCTTGGCTGCAGCAAAAAGGAGCTCACGCTCCTTTCTGTAAAATCCTGCTTATTAGTAAAAATAACGGTCCCCTTCGGTGCATGTCAGCTTGACCCGCACTCATTGCTTTCATATGACCTCAGCCATAATTCACACTAGCTAACTTAACCGTATCTGGAGATCTGGGGCCCCGTCCATAATATATAATTCTTGCTGCTATTGCTGTCGTTGTCGTTGTCGCTGTGGTTATTGTTGTTGTTGTTGTTGTTGTTGTTATTGTTGTTGTTGTTGTTGTTATTATTATCTATATAATAATATGCTACAGCAATTTCATGTACGCACATACATTATCACCATCTACACATTTTTTTAATGATAAGATCACCCGATGGTCGAAAATGAAGTAATAAAAAACAGATTTTATTTAATTTCAGCTGGTGCAGTGCTGTGTCAAACGTAACACTCGGACTAAAATATCGAACTGTTCAGTCCAAGAGTGGTACAAGAATATCGTGGGGTCTGCGATCGCGCCGGACAGCCATAGAATGGAGATATTTCACAAACTCTGACAAGGGTTTTGAAGATAGACCACCATAAACAGATCTATTTTGAAACTACATTAACCAGAGTTCTTAGATTGCAATAATATCTAAAACTTTAATTCGGCTTGCCACTTCAGCAGTCCGTATCAATTAAGATTAGATTACATGATTCAAAGAAGCGATCAAAGTTTTACACAGGTAAAAAATGAAAAATCCTGACTTTGTGTCCTCTGCAGGAATTTATGCCAAATAATTTAAACTCGTCGTACCAGTTAATAACGGTTAATTAAAGGTTATTAATTGGAAATTAATATCTAATGATGTGCACTTGATGCTGTCGTGTTGGATTGGTGGCAGCAAGGTATTCGGGGGTGGGAGGGGGGAGAAGGTAGGGTAGGGAAAGTGGTGCTTATTTCTAAAATAATGAAAAAAAATGTACGATCTATACCCTACTTCGAAATGCTGTTTGGTGGCGGGGGGGGGGGGGGTAAATCTTTTAACTATTAAAATTTTTTTTTTTCGATAATGAATCTGAGATATGAAAAGTTTAATGAGTTCATTTTGAAATTTTTTTTTTTATAATTTTTTTAATTTTTGAAAAATATTTTTTATTTTTTATTTTATATTTTTGGAAATTGGTAAAATGATGAAAGAACTAAGGAAAGAAATAGGAAAGGAAGCAAGAAAGAAATTTTGAAAAAAAAAGGAAGAACGAGAGAAAAAGAGAGATTGGAGAGATGGAAAAAGATGGAAGAGATGGGAAAGGATCGGAGAGATGGGAGAGAGAAAGAGAAAATTAGAGAGAGATGGAAGAGAGAGAGAGGTGAAAAAGAAAGAGAGGGGAGGAAAGATGGGAGCGAAACAGATGGGAGACAGAGCCGAAAGAGATGAAAACGAGATGGAGAGAGATAAGAGAAAGAAAAAGAGAGAGAAAGAGATGGGAAAGAGAGATGAGAGATGTGGGAGAGAGAGAAAAAAAGAGAGAAAGGGAAGTGCTATCGATTGGATTTTTAAAAAATAGATAGATAGATAGATAAATAAGAAAGAGAGAGAGAAAGAGAGAGAAAGGAAGAGAGAGAGATGGGAAAGAGAGAAAGGAAAGTGCTATTGATTGAATTAAAAAAAAAATAGATAGATAGATAACGAAAGAAAGAGAGAAAGAGAGAGAGAGAGAGAGTGTGTGTGTGTGTGGGTGTGTGTGTGTGTGTGTGTGTGTGTGTGCAAGAAGTAAAAAGGAGACAGGAAGGGAAAGAGATAGGAAACGTGAGTGAAAGTCAGCTAGAAAGAGAGAGAGAAAGAGAGAGAGAGAAAGAGAGAGAGAGAAAGAAAGAGAGAAAGCGAGAGAGAGAGAGAGAAAGAGAGAGAGAGAGAGAAAGCGAGAGAGAGATAGCGAGAGAGAGAAAGAGAGAGAGAGAGAAAGCGAGAGAGAGAGAGAAAGCGAGAGAGTGTGTGTGTGTGTGTTAAGCTATTAAAATCTGTTTGATCATTCATGTATGACAATTTCTGTACAGAGATGCACTTCAAGATTATCTACAGAGCAAGCAGATAAGAATATAGACATTCCATCATCTCTCACGAAATGCTCAATCTCATGGCACTCACTCACACTCACTCACTATCCAGTTTTATCGGCTATGTTCCCTTCGACATTAGGGAGGGCCTGTGGACGAGTGGTTATAGTGGTTATAGCTGGACGACCCGGGTTCGATCCCACTCACATCATGCAAATTTTCGGGTCTGAAAACTCCCTCTGTCCACCCAGCAGTTAATGGGTACCTGACTAAGACTTAGAGAAGGTTCAAGGCAGCGGAAGGAGAGGGATGGGCTCCGCCTTCCATATGCTGTACCCTAGACACAGTGATTCTTAACAAATCACCGCCGCTACGGCCATGGGCAGTGTGCGATGTCAGCAACGACACTCGTGCGCGTCCAGGCTATGCGACCGTTACCTCTTTTTTTTTTTTTCCCCTTCGACAAGAAGTTCAACAATGTCTGGCGGTCCTGATGCTAAGTCTCCAGTGATCACGTTTATGGGAATTGACTGTGTCCATTTGCCACTGTTTACTGTCTTGCCTGATGGTTTCTTTCTGTGTAGTCTTAGGTCTCTGCATGTGCTGATATACTCCTTGCTTCTCTCAACATGTCCGCATCAGTGAAGACGGATAGCCCTTCTTAGAACATCAAGTTTTAAGATGGTCAATTTATCAAGTAGAGTGTCTGATCTAATCTTCTAAATAAGGTCTGGCTTTATATTGCATATCCACCGAATCATTGCCTTGTCATTTCTCTGGAGTCGGGCAAGGGAGGTCTGTGCAGGGGCCCCAAACCCACTGCCATACAACATCACACTTCTTATGCAGTTATCATAGACCTTACCCCTGGTAATAATTGGGATGGTACAGGATGTTAGGATTGGGAGAAGTTCTCTAAACTTTCCCAAAGTTGTCTTGACTCTGATGGTCTAACTTAGTTCGCAGCCACCTCCAGCACTCAACATATCTCCTAGGTAGCAAAAGGAGTCTACCACCTCCATGGTGTCCTTGCCTATTTCAACTTCTGTATAAAGTTGGCTCTCAATTGAGAGTCTTAGGTCTCTGCATGTGCTGATATGCCCCTTTCTTCTCTCAACATGCTCCAACAAGCGAAGACGTTTTGCCCTTATTAGGACATCACATTTTGGAATGGCCAATTTCTCAAGTAGAGTGTCTGGCCTAATGTTCTGAATGTGGTCCGGCTTTACATTGCATATCCACCTAATAATTGCTCTGTCATTTCTCTGGAGTCGAGCAAGTGCAGCCTGGGGGAGGGCCCAACACTCACTGCCATGCAGCATCACGCTTCTTAGGCAGCTATCATTGACCTTACCCCTGTTAATAATTGGGATGGTACAGGATGTTAGGATTGGGAGAAGTTCTCTGAACTTTCCAAAAGTTGTCTTGACTCTGATGGTCGAACTTAGTTCTCAGCCACCTCTTGCACTCAGCATATCTCCTAGGTAGAAAAAGGAGTCTTCCACATCCAGGGTGTACTCTCTCGTCTATTTCAACTTCTGCGTAAATGCACTTATTGAGAATTTAAATTAATCAATTTCAAAGTCGGTTTATAAACTCATCAAATACAGATTTAAATTATCAAATACAGATTCAAATAATTAAATACAGATTTAGATTATCAAATACAAATTTTAATTTTCAAATACAGATTTAAATTATGAATCTATGTATTAAAATTATCTAATACAAATTAAAATTATAAAATACAGATTTAAATTATCAAATACAGATGTAAATTATCAAATACAAATTTAAATAATCAAATATAGATTTAAATTATAAAATACAAATTTAAATTATAAAATACAAATTTATATTATCAAATACAAATTTAAATTATAAAATATAGATTTAAATTATCAAATACCTATTTAGATTATCAAATACAAATTTAAATTATCAAATATCAAATTTGAATTGTCAAATACAAATTTAAATTATGAAATACAAATTTAAATTATCAAATACAAATTTAAATTATCAAATACAGATTTAAATTATGAAATACAAATTTAGATTATCAAATACAAATTTTAATTTTCAAATATCAAATTAAAATTATGAATCGGTATATAAAAATTAACTAATACAAATTTAAATTATCAAATACAAATTTAAATTATCAAATAAAAATTTAAATTATCAAATACAGATGTAAATTATAAAATACAAATTTAAATTATCAAATACAGATTTAAATTATCAAATACAAATTTCAATTATCAAATACAAATTAAAATTATCAAATACAAATTTAAATTATAAAATATAGATTTAAATTATCAAATACCTATTTAGATAATAAAATACAAATTTAAATTATCAAATATCAAATTTGAATTATCAAATACAAATTTAAATTATGAAATACAAATTTAAATTATCAAATAAAAATTTAAATTATCAAATACAAATTTAAATTATCAAATACAGGTGTAAATTATCAAATACAAATTTAAATTATCAAATATAGATCTAAATTATCAAATACAAAT
The DNA here is from genome assembly GCA_963556195.1 of Sepiola atlantica. Classification (NCBI taxonomy): domain Eukaryota; kingdom Metazoa; phylum Mollusca; class Cephalopoda; order Sepiida; family Sepiolidae; genus Sepiola; species Sepiola atlantica. Next base: position 40,688,991 of record OY744551.1, on the reverse strand, counting down.
TTCAATTATCAAATACAAATTTAAATTATAAAATATAGATTTAAATTATCAAATACCTATTTAAATTATCAAATACAAATTTAAATTATCAAATATCAAATTTGTAATTATCAAATACAAATTTAAATAATGAAATACAAATTTTAATTATCAAATATAGATTTAAATAATCAAATGCAAATTTATATTATCAAATACAAATTTAAATTATCAAATATAGATGTAAATTATCAAATACAAATTTAAATTATCAAATACAAATTTAAATTATGAAATACAGATGTAAATTGTCAAATACAGATGTAAATTATCAAATATAGATTTAAATGATCAAATATAGATTTAAATTTTCAAATACGAATTTATATTATCAAATACAAATTTAAATTATCAGATATAGATTTAAATTGTCAAATACAGATTTAAAGTATCAAATACAAATTTCAATTATCAAGTCACTGATGCAATGTTTGTTTTCTGTCTGCGAATTTACATTTCGTACTGAACACTAAAATGGTTCTATTATCTTTCTGTAAAGATAGCGTTCTTGTTCTTGCAAACAAATCATAATATATTCCCTGCTGATTAATTCAGTGAATCAAGATACACATTCGATCACATTTGCATAGAAGCTGTGCTGTCTGGTTTGTTATTTTTCTTTTGTATGGCATATACACCATTTTTAGGTTATTTAATTCCAAAAAATATAGAAGGAAAAGGGAAGGTTTATTATAAAAGCACCTTTCAGCATTCAGACAAACGAAATGTCACTTCTTTGACAACCTGAATATGGAATCTACAAGATTCAAACACTCCACATATAATCAAATGAAGAATTATCAAACAACAAAAATCCTTAAGTCAGGAGATGTCTACCCTGCACTAGTGAGAAACTTAGGATACTCCAAGCAATCAACGACCGATCAATAAACTGTATCAACGTCAAGTCAGAGATTTTTAAAATGTGTCCACATATAGTTCCTTTTGGTAAGATGACCAAGAAGAAGATGCACCTAACACACAGTGCATCACCGAGCTCACACCGACCAACACAGACACTAACAGTAATGGATACACCCTGATTAATAAATCTTATGCACCCTTCCCACTCCATAAATCTAATCGTCTAATAAGCCAGTTGTTACACACATAGTCGTCAGGACATTACATACCACCAGACAGCTCCAGACTCGCATGCAATACCCACCACTCGCTTAACAGATACCTTATCCTAAATAAAAACAAAAATAAAAAATAAAGGATATAATACTAAAAAATACCTCCTTTTTCCCATACATATACAAGACTTCATCCCACCTAGTATCCAAACATTATGCTACAACAATCCCGAAATATCAACTTTAAACAAATTATGAAAACACATATTCCTTATATATACGCATCCAACAGCAGTCCCTCTTCCATATCCTTCGAAGACATACCTACAAGTAACCTATCTTCCATACACTACCCTCTTAAACACCTCCATCTCCACCAAACCCACCTACTTAAGTATCTCCAAACAAAGGGACACCTCAGAACGGTTCTTTTCCTTTAAAAATTATAAGAAACCTTCCTTACCACTGATTCCCATGGCTGATAGCTCCCTTCCCAGGAGTCCAACATTCAAACTCCTCTGCCTAAAATTCACAGGTAACATAAATTGGAACAAATACATAGAAGATACTGCCAAGTCTGCTCCAAAGAAGCTAGTAAATTTATCACACCTGTCAGTATACTGTATCTCTATAAAGTCACCATTCGTCCATGCATGGAGTATTGTTGCCACATCTGGGCTGGTGCACCAACCACCAGTCTCTCTCTCTTGGACTGGGTAAAAAAAGAGTCCCATCGACGCAATGTTCTTGTGGGAATGTCCCCCATTGAAATTACTGCATTTGTACCCCATCAACATAAATACAGTAAAAAAACCTGACTAGCAGCAAAATCCCCCCTCCTCACTGTAGACGTCCCCAGATGCTTGTAAACTTTCTAATCAAATAGCTTCTTTCCTCAAACTGCTTGCTTTTGGAATTCCCTCCCTGCACTGTGTTCTCCCTGACTGTACCAGTACGCAGAGATTTAAATGTAATGTGAATAAATATTTGACTGCAAAGATGTCTTTATCAGTCTGGTCTTTAATCATAGTAGTCGTTTTGAAGGGATCTGATTGATTGCTCGATTTAAAAAAAATTATTTTTTTAACATAGTTCACCCTAAACAAGGCAGGCCGCCACTGTAGACGTAAGGGGCTACTGAGAAAAAAGAAAAGGGGAGAAGATTGGGGGGGGGGTGAACCTAAATTGGGATCTGCGCAGCGAGATGTTTGTTTACATTAGTTTTAAATTTCTACATGTCAGTACTGTCGAGGAAACAGGGGGCAGGGAGGGAGTTCCAGAGGCCAGCAGCATGAGGAAAGAAGCTATTTGAGTAGAAGGTTCTCCGGCATCTGGGGACCTCCACAGTGAATGAATGAGATTTAGTTGATTGTCGAGTTAGTCTAGTGAATTTACGTCGAGGGGGCACCAGAGTAGCCAATTCATCGCAGAAAGAAAGAAAATGTGTTGGTTTCTATCACGACAAGAGCTAATGGTGCTAAAGGATCAAACATCTGTTTTTTTAGGAGTGCCAAGCTATAAACAAGGTCGGCACGATATCCCTTACGTCTCAGTGGCAATATATCTCTCTTATAGATGACGTGCCTGAGAGTTGATGCTGTGAAAGCTACCAAACGCTGAATTGAAGACTGGCAGCTGATAAATTACGACGAAGAAAATCAAACTAAAATACATATATGAAAATAAAGCTAAACAACTGTTATTAATCACATGTTTACATTTGTTTTGTTTTTTTCAAAGGAAACCATTGTTAATCAAATGTTTTTTAAATAAAATGTTTTTTAAATAAAATGTTTTTTAAATAAAATGTTTTTTTGTTTGTGCACCGGAAAGTTTCATCAAAAGATGCTTTTGTTTGATTTGTTAAACATTTTTTTTTTTTTTTACTTTTTTTCCAATGTTTTTTTTTTTACATTTATTTTCCAAAAAACTCAATTAGTCCTTCAGGAGATTCAACGAGCTGGCAGAGATTATAAAAATTAATTTTTTGTTATTGAACACGATTAATTTCTTTCAAAAGTTATCGGCTGCTTGGTTAATAGTTTCGTCGACTCTTGGGCGATTCTGGGACCTGCCTGAACGTGGACGACGCAAAGTCATGAAACATGGTGTGTCAGTTATAAAAGTACAGTAATAACACTCAATTTCCAAACCATTATCACCACTAATCGATAAGACCAACATCTCGTCATCACCACCATCATCTTACGAGGAAATCCACTGTATCACTAGTATGACTATATCTGCTAGCAACACCCATTACAAAGATAAATACCATCATTACCTACTAGTACTTACACTATCACGCTATTACGCGATTACACTATTACGTTATTACGCTATTACGCTATCACGCTATCACGCTATTACGTGATTACGCGATTACACTATTACGCTATTACGCGATTACGCTATTACGCGATTACACTATTACGCTATTACACTATTACGCTATTACGCTATTACGCGATTACACTATTACGCTATTACGCTATTACGCGATTACACTATTACGCTATTACGCTATTACGCGATTACACTATTACGCTATTACGCTATTACGCGATTACACTATTACGCTATTACGTGATTACACTATTATGCGATTACGCAATTACGCTATTACGCGATTACACTATTACGCTATTACGTGATTACACTATTACGCTATTACGCGATTACACTATTACGCTATTACGCGATTACACTATTACGCTATTATGCTATTACGCTATTATGCTATTACGCGATTACACTATTACACTATTACGCGATTACGCAATTACGCTATTACGCGATTACACTATTACGCTATTACACTATTACGCTATTACGCTATTACGCGATTACACTATTACGCTATTACACTATCACGCTATTACGTGATTACGCGATTACACTATTACGCTATCACGCTATTACATGATTATGCGATTACGCTATTACGCTATTAAATCTTCATATAAGACATACACATCCGATCACAGTTACCGTTATAAATTTGCATATACTTCGAGACACTACACCGAGATAGTTAAATCTTAATCTTCAATTATTTGTATTGCCCTTGATCAATTACGCTCAAAAATATAAAAAATGACATAGATAGGTCAGAAATACAGAAGAATCTGACATCTGAGAAAAGACTTCAAGACAGAGTTGTCTTCCTTAAAGTAAAAATAATAGGAGAGTAGAAAGTGACTAACTTCGGTTTACATTCGACAGTTACCTCGTAACTTTCGCTTCCCATATTTTTGTGCTTTAGTCCTCACATTCCATGGGCGATGTTTCTGACAAAAAGGGGAAGAATTGCTGTTTTCTTGGTCGGAATCTATCCATCTAACACTTGGCTAGTTTTTTTTACCTTGAAGTATTTTTTTTTAAATTTTATTTTTAGCTCCTTACATCAATCTATCCATCTAACACTTATTGTTGGCTAGTTTTTAACCAGAGCTGCTACTTTTCTTAGACTCGATCGAAGTAACTACTTAAATTCCCGACAGCCTGCCTTTAATATACACAGCTCATTCTCAACTTCTGACAAACTACTTTCATTCTCGGTCCACGGAAGTATTTTAAAATGGCGTTAATTCTCAAAATTACATCCGAATAAGTGTGTTCCATCTACGAATTAACTAAACATCTTTCTATTGGATTTACTTTATTTTTGAACATTTTCAACGTTGCCTTCACGAAACCTTTTTTTCTATCTTTAAATCTCCTTTCACCGGACACCTTATCTACGGATATTCACCAACTGGACAGACTCCATTTTTTTACATGCACACTCTTACTCTCCATTACTTTACATTTTTTCAAATTTTGAATTTTGGCTTTTCCACTGCTAACTTATCCATCTATGTAATTCCTCTGATAAGATTTTAATCTTTGAAAAGCCTTGGCTTAAGGAAAAAATGTTTTTACCGAGTACACATGGCATTGGACAATCGAAGTTGAAATAGATTTGTCATTCGTACATATTTATCTTTCTTCTTTCATTTATCTTTATATATATATATATATATATATATATATACATATATATATATATATATATATATATAAGTCAGTTCATATTATATTCCAATAACCATGGTTTTATTTTATTATTTTTATTTTTTCACATTTCCAAAAAACAATATAATTTCTGTGAGATATTTTTTTACGGTCCGTTTCATTTGTCTTGTGCCAAACAACATTTTTATGTCAATATCGTCTCTGCAACACTACAAAATCATAAAAAAAAATTCACAGAGAGTAAAAAGTTCTTGGATTAAAGTGTCTTGAAAAAAACCTACACTATACAGTAGTTCATTTTTGGGTGAAAACAAACAAAAACCAAATAAAAAGAGAGCAAAAACTCACACGTAAGAACCCACTAATACGCCATTTTGAATTTTTCGTCCAAAGCTAGTACATTCTAAAAATTGTGCGAACAATTATAAATTTTAATTCAGTAATATTTCTTAAAATAGTTAATAAGTTCTATAATTTATTTATAAAAATTCTAATTCACTTGAGGATAATTTTTTTCTTACTAAAGTTACATCAATATCTGTTTAGGTTATTTGGATACGAAACTCATTTAATCTAACAGTTAGTTTCATAATGTCAGCCGTCCATTTAAGCAACTATTAAAATTGTTATACTTCGGTGTTTTTGTGGAAGATATATAGTATTTATTAATAAATCGTGTCCATCAATACTAAGATAAGCTTAATTTCCCAGAATTCTTCACATAAGTAGTAAGTTTCTAATTAAATGCGAAACTAAGGGGGGGGGGATTTGTCACTCACAACGAAGATATCTTACAGTTACCTAGACATGATTCCAAAATACCGAAGGGAACTATTAAATATTTATTTATTTTTATTTCTTAAAGTATTATGAGGATCAAAAATAGTTTTTTTTTTTACGGACATTTGTACTTAAAGTTAACCATGATTACGTTTTAAATCTAATTCGCATTATCTCACAGAAATATTATGTTTTTTGGAAATGTGAAAAAATAAAAATAATAAAATAAAACCACGGTTATTGGAATATAATATGAACTGACTTATATATATATATATATATATATATATATATATATATATATATATATATATATATATATATATATATATATATAGTAATCCAGGTAGGGTAAA